>JAAGVU020000129.1:11332625-11384673 GCA_011763525.2 Mormyrus iriodes
ATACAGTCAGGTGGGTAACATTCTCCTGGCATCTGCCAAACCCAGACTCATCCGTCAGACTGCCAGACAGAGAAGCGTGATTCATTACACCACAGAACATGTTTTCATTGCTCCAGAGTCCAGTGGCGACATGCTTTACACCACTCCATCGAACGCTTGGCATTGCCTTTGGTGATGTGAGGCTTGCATGCAGCTGCTCGACCATGGAAGCCCATTCCATGAAGCTCCTGGCGCACAGTTTTTGTGTTGAGGTGAATGCCAGAGGAAGTAAGAAACTCTGCAGTTATTGAGTCAACAGAGCGTTGGTGACTTTTACACACTATGTACCTCAGCACTTGGTGACCCCATTCTGTTACTTTACATGGTCTGCCACTTCATGGCTGAGTTTATGTTATAACACCAAGCAATAACACCACTTACAGTTGACCATGGAATATCTAGCAGGGAAGAAATTTCACAAATTGACTTATTGCAAAGGTGGCATCCTACCACAGTACCACACTTGAATTCACTCAGTTCTTCAGAACGACATATTCTTTCACAAATGTTTGTAAACCTGACTGCATGGCTAGGTGCTAGATTTTATATACCTGTGGCAATGGGTCTGAATGAAACATATGAATTCTGTGATTGAGACGTTTGTCCCCGTACTTTAGTCCATATAGTGTATGTTCTAATGTAGGCCTACAGGTGCATAGTCCTATACTCAACACAGGAAGTGTAACAATGTTAAATACAAATAAATAACTGAAACTAACAAAAAATTAAATAAAATTCATTGCAGTCAAAATGAGCCGCACTGCTCAGTGAATGAGAACAGTGCGACTGCAGGCTTTCTCATTCAGCTTGAGCAAATCAATACCCACTTGTGTTCTAATTTGATTCCATCCGCTTTAGGTAGATACACAGTCTGGAAGGGGCATGAAGCAGCTGATTTGGTGGCTACCCGCGTTGCATCAAGATTTAAAGCAATGAAAAACAAGTTTCTCTATTTCCTCCTTCATGGCCATGCATCTTTATAGATTTACACCTTAAAATGTGTCAGAGGACATTTATTCATCTTTATTTTTGCTCCAGGGCTCTGATTATAGTGTCTTTTTAATGCTGCAGGAGTGCGGCTGTTCAGAGATATCTGAAACGGGGTCGGTGTCTTCAGAGAATATTTCCCTGCAGAAAGTTCATCGTTTATTTTGTCAATGCAATCTCCTTTTCTGTGTTATGAATTCATTAAGCTATTACTTACGCTTACAGACATAAAAACTTATTCAGTCGAGTATTTGCTTTATTTTTGTAGCGACAAAAATGGCACTGGTAAATGTAGGGCCTATTTCACAAGCAACTTTATTGCCATTAAGACTGGAAGTGCTATATTTAGTCATTGGTATTGCTACATCTTTAAAATGTCTGGATGTGACAGAAGGATCGAGCTCCTTTCAGTATTTTAATTTCTTGATTCCTGATTACTAAATAAACGGCCGCCTCGCAAAGTGGAGTTCTTAGGTTTCAGCACCTCTCTTGTGATGTAAAAAGCTGAGAAGTGAACCTCAATGTCTCCATAATCTTTCACCACAATGTGCTCATGCTGGATGATCCTGGCACACAGCCTATTTTATTAAAGCAAACTATTTTCTCAAATATGATGAGCACCTAGGAATGGTCCAGGAATACCCTGAATCAGTATGAACTGGCAGGTACACGTGATGATCTGCATTCGTCGAGGGAGCTGTAATTACCGGAGGAACAGCTGAGCGTGCCCTTCCAGAGGCTCCCGCATGGTGACAAAGCAGGATCCCGTAAGAGCGCAAAGCCGCTCCGGGGAGGCTCCCTCCCCGGCTGTGCGTTCCTCCCAGCCAAACAGAAGTGTTTCCCCTCGGCTTTCCTGCTACTTTCAGTCTATCTCTGCATCGACACCTCGAAGTCCAGCACGGAAAAGTAGCCCCGTCCCCTTTCTATCCTCTTCCCCTGTGTCTGTCGTACCTTCCCTGTTCATAAATAACTGTTTATATTACTGAACTGTCAGAAATTCTAAGTAATGCGCATCCGTCTCCAAAATTATAGCGAATATATAATGAACTACGGACAACGGGATATGACAGATAGGACTGGAGCATGCGATATCCGAAAAATATCTGACTTCAATCTGTGCCTCATTGCCAGACCAGGCTGAGCTAGTGAAGCAAATCACATTGCCAACTCATTCATTAGTATCATCAGTATATGCCGTTATCGTTAAGGCCTAATTTACCGCACTGAAAATATTGATGTTCAATAGGGATAATTATATAAAATACCGCTTTTGAGGACCTAACTCGCGTATGATTAGAATACAGATGAGGACGAATACAAACAATGTTAATATTTTACTTATTACCATCGTGACTGGTAAAATCCAAGTACATATGACAATGTAAAAAATAATCTGCAATTATTTAAATATATGCATACATATAACAGTGTAATACATGACTATGCTTTATATTTGCAGGCGTTCGATATGAGCGTCCCCCGGCAACCCGAAGTTGAGCAACACGCAGCATTTTCCCTTTGGTTTGATCCACTCCCCCCTGCTTTCGGTGCGATGGTAGCTCCTATTATAGCAAGGTCAAATTGCTGGACCTGTCTTCGGCACGAAGGGAAGATGCTGTAGTGAGCTGGGGATAACCGGGCCTCCGGCTTCCTTTTGTTGCACCCTATTGTTACACGTGCTATGGCACGTTCTTCAGTCTGAAAGTAAGTACTGATGCGCGACACTCACGTGATAGGATCTTTAAAACGCGCGTACGATTATTATTCACTTTCCATCGGATTTGAATGCGTTGTGTTGTTTTATTACATATATAATATTGTCGTATAGAAACGGCTGTCCCGCAGGACTCCGCAGGCTTGTATAGCAGCGTTAATCGTGATGTCCGGACATGCACTTCTTCCAGGGACAGGTGCAGGGTGCCGCGCGCTGCACCATACAGCCTTTACAACTCTCACGTTTCCTTAAACTTATCGTGCCTGAAGTAAACACATGAGAAAGTTTTAAGATCGCAAAAATTTCGCTGATCTGACTAAAGGAAGTTATCTCGTCAGTTTGCCGGGTTTTAAGATGCTGTGGGATATTGCATGAATGTCACGCCCGAGCATGCGGCCGTCTTGCAGGAAACTTTAACTATCTCCGGTCTGTTTAATGCAGTACGTGTCCCGCTTGTTACGAGCTGGCTGGCTCGCACAAATCGAGGGATCTGTTTTGTTATCGTTGTGAACACTTTCTTTCTCTTCACAGAAACACTTTGTTTCTCTTCTGATTTCCGTAAACAGGTGCACACTTGCATTTACTTTTTTTAGTCATCGACTTATGAAAAACACCGTACTTAGACTGGAAATCATATTGGACTTAGTTTAGAATCGGAGATGTAATTGTACAAAGGATAAAATGTATGCGATGTTATATGGAACAGTGTATGTTCCAAGCTTTGCCGGCTGCGATGCCCTAATATTGAGTTGCCTAATAAGCAATTAATGAAGTACGGCGGGACCGTGCGGACAGAGGACGGGCCGATTCTCCTATGGGAATATCTATGAAGGGCTTCCCACTTTTAGCTTGTTCGTGCTGAAGGGATTTTGGCCAATGCATAAAAGCCATGTTGTGTAACTGCCTTTCGTCGGTCGCATCCGGCAGCGCAACACGCAGCCTGGAGTTTACCCTGCTTTTAACACTGCCTTAATCCCTTAGCGAAATGCAGGCGGACGGACAAAGAGTTGATGCCTCGTGTGTTTTTATGTCTTGACACATTTGATTCGATTTTCAAAGCTTTTATACGTGATACTGTTTAGGCGTTTTGATCTTCGCACGTTTTTAAATTAAGACTTGAATATCACGCAAATTTTAATTTATAAAACGAATAGCTTTTATTCCAGTGCTGGAATTTCAGCAGTTCCGTTAGATTATCAGCGCGTCTAACTGACTTTGCTGTCAAACATAATAAACTTCAATGGTGAGGTTAGCATCGACACACCGTTTAAAATGCACGCCTGTGCGCATAGCTAAAATGTCAGAAGAGGGACCTTGAATGTAACCCTAGAATGCATCCATACAAACATATGAACAATATATACTTGGATGTTTGCTGTCATTTTAGGTTTTGCTCTGTATGCACTGGTATCGAAAAATGAGGCTGAGCTCAGTACAAAATGATTTGATCATATCAGATGCCCTTTAAGCCTTTTAGCTGCCATACTGCTGTCTCCATTTAATTTTCCTGTATTTGTTTAGAAGGGCAAATAAATCCTTGGGCCCGACCTTCAGATTTGTTATGGTGCCAGCAGTGCTGCAACGGAGAGGCAGTACATACTCTGATTCATGTTAGACATATTGGCCTATAAAATGTTTATTTTTCCATAATTGTACAGATACTTTTATGCTGGAGCCAGTTTTCATAATCTTTATATGAGAGCAATTACATTTGGCTTGAATTCAAAATAATATATTTTTATTTTTTCCTACTTTCTCACCATTTCAGTGTCTCTAATAGTGCCCCATTCTTGGCTGTGACATTTCTAATCATTAATCAGAAAGTATCATGGGGACAGTGTGTTCGTATCTCCTGTACACGTTTCTGTGAGCTGGCTGCTATTAGTCACACTGCTGTACAACTTTGTCCTGAAGGGTTTTGCAGATTAGATGAGGTAACAGTATATGACTGTGGCAGCCACGAACGGATTAAGCTATCAATCTGGCTGTTTTCTGGTACCGGATATACGATGGCCCACGGAATTTCCCACTAAATAGGCTACATTTTTAATAGCGCATCTCTTTCCCCTGCATGTAGTTCACTGGTCTTTAAACCAGATTTGCTGGATACATATGTATATTTTTATTCAGTTAAAAAGGGGGTGTTTTTAACATCACAGTCTCAGTGAAAATCCTCAGGTATGTCCTAACCAATGTAAATTCACAAGCTGTATTTATAGACAAAATATATGACTGTTTTTTGCCAGGAATAAATCAGAGTTCCCCGGTTGCTAAAAGCAGATTTTGTTTTGATGAGTCAGACTTGATGGTTTTCCCTCCCACTTTATATTTTTGACGTTTTATTTCTCCATCATCAACTGTTATATATGAATATATTTCCTTTTTTGCAGTCCAGTTTAATATCGTAATGGGATTAATCTCACCTGCAAAACAGTGCAAACTGTGTATTATGCTAATTATTGAGTCAATGGCCCATTATCTCATACCTGGCAGTGCTGGCTCAGGGAAAAGGAAAAGTTACATTCTGCATGGTTTTAACATGTACATGAATTACATGATTTGTTTTCATATTGTTTATTTTCCCCGGAATTTGAAGGCTTATTCTTTTACAAATGGTAGGAATCTGCATTTTTTAAATAACAGGATGGTATCAGAGTTCTGTTTTTGCAGTCATTTCGGCACAGAGCGTTGGTTGGTCCGCTCACTGTGGTAGTTTGCTGAAGGACATGCACACCCCTCATGGGGCCTCGGGGCCATGCTGCTGCACTCTCTGATGCTCATTCTGCACGAGTGATGGAGAAGCGGGTTTAGGAAAGATGAAGACTGTTGGGTGGGATAGAAGGTACCAGCGTCGATCAAAGCAGGGCAGACAAAGTTTTGCTGAAGAAGAAGGCTCCACAAGCAGTAGGGTTCAAAGCATTTAACGAAGTCGAGTCGTTCGAACTTCCACATATTCCGGGGGGGGGGGTGCGAAAAGCCATGTCTAGAGCTGAAGGTCCCATCGGGCTGAGCTTTGGGAAGTTGCTAAGGGGCGACAGCACTGATCCCTGCGAGTTTCTGGGGTAACACTTTCTATGAATGTCATATCTATAAGAAAGTATGAACACATTCATAACACATTATAATGAATTCATAAAGAATTATAAACATGGCTATAAAAATGTATAAAAAGGCATAACACATTATATCCATGTTTATTGTGCATTATGAATGCTGTATGAAGCGCTCATCTATAATGCACTATAGATACCTTCATAATGCATTACAATGATTAGTATAAGAATTAAGGATGCTTTGCACTGCATTATAAAGGTATTTATTGTACATTATAGATGAGAGCTTCATAGAGCATTCATAATGCATAATTAACATTAGTGTAATGTATTCCTTTTTATAAATAGTTATAGCTGTGTTTATAATACTTTATCAATGCTTTATAATGCATTATGAAGGTATCTGTAGTGCATTATATATGACTGCTTTAAGTAAAGTGTTACTGTTTCTGGTTGCTCTCCATGGTACTGAATGTCTGCCACCTGTACAGGAGTCCATGGTTGTCGTCTGTGGTACTGAACTGGAGAGCATCTGGGTTGGTGAGCTGAGAGGAGGGGTGTAGGGGGCATTGTCGGGCAATCACGGCCCACACCCCCCCTTTCAAAGCCTCCATTTGGGCATGGAGACTTGTGACACTACAATGAGGCCACCTCAGTTCCTACTTAGTGCTTGACTAAGAAGGCATGAGGAGGAAGGCAGTGGAACTGCTAGGGGCCATTGTGTCAACACCTGGTCATCCGTTTCAGTGTGGCTTGGCTTGTCACCAAGGTGAATGAGCACACTAGAAGGTGACCGGCTGTTGTGGGGCTCTTTGCACATGAAGGAAGAGGTGTGGAAGGGATGGAGATGCTGTAGGACACGTTAGGAGGTGCTGGGTCAGAGTACTGGGACATGTAAGAGGAACCGAAGTCAAAGTGAGCGTGAAGGCCTTGTTGAACCAGTGGGGAAAGGGGGTGTAACACCGTCCTCATCATCTGAATCTACTGTGAAAAAACTCAGGCGTGGTAAATTATAGCACCAGCATTATTAATATTCAGCACCATCTCCTTGGCAATTTTTCTTTTGTGTAAAAGTTAATAAAAACTTCTTTTCCATTTTCTGACTGTACTCTAGAAAGTAATGCATTTAACTGACTTTCAGCTGAAATGAAAAGGAGAGTGCAAGGCCTTTATCACAGGGATTATTAAGGTTTAGCGTTAAATACTGTCCTTTTTCAGGTTTGAGGGATTTCAGTATTCAGTTCCTTTAATGCATGCTTTTACTGTCTGGAGTGCTTCCAGTTTGTATCGCATCTTTTTTTCAAGAAATATAATGGAATCAAACTAGATTTTTTATTTTTTAAAGAAACTAGTAATGAAATGCAAATAATCATTAATTAATATCATTTAGCTGTCCCAGCCAGAGAGGTTCCTACCTCATTTCCTGTAAGCTCACCAAGATAATCCGCTGTATAAGTAGTTATGGAAACTAGAAGTCTGCTAATCAGTTGTTCTTGTTCATTTGTAAAATGAATGTGCTAAACCAGAGGCCTGGTTTGGTTTTCTGAGGGACTGGCTTCCCTGGCAATCTAGCAACCGTTCATAAAGAAATTCAAAATGCGATGTCCTGAATTACCAATTGCTAAGAGACTGCCATTAAATTCAGATGATTTTGGCTGTGTTCTGTGTTTCAGTTGATGTTGCTTACAAGTCTGCTCATTTTTGTTGATTCACTTGAACACTCTCCAGCCATTAACAGTGGGAGGATGCTACTAATGATGATACGATAGGGTCCAAAAAATAGGGGGCTAAAGACCTTAGCCTGTGCAGTTAGAGTTAGGTGGGGCTTGTACCCTCTAGACCCTTGTCTGTACTGCATAAAATTAAGGGAAACACTATGGAGCAAGATGCTAACAGTAATTTATATCAAACCGACTGTGTGTCAAGTTAGATTTTTTTCTATACCTGAGGGCATCAAGCAGGCAGAATGAAAATGAATGATTGAACAAGAAGGAGGTTCCTGTGCAGTGACTGGGAGCGGATTGGGACTCTAGAATCCTGACTACAACCTATACAATTAAGGGGCTGACACATTAAACTCTCACAAACAAACCAGCTCATCTCACCGATGTCCCCAACTCTACAGTTAGCCCCTAAGTTACAAAGAGACATTAAGCTGTGCAAAAACACCTGTCTGTATAGTTATGTTTGCCATTTTTTTTCCAGTTTTCCCACAGAAGCGATAAATGTTTCAAGTCAGCAACACATTTTACAGGGTCCTTCCTCAATATGAAGGCGTTACTTCTTGTGGGTTATAATGGGATCTTAAAGTTAGTCTTTTTTGTTTCGTTATCAGTTTTCTGCTTCATGCAGCTTCTTTTGTGTTTTAAGTTACATATCCCGTTCATGTAGCTGTTTTAACATCTTACAGGGTGACACTCTGTTACCTTTCTGCGAGGTATGCAGACTGGTACTTTTCTGTTACAACACCTGGAGGCACTTGGAGGCATATTACTACATTAATGTAAATGTGCAGGCGATTAGGAAGACAAAACAGGAGGAAGAGAAGTGAGCAACAGCAACGAGACATAATAGAGCTCCGCCATCAACAGAAAACTAAGGCACACTCAAGTCAGCCAGAAGTGCTCTCTCACACTCGCATAACCAATTAATTAGTCATTCACTCTGAAAGGCTGTAGAATGGTTTCTGAAGACTAAGTTGGCCGTGAGTGAGTGATTTATTTTGTTGTTATGTATTCATTGTATAAAGGGATGTGATGATGATGCATAAAGCGGAAGTAAGACTGGAGGCAGACAAATCAATGTCAGGTGTCTTGCTATTGAACGTCATGCAGTACCTTTGTGTAGTGGTATAAGGAATAGTCCACATACAGCATTTGGCCATTAATACATTACCTGCTTTTGTGCATCTTTATAAACCTGAATATTACCCTGTGGCATTATCGGATGTATATTTACCTAGCACTAATAGTTCAAAGTCATCGTTCAGTTAGTTATCCTACGTTTCAGTAACAGCAAAAATGTTTCTAGTTTGCTTTTTATTGTTTTTTTTCCCCCAGATTTTGTCCCTAACTCCTTATAGGTCACACAGACCTACCCAAATTCAGAAGACTAAATAATTGATCAAAAGTGACCTCGTCTTGACTCTGAAGCTTAGAGCCAGAGTAGGGTAATGGATTTGCTGGCAATATTACAAATCTGTAAGTGGCATGCTCATCTGCAGCCAACGACAGTATGTATGTACCTCGCAATTTAGAATCTGGTGAACACACTTAATGGGTTTAACATGGACTAAGTGGAACGGTTTATTGCCTCTGGGTACAAAATAATAAGTTGAACATGAGATGATATTTTCTTCTTTAATCAGAATGATAAAAGCCCTCTGACAGCTTCCAATGATGAAGGCGTCATAAGACAGTGTTTCCCAATCTAGTCCTCAGGGACCCACAGTTGGTCCACATTTTTGCAAAAACATGGACTGTCTGTGGGTTTCCCAGGACCAAATTGGGAAACACTGTCTTAAGTAGCTGCTCATCCATGAATGTGGCAGGACGTTGGTGAATGAATCTCCTTAAATCTACATGCAGGTTTGTGCAAAGAGTAGGGCAGTAAAATATTTACTCAGTTCCAAAAGAGGTGCATTAATGTGGGAAAATGTTCAGTGCTCCATGTGTAAGGGGTTCCTGAAAGAGCAGATGCTTTTTAATGTACTGTAGTCTGCACAACTGAGCAAATAGTCTCAGCCTTTGTGTAGATGGAGCTTTCTTAGCTAATGGACTTGAAGATCATAAATCTAATATGTTTCCAGTGTACCTCACAGAGTGTTTTTTTTATGTCTTTATTACCAATTAAGTTCCTAATTAGGCGGGTCGACATTAAACACCAAGGTAGTAGAAAAGTAATGCACAAGGATGAGGATAAATGAAGGGGATATAAGAAATTTATTCCATCCATCCATCCATCCATTCATTTTCTGCCACTTATCTGGGGTTGGGCTGCAGAGGCAGCAGTCTAAGCAGCGATGCCCAGACCTCCTGCTCACCAGCCACCTCCTCTAGCTCCAGCAAGGGAATACCAAGGCGTTCCCAGGCTCACCGAGAGATATATCTTTCCAGTGTGTCCTGGGTCTTCCCCGGGGCCTCCTCCTGGTTGGACATGCCCGAAACACCTGTCCAGGGAGCCGTCCAGGAGGCATCCTCACTAGATGCCCAAACCACCTCAACTGGCTTCTTTCGATGCAGAGGAACAGCGGCTCTTCTTTGAGCCCCTCCCAATTGTTCAAGCTCCTCACCCTATCTCTAAGGCTGAGCCTAGACACCCTATAGAGGAAACTCATTTCAGCTTCTTGTATCCGCGATTTCATTCTTTCGGTCACTACCCAGAGCTCATGACCGTAGGTGAGGGTAGTAACATAGATCGACTGGTAAATTGAAAGCTTTGCCTTCCGGCTCAGCTCCTTCTTTACCACAACTGAACGGTACAGCGCCCGCATTACTGCCAACGCTGCACTGATCCGTCTGTCAATCTCCTGTTCCCTTCTTCCCTCACTCGTAAATAAGACCTCAAGATATTTGAACTCCCCCGCTTGAGGCAGCAACCCATCTCCCACTAGGAGTGGGCAATCCACCCTTTTCCAGTCGAAAACTACAGCCTCAGACTTTGAGATGCTGATCTTCATCTTGGCCGCCTCACACTCAGCTGCAAACTGTTACAGTGCATGCTGCGGGTCACAGCCTTTTGATGCCAGGAGGGCCACATCATCCGCAAAAAGCAAAGATGCGATCATGAGGCCCTTGAACCGGACCCCCACCGCCCCTTGGGTATGCCTAGAAATTATGTCCATAAAAGTTATGAAGAGAATTGGTGATATTGGGCAGCCTTTGTGGAATCCAAGCCACACTGGGAACAAGTCTGACTTATTGCTGGCAATGTGAACCAAACACTCGCTCTGATTGTATAGGGACTCACAACAGCAGACCCGATACCCCATATTCCTAAAGCAGCCCCCACAAGATTCCCAGGGAGACTCGATTGTATGCCTTTTCCAAGTCCACAAAACGCATGTAGTCTGGTTGGGCAAATTCCCATGAACCCTCCAGAATCCTTGCAAGGGTGAAGACTTGGTCCAGCATTCCACGCCCAGGATGGAATCCACATTGTTCCTCCTGGATCTGAGGTTCGACCAGCGGATGGACCCTCCTCTCCAGTACCCCAGCATAGTCCTTCCCAGGGAGGCTGAGGAGTATGATCCCCCTAAAGTTGGAACATAACCTCTGGTCCCCGTTCTTAAAGATTGGGACCACCACCCCAGTCTGCCAATCCAAAGGCACTGTCCCCAATGCCCACGCAATGTTGAAGAGATGTATCAGCCAAGACAGCCCAACAACTTCAAGACCTTTCAAGAACTCAGGGTGAATTTTCTGCACCCCCAGAGCCTTGCCACTGAGGAGTTTTTTAACTACTTCGGTAACTTCAGCTCTAGTGATGAGCAAGTCCTCCCCAAGTCTTCCAGCTCTACTTCCTCCAAGGAAGGCATATCAGTGGGATTCAGGAGATACTCAAAATATTCCTTTCCCCGCCTGACTATATCCCTATTTGAGGTCAACAGTCCTCCCTCCCTGCTGTAAACAGCATGGGTAAAAGCCCTACTTCCTGCCCCGAGTTGCCTGATGGTTTGCCTGATCCTTATTGAGGCCAACCGACAGTCCTTCTCCATGGTTTCAACAAACTCCTCCCACACCCAAGTTTTTGCTTCAGCAACCACCAAAGCCACTTTCTGCTTAGTATGACAGTACCGGTCAGCTGCTTCAGGAGTCCCACAAGCTAATCAAGCTCAGGTGGCCACCTTTTTGAGCCTGACAGCTCCCTTTACTGCTGGTGTCCACCACTAAATTCAAGGATTTTCACCAAGACAGGCATCAACAACCTTATAGCTACAGCTTTGCACTGACGCCTCAGCAATGGAGTCCCGGACTATGGCCCATTCAGGCTCAATATTCCCTGACTCCCTCAGGTGCAAGAGAAGTTCTGCCAGAAGTGCAAGTTGATGATCTCCCTGGTAGGGACCTCCGCCAGACACTCACAGCAAACCCTCATTATACCAAGTCTATCCGGCATCTTCCCTCGCTATCGAATCCAGTTCACCCCCAGGTGGTGATCAGTTGACAGCTCAGCTCCTCTCTTCACCTGAGTGTCCAAAACATACGGGCAGAAATCCAATAAAATGATTACAAAATCGATCATCGAACTGCGGCCTAGTGTGCTCTGGTTCCAAGTGCACTTATAAACACCCTTATGTTCGAACATGGTGTTCGTTATGGAGAACACAGAAGTCCAATAACTCATAGATGTAACTCGTAATGGTGAACACAGAAGTCCAATAACTAATCACCACTAGTATTCTGATTGGACAGGCCATTCCTCCCAATCACACCCCTCCAGGTTTCACTGTCGTTACCTAAGTGACCGTTCCCCAGCAGAACAATGAAGTCCCCAGAATGGGTGCCTTCTGGCACCCCGTCCAGGGTCTCCAAGAAGACCGGATACTCCGAACTGGTGTTCAACATGAACGCACAGACAGCAGTCAGAGCCCTTCCCCCGACTCGAAGTCGAAGGGAGGTGACCCTTTCATGCACTGGGGTGAACTCCAACTCGCTGGCACGAGTAGACCCAACTCTACCCTGCGCCTTTCACCATGGGCAACTCCAGTTCTCTCCCACCAGCGTGGTTACATTCCATATATCAAGAGCCAGTTTCAGTAGCCAGCGATTGGTCCTTCGAGGCCCCTGCCTGCGATTGCCACTCGATCTACATTGCACCCAACCCCCATGGCTCCCCTTGCAGATGGTGAGCCTAGAGGAGGATGGACCCATGCTTTCTCTTCGGGCTATGCCGGGCTCCATGGTTGAAGTCGCGGCCACCAGGTGCTTGCCTTCACGCTCCCACCCCAGGCCTGGCTCCAGGGCGAGGCCCCGGTTTCCGCAATCTGGATGGGATGACATGGTCCCTAGTATTTTTCATCATCCTGAGGGTTTTCTGAACCACACAGTCTGGCCACTCAGTTAGGACTAATTTGCCTTGGGAGTTCCTACCACAGGGCAATTGCCCCTGACAACATAGCTCCTAGGATCATGGAGGCACACAAACCCCTCCACCACGATAAGGTGGCGATTTATTATTATGCGTGGTGCTTTCTTATAACTCAGTCTGCTGACCTAAGATCAGTGAGAACTATCAATGGGAAGACTCAAAAATGGCCAAAGGGAGCTATAGCAAAACTTCTTTCAACTAAACTGTGTTTTCAAATGACTAAGAAAAACCAGCTGGGTGTCACTATGATGCTGTATGATTATAGAGACGTAACTTTGGTGAAGAAGTGCAATGTACTTATACAAAGAAGAGGTTGGACGTTGTGATGAAACACAACCCTTCTTAGGTGATTATCACTGTAGAAAAGCTAAATTAGTTGTGTCCATTTACATTTTTAATGTCTGCTTCAGAGGAATATGTAGAAAAGAATGAGTGAAGTGAGTAATTTTGGAAAGCATCGCTTTGAACCATGGATCATGGGGGGTGGGTTACGTGGAAGATGTGGTGATGCAGTTTGGTGACGAGGTTTGAAAGAGGTCATCCACATAGTTCACATGCATATAAACATGGATGCTTTTTTTCAAAGGTTAGCAGAAGAGATAATAAAATGCAGGGTCCTGGAACAGAACCGTGAGGCACACTTTTGTGGCTGGGGCTTTATAAGGGTTGTGTGTTCCGAGTGACATTGTGTAAAAGAGAAAAAAAAAGACATTGAACAAGAAATTCAGTAATGACCTGCTTCCATTAAAAAGAACTCTTAAGTAAAACATATTCATTTCACTAGGTTCAGCAAACTGAAAGAGCTTATTAGCAAAATTTTTCTCTCATTGACTGAAGAAACTCAAACAGGTTTGAGAAGTTGGATGTTGACCTTTAATGCTTCTGGGAGTTAGCAGACAAGACCAGGAAAGATTAATAAAATGAAGTTCATAATTGTTTTTCTAAATACAGTCAAAATATCCAGCTGTATATACTGAAATGCCCACAGTTTGCAGGGGATAAAACAGCTAGGCATCTCAATGTAGCACAAATTATTCTTTAGCAAAGTGTGGTAATATTATTTTAAATTATTTGGGCCATCATACACTGCTAATCTGTACTGGATAAGTGGTTGATGGATGGATGAGTAGTCCATTTTAATAATAGTCTAGAATGAGTGTTGTCAGTTTTTGTTCTTCCCTGAACATTGACCCCAGACAACACTTTCTGTCTTTCATGATGTGGCAATCAGTCACTTGTCACCACCTGATAAGGTATCTGAGAAGTGACAATTTAAATGCCTGTTGGCAGAGGAGAGGCACCCAGTTAGGATAACAAAAGCTTGGGGTTTCTATCAAAAACAGATAAATCGAACAATTATGATTGCACACTTGTGGCTATCTATGTTTAGAAACTGTCAGCATTGCAGTGTCGCTGGATTTTACCGCGAGGGTATGTTTGATAGTTACTCACAAATAAATATATTGTCATCTTCTGCTGTCATTGTGGTAGGGATTGCACTGGGAATAGCTGGAGATGGGCAGGCGATGTTGATCTCTGAAGAACATGGCTGAAGGAAACGCATGACTCATTCACTCGTAGTGGGACAGACACTGATTACATCAGCTGCCAAATGGAACAGTCACATCTGTTTTACCTTCCCATCTTTAAATTCAACAATCAGTCTGTGTTTTCAGTTCTCAAGACAACCTATGCTGTCACAAGACACTTACAGCTATGTGACGTCATGTTCTTGTACCTCATTATGTTTTAAACCACTTTGTAACAGCAGTTGAATATGAATTTGACACATCCACTGAGTGATGCATTTATCTGTTTGGCTACTGCGAGTTACTATTATATTATTCACTGTGCTGCAGGATATCACTGGAGAAACTCAGGGTAATCACATCACTCTGTGGTGCTATAGCAAGGCTCCTCTGGGGACTTGGGATTTGAGTGAACAACTTTGGGGTTCTTGATGTCAACCAAGAATCTGGAAACCACTGCTGCATTTGTCGGTGTTTTCGTTCAAGCTTCAAACCCCCCCGGCCTTTGGAAAGTTGCTTCAGTGCTTGCGTCTTTTGGATATTCTTCTCAAATCTCTGAAGAATCTCAAATGTTGACATGAGAAGGGCAACATAGCAGACAGGATCTATTTTAGTAAATGTCAGTCTGAGAGACACAGAGTGTAACAATAACTAATAATGCCAGTGACTCAGATTCCGGGTATGCTCTGAGGGCCTAGTAAATTATCAATGAATTTATGTGATCAAAATCCGGTTTATGTCCAGGAAGGAGATGATTAACCACCATTCACCTAATTTAGTAGCTGACCGCATGATTTGCTGCATGACATCCCGATCAGCCAGTGCCTCACTGCCTAAGGAGTCAGATGACTTGGTCACATGTGCTACACTGTGGGAAGGCCACATCAGCCTATGCTGCCACAGGGCATCCCTGGTGTCCTTCTAAAATCCAACTTGCTCTTCTTAACACCAGCCGGACTGTGGCCACTGCAACACATGACAGCACCCAGGGCTTACCCTCGGCTACGGAAATGCTTGTTAGTTGTATATGTGTTCGTCAGAAGTCTGCAAAGTGAGACATAAGCAAAAAAACAATGTTGGGTTAATGAATCTCAAAAGTCCCTCGATGAGGCTTCCTCTATCTGACTGGTGGTAAAAGGCCCCCGCAGACTGCATAGAGTTTTTATAGGTCCATTAAAAAGTCACAGGTCTGTCACTCCTGTGTAACGTCCTTCCTCACGAGGATGTTAAAAGCATTCTCCTTTTTATTGCGGACTGTTACTTTGGTAAAAGCTCCATGCTGCGTTTAGAGCCAGGGACGAGCCAGTCCGGCACCAAAATAGCCCTCTTAGATTACGGAGGCTGGTTTATTATTGCCGATGGTGACATTGTGTTTTCACAGGAAGGCGGTGGGAGTTTTCTGCGGTTCCGCTGAATATTGCTGCTTAAGCAAACATTTTGCCTGACTTTCGTGCTGAAGATTATTTGACTTGGGGAGATGATGTGTGAAACCTGGACTGCATAATGATTTAAAATCTTCGGGATATAGCACAGTCTGAATAAGGTGAGTTTTATCGGAAAAGCAGGACAGCAGTGCGTGAATTAAAACTCAGCACTCTTTTGCCTCCGTGCACATTTTGGAGGAAATGAAAAGTGTGTTTTGTTGCACTGTGTTGGGCTGCAAGTTTATGAATTTTTTTTTAAGATACGTCATATCAGGAGATGCCAGGGGGAGGCGCCACCAGCCATCTCAGGAGAGCGGGTCAGGTGACTGCGCATGTTGCGTCAGGATTTTCCCCAACTGGTCCTCTTTTTCTCTGCTTACTTATGATGCATATTCCTTCATTCTCCCTCGGTAATTCCTGACTCGTTTGATATTTGAGACAGCCTCAGTCACCCATGGTGACAGTTGGGTGTTATTTTGTTTTTCCTGTCCTTGCCAAAGCAGCATCTTTTGTTTGCCTTCAAAGATTTATCTGAACACTTTTTTTGTTGTGTATCCGGTACCCCCACCCCCGACTCTTCTTCCCTCTCCCTGAATGTAGAGAAACGTGACTAATACAGCTTGCATTACTTTGCCCACATTGCCTGGCTTTGCTCCCCTACTCAGCAGTGTGTGGATAAATATGATTAGCACATTAGAATGGTCAGTCAAAATAACTTTTAATCATTATGAAGATTTACTATGTATCTTGTCTTTGGAACATGAGCCAAAGATGACAGATCATTATAATTTTTTTTTTACTAATGGTGTCTAATTACCCATATTTCTGAACACTCAAAAATCTCTGTTCTATTATCGTTTAAGAATTAGGTATGCAGAGTTGTATAGGCTGGTAGGAAAGCCTGGTTCTGGCAGTACGTATCATATTCGCTGTTAGGATATCGTTGTTACACTTTAACAGACATTGGTTTTATGGGTGATATAGAATCCATCCGTTACATATTTTTGTGTTGTCTAGTGTGCTACTTATTTTATGGTTACTGGATCTTTCAGCCAGCTCATCAAAAGCCCATTACATCAATAAAAGCAATTTCCCCACTAATGACCACTGTCCATTGGATTGTGATGGATATTCAGTGGTTAAATCACTGAGTAGATGTAACTGTGTTTGGGGTCTTTTCGGTAGTGAGTGATGAAATTATGAAACACTGTATGGATTTCCAGGGGGAGTGAAGGTTTGTTTACACTGTGGGGGTGTCGATGGGTCACTTTTCTCTGGGGTGCCTTACAGCTGTCCTGGGCCTAGGCTCTCCCTGTTCACTTCAGGGAGAAAGTCCTGCCCCCCCCTCCCTGGCTTACTTCTGTATTTTTCGCTGACACATGCCATCCAAACGGTAGCATTAATAATTGAGCCCTGTCCTCCCTGCCGCGATAACCTTTTCATGAAAGGGGAGTGCACTCCTGCGGGGCCATTTGGCCCATGGCTCTGTGGGCTTGTCCTAAATCTAGCTTTGTGGGCAGAGGAGGTCCACGCGCGTTCTCAGTACGGAACATGCTGGCAGGTAGCGCCACCATTTCTCCCTTAGAATCCAAAAGGCTTGTTTATACGCAGAAATACCACAATTTGCTGACCCTTCTCCTGTAAACTAATGCCAGCATGGAGTGTACAAAGCCCACGGAGTTAGGCTGGCCTGTGTGATCACATGACCAGCTTGTCCCTAACGTGGTGGGGGGGGGGGGGGGCAGCAGCCAGCTGACAGATTGGAAATGAAAGGTGGCTCTTGCAGCCAGCATATTTATGAGCAGGTGGGCCAGGACTGTGATTTCGCTCCCCAGTGCGCTCCCTGCTGTCAGGCTCCAGTCGGCGCGTCTCTCCCCCCCTCCCCATTTAGTCTGGCCCCCGCTGCCTTTTGCGACACGCAGGGAACAGCAGGCTCCACCAGGCCGGGTCATGCGCTGTGTCATGTTTACGTTCTGGGCTATACGCACATCTCCCCAGACACGGGCTCTGTGACGTAGCCGTTTCCCATTCCTCCGGGACCCCGTTGCCGTGGTGATGGCGCTTTATCGCATGTCATGCATCTGTGGCGCCTAAGAGCCCGTGGCATGCTGAACACACCGGGTTTCTGTGACTAGGGTTTTACTTATTACTTTAAAACTCATACGTGGGGATATCTCATGTTACAAGCCACTGTCTTCCACTTTCCTGATTTTAAAAGCTGCACTTGGAACAACAGAACATGGTTATTATGGGTAATATGGATAACACTGAGAACCTTATAATTGCTGTTTTTTGTTGCTAATTTGTTGTTTGTTTGATTCATTGATTTATTGAGTTTCTGACTAAATGAACAACTTCTTTCTCGCATGGACTGTATGACTGATCTTTTGTCGGTTAAGATCGGAAATGGTGCTGTTCTGGAGAAGAAATGAAAATTAAGTCCATATAAAGAACACTATAATTCTCTGCGATGTAATGAGACATTAAGGTACACAGTGTCATTCTTTGCTTGTCCATATGGGAAACCCCCCCTTTGATGTAGGAGTAGATTTCTGGGGTAGGTAGGTGGTGTCCTTACATCCTCCATTCTGTGCAAATAATGTTTTTTGTCATCTAACTCATCCAGACCCATTTATAGGGGGTTACCAAGGCCACGTGGGAAGGCCAGTCTCATTTTGGGGGGGGGGGTGGGGGGTAATATCAGGAACCTCACTTGTATTTACATCCTCTCCCTACTCTCCTAGGTCTGGCCCCTCGAAGACTCGCCATCTTAACCTTGACTGCAGGCTTCACCCCCAACGTGAGACACAGGAGAGACTCAGCCAAGATGTTCAGCACCAAGAGGTCAGTTTGTCTTTGCTATTTGTCTGTTTCTATTATGATTAGTCACAAATCTCCCATTATATTAGATGTGGAATGGCTTTGCAACGCTGACGCTACATCTCCATATACAGATGCTTTGAATTCTGGGAAATTAATGTTCTTTGGGTTTTAATGATTTCTCTGAGGTTGGTCTAAGGTTACATGTTCTCGTGTTTCTGTACACTTGAAAAACTCCCAGTTATGCCAAGGGAACACAACAGAAAACCTTCTGGTCGTTATAGGAGACCAACTGCAAAGCATTAAACCAGCTGCTGTAGACCAGTAGATGGTGCCTTTACAATTACAAATCATCAATCAGCATCATCCAGCAGTCAGCCATGAGCCAACATAGGAGCATTATGGGTAATGAATTGTGTTTTGGAGTGATTCACCTGAGTAGGGCTTTGTTTTGTGGCAGTTTGATGTCATTGTTGGCACAAAAGATGTTAAAAGCTGGGAACAGAATGAATTGGCGTCAGATTTGCTGAGATGGTACTGAAAAGGCATGATGGTGATTTCAATAATAATACCCTTCATAAGTTGTTTACTTTGTGCCCTACATAACGGGTGGTCCTAGATTTACATTTGGCAGCCCTCACATCTTCAGTATGAGCCTTTGTGCCATGCAGAGGGCTGCGCGTTCTTGCCTGTGGGTGTTTCTTTTTCAAATAGCAGCATTTTTACTTTCCAAACTAAACATGCATTACAGCATTTAAAAACTTCTGCCCTTTGTATTTGAGGAATGGTCCAGGCAGCTGAGAAAGCTATTTTAACATTGTTTTGTCATTTACTGTAAAATTCAATTCATCATTATCGTGCATGATTTTGGATAAAATGTGTAATGTTTGTGGCAAAAATCATTTCAAGTCAAAGTCATTTGAAGTAATTATAAATTATAAATGAGATTTGCATTTTTGCACAAATTAGCCTATTGCTATAAAGTTTTGCTAAAGACTGGTTTTGGAAGACACTCTGTTCAAAATACTTTTTGACGAACTAAACTGACTGACCAATGAGGCAGTATATAAATGTATTTTTTGTTTTCCTAGTCTAGAGTAGATTTTAGGAAGTACATGCATTGTTTAGGATAAAAGACTACATTTGCATTTTGAAACTTCACGCTGCAAAGTAAGCCGTATTAATTTAGTAGTTAAAGCTCATTAACTGTAACACTCTGAGGTCTCGGCCCACCTGGCCATCTGCGTCGTTAGCGATCGGGTTTAATTTGGCTGTTCGCGCCTATGCCTCCACGATGTGGAGGGTCCTGCTTGGCCTTCTGTGGAGTGACTGTCAGGTCTTCTATTCCACTGATCGTACTCCCCATACCCCTCCCCGTCCCTTGCCCCAAGGCCCTGGCCTATCCATCAGCTCAGCTTTAACCAGGCAACTTACCTGGCTACAGACACCTAAAATATCCTAGTAGAATGATCCATTCTGACATCAACACCATGTTCTCAAGGTATCATTAGACTTATGCAGTATAAAAACCATGTTGCTGGTGCGACTACCCTTTTTATCTGATAAACACAGAAGCAACCCTTTAAACCTTAGCTGTGATTTGCTGAGTGATGTTACTGCTCGACAAGCCGATGTTATGGCATTAGCTGCGATGACACCTGTGGTTTAGGCATGCTAGCTGTCTATGTCTGGTTCCGGACTGAAGGCAGGGTAATCGCATCACTGTCGGGCCCTTGATCGAAAAACTCCTCCAGGGATGCCGTAAGTCAGCTGATCCTATGCTCTGATCCCAAGCTTTGCTCTCACGTATCTTAAGAGAGCAAGATGGGATATATGAAAACTAGAGAAGTCCTATGTGGTTGTACAGTGGTAAATAAGGCATCATCTTTTGAGTACAATCTACCTGCACTTTAGCGTGTTATATAATTAATTGTTAAGGTCATGATACTTTTTCTCCCTTAAAACTGTTGTAATATCCTTACTTATTTACGGATTACTATTGTGTCTTTGTTGTCACGTGTCATGTTCACTTACGGCCTAAATAAAAGAATGTCTCGACTGGAGTCCTGTTCAGGAACATGCACCTTATGTAGTACTTCCAGTTAAGGATGAATGAATACCGTTTTTTTTAAGACCGAGTACAAGTACCGATGCTTGTTTTCTGTTACTCACCAATATCGATACTACTTATAATTTAAAATGTTACAAAATATGATGAGACTGATGCTTGGAAGAAAGTATCTATTATTTATAATAATTGTTAACTCCACTTTTAATATTAATTGCATGACTCGTAAATTGGTTATAAAAACATACACATATTGCTCATATTTATTAACTACTTGTATATTAGGCAAAGGTATCAGTATATGTAAATGTCGGAAAGGGCAATGATTTTTGAGATGGTAGACAGTGTAAAAAGTTGTGCCACTGTTTTACACAGCCCAAGACGTTTTTAAATCATAATTAAATCTGGTCTGCCAATCAGTATCTTTTTTGATCAGCACCGCTAATCGACACTACCAACATGTAATGCTGTCTCTTACTTAAAGCATACGAAATTACCTCCATAAGAGTCACTGTTACCGCTACAGGCGTGGTGTTATGGGTCAGAAGGAGCCTCGCATTCATGCGGAAATCTCTCCTACCCAGAATCCTTCAGTACTGAGCACTCTGGCATCTTGGAAGAGGGACACCAGAGAACATCTTCCCATGGGGTGTTTTTGGTGTGGGCCGAGAGGTGCTCCCCCTGCTGGTGGACTGCTGAAACTCTACACCCATTTCCTGTTAGGAAACATCCCTGGTGAGCTGAGGGGGGAAGCCAAGAAGTGGCTGGAAAGATCTGTTTATGTGCAGAAGCGCACATTATTAGATTCACCACCTCATTAATGTGATCTGCCTGCTCCTCCAGACATAGAGGAGCTGCACTGAACACATACAACACTCGCACATGGTGTGCAGGTTCAGTTGCTGTGCCTCGGACTGCCTAATGCGGATGATTTCAATGATTCTTGACATGGTGGTTCCAGCATTGCAGAAACAGCCACCCTCCTGGGATTTTCACGCCTTACCGTGTCTAGAGTTTACACAAAATAATGTGATGGACAAAATGACTTAGTCAGCAGTAGCTCTGCTGCTGAAAACACCTTGTTAATGAGAGAGGTCAGAGAATGGGCAGACTCATTAAAGATTACAGGAAGGCCGCAAGTGCGAAATAACAGCTCGGTACAGCAGTGGTGTGCAGAAAGGCTTCTTCAAACATTCAGCGTGTCAACTCTTGAAGGAGTTCTCAAAACAAAGGGGGGTCCTACTGTACCTAATAAGTTAGCCAGTAAGTATACATCTGATAACTGTTTTTTTTTATGCTGGCTTGCATAGCAATCCTACTCAAGCTGTCGAATCCGCCCTCGCATAAACAGGACTTTAATTAAAAGTCTTTCATTAAACTTTAATCAGTTTAGCGGTTGACGTATTATTTCACCTTCGATGATACTGGAGCGAAGGTCTGGCGAGTGGAAGGCCTCATAAATCTGCTGGGGAGGTGGGCAGCAATAAGCCAGCCAGTAAGTTTGGCTTGCTGGCCTCTAACGCCACAGCCCCGGCGTTTATTATGGATGGGCAGATGGGTCTGCATCTCACCTTTAATAGTTTTTGCTTACATGCTCGTTAGAAGTTAGCTGGAGTGACGCTAAATTGAATATTTAATTTCTTAAGTCAGATGTTACGGTTTCAGCAAGTAATTAACATTTTTCTGAGGCACAGCAATGAATCTTGTTGGGGGGTACATAGTTCCCTGCACCTGTGACTTGTGTAGCCCGTGGATGTTTTTCTCTGAGGGTGAGATGATCCCCAAAAGATGCATCCCAGTGTTTTCATCCTGGAATGGGGGAAGGAGCCTTCGCCTAAGGACAAAGCACCTGTCATTTTCACCCGTCGAGACATTGCGTAACCATTTTCTACTAAGAAGAGTTAGTCATCTGGGCCACTAGCCTAACTATGCTAACGTTTTTTCTGTTGGTTTGGTTTGATCCTTGTTAAGGCCTGAGATTAATTTCGTCCAGATTGATTCATTTAGTTTTATCAATTTGATCATCGGCTGCAAGAATTCTAAATGAAAACGTCATCTTGAGGCAGCAGTTTTTTTCCCCGTCCACCCACCCAGTATCAATATCCGCTTATGCAGGAAGTGGTGATCCAAAGTCAGGTTTGGGAATCATGGGATATTAGGAAGGATATGTATGTATGTATATATGATACATACACACACATATATATCTTTACACTGCCACCCAAGGGTGGATGCTATCACTGGTGGTTTCAGTCTGAGGCACAGAGATGTTTTTCAGCCTGCAGTAATCTGTGCCGGGGCTCCTCATGGATATACGGACCCAGTTTATTAGAACCGCCAGGCAGCTGTTCTGTAACGTGATTAAAATTAACGCGTTTAAGTAAAACGTACACTGACAGCTTTGTCTCGGCCCTTCACGAAGTCACCGGCGACGTGAAAACTCAGCTGCCAGGCTGGGAGACTTAATTGCTCTCAGCTGGGTCTCCAAATGAAATTATGGAGACATGGTCCCGTCCTTCACATGCGGTGCACTTGCTGAATCAGGCCGGTATGCGGCTCGAATCTGCCTGGAGGTTAATATGTGATAAAGTACGGTCGTCGTCGGCAGCTCCTAAATCAAAGCTGAAGACATACTCCAAAAACTTCATCTGTCTCCTCGATGACGCATTCTGCATTCCCCAGAAGAGCTGAAGATCGCGAGAACTTCCAGTATTCTTCCCCCACTCAATTACAGGGTGAGTCGTCAATAGAGACAGACCAGATGGTCATTATTTATTTTTGTCTGAACTTTATTTCTCATCATTTCTGTAGTGGCCCAGTATGCATCATGTCCTGAATGTCAAAGCATAGAATTTCCTACCAACGCCACATAGAACCACCGGGCCAACAATGACATACTATTCCAAAACGACAGGCTGTCCCTTCAGCAAATTGTCAAGTAAAGAGGCGTTAAGCCACTGGCATCTTCAATGCATCCATTTCTTCTCAACGTCGTCAGCCATGGAGACCTTGCATGCAACACGCAAGTTTACTAAAGTACAGTTCTGCAAGATGACCTCAGAAAAATCTTGGAAAGAAAGGTGAACCAGCATGAGTGCCAGTGCTGGAAAACAAAGACATTAACGCACGTTATTTATTTACTTTTTTAACCCGTGCAGTGCTTGTGGTAGGCTTCCAGCATGTTTTCGGCCTGTGGTAGGCTTCCAGCATGTTTTCGGCCTGTGGTAGGCTTCCAGCATGTTTTCGGCCCGTGGTAGGCTTCCAGCATGTTTTCGGCCTGTGGTAGGCTTCCAGCACGTTTTCGGCCCTACCGTTGTGTTCAGTCCTACTGTTATGTTCTGCATCCATCTTTTCTAACGGGAAGGATGGCAGCACTGGAGGAATGGAAGGGCAGACGCTGCACTGCCACCTTTGGCCTTTTCGTGCTCGGCGACATCAGGTGCTTTGGGGTGTGTTTCAAAGGTCACTTCTGCATGGCAATTTGGGGTTGTGACCTTTGCTTGCAAAACTGAGGCGTCAGTCAAATTTAACTCACAAATGAAGATGTAAAGAGCGGCGGGTGGTCACAATTACTGAGGAAACTGAAGCAGCCCTGCCAAGAGATCTCCAAATGGCGCTCAGTCTCGCGCAGGCGCGTCCTTCACGCTGGCTAGTTAGCATGCTGAGGGCTGCCTTTCCGAGCCGCAGCACTCTTGGTATGCGGCGCCGGACCTGAGGGAGGGAGTCAGATCCAGGCCACGGCTCACAGAGCCATGTGGACTGACCTTCTGTTTGACCTTGGAGGTGACTTTCACAGAGAAACATTTACTAAACAGGCTCAGGTGATACCCAGTCACAAATGGGCAGTGACTATTTTTAACTCTCCCTCCCAATGTACCATAGATCATTTTTAGTTATTTATTAAATATGTAGTTAATTTAATGATGAGGACTCCTCAGTGGGACCTGTTATAATCAGTATTCTTAAAATCAAGTTCTAAAAATAAACCCTAATCTATTCTTTAATGTGCACTCTCTTGTTTAACGTGGCTCTGAGTCACCCTGGTCTGTCAGATTCACTTTAGCCTTCAGGTTTGTGTGGGAAAACGTGAGTATATAGGCTGGATATGAGGTTGTATGTGTCGAGGTGGTACCAGGCGATGTCATGTAGCTGGGACCGGGGGAAACCTGGACTGGGATAGAACTGATTCCCAGTTAAAGAGCAAGAACTTTGGGTTTCATCAGGATGAATTGTTCTCCTCCTGGAGTCTAAAAATGTAGCTTGGGTGAATTTGATGTCCCCTGCAATGTGTCCCTCCCTTCCTGTGATCAGCTCCAGGCTAGCAGTGACCCTCTAGAATGGAAATATGTTTCATATATATACACAGTCATGTATGTAAGAAAGGGAGACAGAAAATTTTTATAGCTATGGTTAAGTTATTTAGAGTAAAAATGTGTACCAGAAGGCGCACTGTTCATCATATGATGCCCCCATGTCCAGCCATCCAGCTGCTGACGTCAAAGCGCTAACAGGGTGGCCTCAAGCCCCCCCTCGGGAGCCCTGACGTGATACATGGGTCCCTGGCTCAAATAAGAGATTGTCGCGTCCCACCTTCCATCTGGGTGTGAAAGAAAGCCAATGGCCATAACCGTTGGATGAATACAGGGCGACTGCTGAGCAAACACAAGGCGACCGCTGGACAAACGCAGGGTGACCGCTGTACGAACACAGGGCGACCGCTGAGCAAACACAAGGCGACCACTGGACGAACACAGGGCGACTGCTGGGTGAACACAAGGTAACTGCCGGGCGAACACAGGGCGACCGCTGAGCAAACACAAGGCGACCGCTGAGCAAACACAAGGCGACCGCTGGACAAACACAGGGCGACTGCTGGGCGAACACAAGGTAACTGCCGGGCGAACACAGGGTGACCGCTGGGCGAACACAGGGTGACCGCTGGGCGAACACAGGGCGACCACCACGCGACTGCTGGGCAATCTCCGGTTCACTCTCGCATAAAGACTCTGTGTCACATTGATGCTGCTCCAGCAGCACCATAATTCTAATAAACAATTCAGCTGGCTGTGCTACTCCCAGGAGCTTATTGGAGCACTCAGGTAGCCCTGTAGGGGGCACACCTACTGCAAGGCTACTGGCTACTCGCTCAGTATCCAGCCCACTAACATACATGGTACTACACTGGCAGCCTGTTACACTGTGGGTTATACATATCACCTGCTGTGTCGCTGGATCCTTTGTGATCAATTCTGTCATGTATTTAGATTAAAGACTCATTGAATGACTGACTCATAGGCATGAGTTTGACATCAGCATGACCCCAATTTCTCATGTTGGCCCAGTTCTTAGTGCGACTAGGGCATTGTGATCAGCATTACTCAGCAGGAATGCACATTAGCATGTCCCCAAAGGCTGAGAGCCCACGAATGATCTCATGTGGCCATGCCTATCTGTACCACAACGTAAAGCTTTTTACTGACCAATTAACAAGGCCTGATTTATAGCCAGTGAAACGCCTCAGTAGGCTGAATCACTCAACAGAACATGCAGACTGACTTTCCCCTCTGGTTAACCCGATGTCTTTAATACATTTCCCAGTCTTATTTAATCTGTTAGTCAGACATACTGAAGCCAGGGTTGCTTTTTATTTAGAGAATCTGAAAGTGTATTTGAATGAATAATAAATATGCGTATATACAATATTAATATCCATCCATTGTATCTGATTGCCCTATCAAGAAGCACAGGGCAGGGAATAACCCAAGACAGAACACACACTTTCTCAACTATAAGCAGTTCGGTGACTCCAGTTCATCTTAGTGTGCTGTTAAATTGGGGGTGGGGGGCTGGAGTTCCTGGAGGGAACACCACGGTGACAAAACGGGGAGGGTATGCAGACTCCATGCATAGACAGCTGGGGCAGAGGCTTGAACCCTGGTCCCAGCGGTTTGAGGTTACAGTGCTAACCATTGCACCTCCATGCCTCTCATTAATTAGTGTCCCTTTCATACTTATTTAGATTAAACAAAAAAATTAATTAACCTGACCAAGAATAAGAGCTCCTTTAAAGACGCCTGAAACTCTGCACTGATATCTTATGTTCAGTTTGAAGCGGTAAGCAGCCTGACGGGGCAGTCGATGATGGTGAATTTCGGCACATTGCCATGCCAGCTGTGAACGTCAAACTGCGTTCGTCACGCTGATGTTTGTGATGCATGGGCATGTCGCTCTGATGGTCCTCAATGGTGCCAAACCGTGCCACTGTGGTGCTCAGCCCTGTTTGGGAAAAATTTAAGAAAAAATAGGCCTCTTAGTCCATATGATATTAGGGCTGAATATCATTTAAAAATCTATCTCAATGTACAGGGGGTGGACAAAATAATGGAAGCACCACATGAAAAAAAAGACTTTAACTTTGAAGTAGTTAAATCTCAATTATAAACATAGCTGCAAAGATGAGTCATATTAGGCTGAATACCAGGCTAGCAGTAGGGGTCATCGCTAATGATGTGTGAGCTTTCAAAGCAACATAAGGCAAGTAATAGTTACGTTCATCCATTCATCAATCTTCCAACTTCTTATCCAGGTTAGGGTCACAGGGGGCCTGGAGTCTATCCCAGTCAGTGTAGGGAAGCAGTTTGAGGAACCATGAGGGCGTACACCCAACACAGCCAAACTGCGTCAGCAAAGAGGAACAGTGGTTGCAATTGAAATCTCTCCACACAGATGACCACTTCAAAGTGTGATTCAGTGGGTTAAGACTTTGTGCCTGTGCTCGGAAGGTCACTGTTTGAAATCTCAGGGTCGACAGAGGGAGTTCACCATTGGACCCTTGAGGCCATTAACCTCAGGTACACCAGGGACCCTGACCCTGCCTTCTCAAAAATGCACATCGCTTTAATAAAAGCATCTACTCAGTAAATAAGATGCAAAAAGATTATTCCTAAACAACACAAATATACAGCTTAAAAATTTCCACAGAGCTGAAATGATCGTGTGACCCAGTTTCAACAAAAACTGTACATTATCAGCTTCACAAGGCAGGAATTTATGGTGCGAACATCATTTGCAAAGCTGCTTTATTCAAAGCTAGTGCACAAAAACACGTGATGTCATATTAGGGGACTGAAGCCTGGACTCTGACCAATAGAGACACGTAATATGGTCTGGTGAGTCTTTCAACATTTTTCTTGTATTTGCTGGGTTTTTGTTTGGAGAAAACCAGTAGATTCCTTCAGTCCAGAATGTCTTGTGATGAGTGGGTAATTATTATTATTAATAATAGTAATTGTCAAGGAATATGAGGTCTGAATTTTGTAGGGCTGGGTGTACCCTGGCCATAGCACCTCCTCTGTTTTTGAGATTATTCATGAAACTTTGAAATAACTCTTATCAATTAAAAGCACATTTAGTCTCTTCTTTGGAACTTGTCATGTTGTTAAATGTATTGCAGTATTATAAACAGTGACACCCAGAGGCCTGGAGGAATGGCAAAAATGTCTGACATAGTACTGAGGGCCAGGGAAGTTAAAACCTCAGCTACCTCAGAGTGGCCGGGCCTTCTCTGGTCTTCTCATGCCAATCAATGCAATTCTTTTTTATTTTTTTCTCCCTGCTAAGCCCACATTGGCCAAAACATACAAAATGATGTGCCAATGGAGGTATACCAACTTTACAAATCAGGATAAAATATTGACATATTTTTGGTCCAATGAATGACTATGAAGTTCTGTCTCCACGTATCATTTGCTACCATTGCATTGAATAGTAGGTTTTTACGCGAGATTTATAGAGCCAGATAGCGAGTGAGAGCCGCAAATTTAAAGTTCTCAGGATTATTCATTTCACATAGACTTACTTACTTTTGACTTTTTCAGATTTCATTCAGTGTTTCTTTAGTGTCTGATTTTGTCCTCTTCTGTATTATTTTGGTCATTTTTCTGCACAAGTGCATTTGGCGGGAAGTAATGAGGTGTAAGGAAATAATTTCAGATTTGCATATTTTGTTTTGTTTTTCTTTTTAAATTAGACGGCATGAAACTGTTTAGAGTAACTACTTCTTGTTACATCTGACACGTGTACTAAGTAATTTAATATTTAATCTTTACATGTATATCAACCTAGCTGCAGTGAAAACCGTAAGGTGAGTGATTAAAAACCTGTAAAATTTAGTGAAAACAGTGAGCATAAAATAGGTGGAGCTGCAGTCATTTTGTGTTTATTTGTTTTGGGCGGATGACAGTCCTTAAGATGGCAACATGGCCTGAAAAATGTGACTTCTGTGTCTTTATAGAAAACTTACTGATTGAATAAAATGGGTGTTACATAATATCTTGTAACCTATTATTTCATTTTGCTTAATTTAATTTTGAAAGTATAGAATAGCTGTCAGCCTGTATGGTAACATGATGCATTTTGATTATCTTATTAGCGCCTCAGTTTTTTAGCCGCTAGCTGTCACAGGTGCAAACGGTTCATTACGATACTCCCTTACTCTAAAATAATGAGACCTGCTTACAGAATGCTAAACATGTTCGAAATCAATGACACCACCAACACCAAGTGGAAGTCAAATTCCTTTCATGGCTTAAAAATGACTGAATGTTTATCCCTCAAAGAAGAATGGTCCAGTTAAGGACGTGTACGACAGCATTTACTTACAAATACTTGAAGCTGGCTGAAGGAAACGGCTGACCCTACTCCATATTAGGTCTTTGATATTAATATAGTGTTAGGTGTTTGTCCATCACCTATGTATATAATGTCTATATAATGGCATATAGAGTATATTTATGCAAAGACTTAAATTCCATTCCGGGGGACCTTTCTGAGGGCAGAACTGCATGCTGAACTCAAGCAAGGAGGCTCCTAATTTAAAGGGCCTTCACATTTTGTCAATTCACCCTGTATAATAGAAGCAAAGATCACATTTTAATCATCAAAAGTAGCTGTTTAAATTTGCAGTTCTTCTCGATAAAGGGCGACATGGCAGGCGATGGCCACTAATCACAGCCCAGCTCTGTGTGTGAGGTGTGGTGGTGAAATGAGATAATTGGGATTTCTGGGATTCCTACCAGCTTCCAGTCAGCCGTGAGACCGGCTCTGACAGGGGCCTGTGATGAAGCTGTCCTGAGCGCGCTTTTCCCCATGACATATCCGGATAATGAGTTTTTGAAGAATCATACGGTTTGAATTAGTTTTGGTCGCTGTGTGCTGATGCGCGTTTGACATACTTTTACTTTTGCACAGCAAATGTTTTTTTTTAATGTCTGAAGCGATATATACATTCGGAAATCTTGGCGTCAGAGTGCAGGGTCAGCCAACACCACGGAGCATTTGAGGTTAAGGTCAAGTACCCAACAATGATATGTTTACTCTGTCTGCAATGGGATTCAAACCCAGAACCTCCCACACCAAAATCCCTAACCTACCGCCCCTGTGGCTAAAGAACTGTAGCTAAAACAGTAAGTAATTCACAGATGTCGACGACAGAGCAGGCCGTCCTCTAAGCATCACTCTGCTGCTTGTTTTTGTTTTCCCTTAAAGGGAAAGTCACATTCCCAGGCACCAGAGCGAAGTGTGGGGAGGTCGTATGACACCCGGCTCCCCACTCAGCCCTCATGCTGTGCAAACAGAGCCCTCCACACGGCTTGCAGCTAATGCAATTTTGATGCAGGAGTATTTCTCTTTTTTTTTGCCGGGATTACTTTTCAGTCTCAATTTCTGACTTCAAAGAGGCACGTGAGCTTGGCTTGTGGTGTTTCCAGGACAGTCCTGCGCGCCTGGCCGCAATCTCACCGCCAGTTTCAAAACCTAATGATCACAAGAAGCAGTTTGTTTGGAGGAATCAGTTTTGTAGAGAAGTGTTATTTAGACAGGAAGCACATTCTTTGGGGTAATCTCTCAGTGGTTAGCACCCTTTCCTCATACCTTGGGAGGGTGTGGCCTCTGTGACTGTGACTGGAAGTGTTGGTTCAAATCCTATTATTGGCAGAAAAGCCACATCCCTACTGGGCCCTTGAGCAAGGCCCTTAACCCCCAGAAGAATGCTTGAGGGGACGCTGGATGGACAGCTGTCCCCATGCTCAGAGCTTAATCTTCACTCTCACCTCTTTATATGTGCGTGTGTGTGTGTGTGTGTGTGTGTGTGTGTGTGTGTGTGTATGTCTTACAGGAGAGCATTATGGGATATGTGGAAAAAAACACATTCCCGTGTTCCTTTACTTATACAAATGGCAAATAAAGCTTTGTTTTGCCTCCAGGGTTGGTGTTCGAATCCCTTGCTGTGTTAGGCTTGCCCATTATCGATGTATCTTGGGTTTCCACGTCACATGACGTGCCCTTTACAGTTCGGCGACTCCAGGAAGTCACGCTGCCCAACTCAGAAGCACGTGGAGTAGATGAGTCAGGGCAGAGTGACGGGGTGGTGCTCACTTTTTCATAATCTGGGACAATTACAGTCACAATAGCAGCCAGATGAATCTTTAAATGCCACATTTTTTATTTTTATTTAAACGGCAAGCCCAGGTGAATCATCTCCCTAGCGACGGGAGATCCTAACTGAGCATGTGCAGGATGTGGTGTGGTGTGGTGTGGTGTGGTTACTCAGCATGATTGGGCATGGTGGAGGGATTGTGCCTGGAGACGCAGTTTTGGAATGCATGTAACATGCTTCTGCAAACCTATGGGCCCTGCAAATTCCTTTCTGCTTTGGTTCTGCGGGGGGGGGGGGGGGACGCCCTGAGGGCCTCATTTCCTGGGCCACAAACCATTAGAGCTTTTAAATTAGTGTTTGTTTCCAGTAGTAACGTGAGACAGAAGCGGCTCTCAAGAGCACTTCAAGGTTAAACAATTTAACGTCAGAAACGGGCAACATCAGGTCAGTACACAGACTGAAGGACAAATATTAAAGTCCGGGCAATTTCCTTTCGAGCTGCTGTGTAATCTGCCTCATCTGTCTCAAACAGATGGCTGCTGCGCTCTTTGACTGGAATTCCGGTCTTTTTCATTTAGTACGTTAAACACACTCTATATAATTCCATTTGCGCACTGTCTTTTGAATAATCTTTATATGTAGCCCTTTATTTTATCTTTTATTACCCCTAATTTTATGTTTATTTATTTAAATACTCTTTCGGTTATCTTTTGTCTCAGGATCGAGCCAGATTTACATTTTTCTGAAGTTGTACCAATACATCTGTGCATGAGACAAATGGAACCTCGAATGTCTGTTGCCATTTTTCCCAAGTTGGAACACAGTGGGTCCAGTAAGTGCTGTGATTGGTTGCGTGAGTGACACAGAAAGCGACTCTTTGTCCCTCAGCCGTGAAATCCGGCCTGCGTCGTTGTCCACTGCTGTCATCTGCTGTGTCAGACCAACTGCTGTCTTATATAATGGGGGGTCAAGAAAATAGCATTCCAGCAAAGGTCTGCGAACTGCACCCTCGCTGCTGTCGGAGTGGGTGGGGGCCGTCTCTCAGCCACTGTTTCCCCCTCCCTGTTGAAATTTTGTGACTTTCAGCAAAACTGAAGATACAATAGACTCAGCAGAGCTTCAGTGATCTCCTTCATTTGAATAAAATAAGGCCTGATTCTTCCATGAGCTAAACCAATATCTTAGCATTTCTATCGCCTTCAGTGATGTCATTGCTGGCCATTAGCGTGAACTACGCCGACTTGTTTGAGGCAAAGAACAGGTGTTCCTCTCATGTCTATGAGTTCAAGGGAGAATTAGGGTATAAATGCTGTTATTCAGGTTCAGTGGTGGTTGTAGGTTCGATCCCTACCGCTGTTCTGCCTTCACCTAGTTTGTATGTTCTATTGACTGTCTTGCTCAGTTAAAAAAGCATACAGTTGGGTGAACTGGCGTCTTTGAATTTCCCAAAGTGTGTGATTTTCTGTGAGCGTGTGCCCTGCGACAGAGTGGCGCATCATACAGAGTGTCCTAGGCTGCCTGGAATATCCTGGTACTGGATAAGTGATGATGGAGGGAAGACATTTTTTTATGGGTCATGTCAACATTTCTCTGATGGTTCCGGCTGATCTTCTCATCGACATGAATTTACATGGTCAGACGATCTGATGCGGAGACGAGTGATGGACAGTCACTGCTAAACAACAACAGCCTGTTCTGTTGCACTGCGAGTTTTACAGCTTGGGCAAAGTGTGCAAGTGGGGGGGGGGGCGGGGACACAACACAGCATTCCCGAAAAAGGAACAATGGTGACGGCTAGCAAAGCAGCAGCAATATTCCAGAAGCAGATCATGTGAGCAGAGTGATGAGAATTTTGCTCCAGTCAATTTTCACCCCGCTTCAATGAAATCGCTCACCGCTTGCTCCAAAAAAGAAAACAATCTGCATTTTATTTTAATTTTAGCTTAAACTGTAGCCTGGCTAACTGAGCAGCCAAATACACATTGAAGTAGAAATTATTTATTTCAAGATGTGAGCGGGTGATGCTCGAGTTTCTTTCAAATATGCTGCTCCACAGTCGCTCCCGCTCCGACTGAAATCCCGCTCACATGCTCTGAGAAATGGGACCAATGGAGTCAGAACCAGGAGACAGGAGAGCGAAAGCAGAGGGATGAAGGGGTCTCCTTTCTCTCTTGGCAGGCTACAGTTGTCAGGGCCATGTCCTTTTTGTAGAGGCCTTGGTCAGCTGCAGCAGGCCAACCTTTACTTCCCAACTGAATTTAATGGGTGAAAAAAACTGGTTTATACAACATTTTCAATGTATACAACTTAATTCAATTTATTTTTATATAGCGTCTTTCATGACAGTTGCCTTAAGGCACTAAGTGTGTGACAATCCATTATTACATCATCTGTACAAAATGGTGCATGAGACAGGGATAATGAAACGAGGGAAGAGGAAAGAAATTCCGGACGACCACAGGGCTGAGGAACGAAAAACTCCTGAGTACAGGGTAAGAAAATTTACCTCTGGGGGTCCATGGTCAACTGGCTGCCCAGCCCCCGGATATTATAGAATACAAATAAAAATGTAATGAAAGTAAAGTATGTGGTCATGGACCATCAGTGAGGCGATTCTCCATGTAGGTCAGTGTAAGCCAGCAGATCGTAGGTTACAGCCAGGATATCATGGCTCATACACTGCAGACAGTGTCATGCTTTCATGGGACTGAACCAGCACTAGCTCAGATGGTACCCACCCTGGGCACCATCCGAACAAGTGTGGAGGAAAATGAAGGTCATGGGTGGTCACACTTTGATGGACAAACACCATGGAGCATGTTCAATTTCCTTAACTGGCACTAAGAGTAGTTATATGTAAAGATGCCTTCAGTGTGTTTGTTCCTTCGTGTCGCCCCAAGGCACCGGCAGGCCCCTCCTGCTGTCCAAGTTGGCCAGCACCAATAAAGGACTTGTCTTGCTGATAAATGTAACTGTTCAGGCCTTTTAACATCCATGTAAGCAGCATGAAGAATCCAGCCAACAGCCTGCCTAAAACACAGGAAAATGAAGAGGGGTGTTTCTCCCGGTAAACTGGGTAATCCGAGCTGCACTTGTAAGGATGACTAAATACTGGTGTTGTTTTTCTTCACCACTGGCACCCTGCCAGTAAATTCACATGGAAAGGTAAAATCTGCTCCTTTTTGCCTAACTGACCCCCCCCCCCCAAAAAAGGACACCTGCCTTGTCTCTGCGGCACCACCACCTCGGACAGAAAATGAAGACATCCATATTTGATAGGGCCGTTCGGTATTTCAGAATGCATTCCCGTGACTATTAAAAATACATGTGCTGCCTACAGGAGGTCAGTTTTCAGCAGCTCTGGATGAGCCTTTGGAAGAGCATGTTTGTATCATTTTGGGGTTTACCTGGAAAAGTTAACACACAGTTAACTGAGAAGGATGATGGCGGGCACCTGAGCACAACCGACGTTCCGCGTGCTGCGTTTATGGCATGCAGGAGCGTGTTTCGCTGATGAATCGTTGAGGACGCCACCCTGCAGCATAAGAGCAGAACCATTTGGGTCGAAGATCCACTTTTCCATCTGCTGTCAAGACTGACAATGTAGATCTCTGTATTTAATCGTTTAACTGAAGGTCGAAATCTGTGTAGATGGAGTCATCAGCTATAGATGCTATCTTTTGCCTGTACTCTTAACTATGAGCAGTTATGCTAGGTCATACAAAGCCATTCCGCTTTCAGCTATATTAGAAAGATGGACTGAAATCTTTAGGAAAATGCAGTTCTTTAATACTGACTTGCAAGCAAAAAAAAAATGTCAGATTTTTAATTACTTGTGATTTTATCTGTTGCCTATTTCCAGATGTAATAAAATGGATCACATGAAGGAATTTCACTTGACTTCACTATTAGAGTCATTTCAGTCAGAGGACAAAAATTAATGCAACATTTAACCCATGATCTGCTTTATGAATATAAAAAAGCTGAGCCAATGAACTGATTACAATTAACAACTGATGTGTTTATGTGACTTAATATAATTGGCTGATTGAATATCTCTCACATTGTTTCTTCCTGTTTGCCTAGCGGTGGTACACTCCTTTATGGAACATTCCTTCAAGAAATGCCTACTGTCAGAATCGAGATGAAGTTTTCCTGGATGGAGTGTTGAAATCCCGGAGTGTCAAAACTGGACTGTCAGCACAGTTAAATCAAAGCTCTGTGCCCTGAAGCAAAATGTTTTAGATCTCAGACAATTAACAGCCAAAACAACAAAACCCGCAAGGGCTGGTCTTTCTGTAGTGATATTATCAAACAACAAATTGTTATGCAGCATGAAGAATGAGTTTCTAAGCTGGATTTAATTTTGTTTTCATATTATATATGATATAACCATGCATTTCATTTTTCAATACTCAGTACAAATGCTGTAAATTAAAGTAAATAAGTTCTTATGTATACATTTTTACTTTGGAAACAGTCCAGCCGTTTTACAATTCCCCACAGGAAAATCCAGCATTCCTGCCTGACGATGCTCTTTGGGCAGGGCAACCATTCACCTCTAAGTGAGATGTGGAAGAGAGCCTTGTGAGTTAGCTAACTCGCAGTGGTAAAATGTGTGCGAGGTCGCGGCGGCACCATTCAGTCTAAGGGGGGCGCCATGTTGCGGAGCATCATGATTGGAGGTGATGTGACAACTGCAGGCACAGCTGGCCAGCCTTGATGAGACATGTTGTAATCTGGTTTAGGAAATTGCCGGCAGCGAGATGGCTTATTTTTAGCTATGTGTTACTTTGGGCCTTTTCAAAAATGTGTGCGTCTGTAGTGGAATAACAATGCCTAAATAGTGTTTGTTTAAGAGGGCTGAACGCAATGGAATCAAAATCATCTTAGCAAAAACAGGTTTAGCATATTTTGTTTTGAGTCCTGGCATGGGTTGGAGCAGCTGTAATGAACTGGAAGTATGTGAGAGGGAATGCTGTAGATGCTTGCTGTCATGTTAATCTACGTTAGCGGAGAAGTAATGTAATCTACTGGGAAGCCTGTGCTGTCAAGACTATTATAGAGCTGTTTTTCTGAGTGCACAGTGAAAGGAGTCATTGTGGGCAGGTCATGCGTGGGAGGTCATGTGATGTCAGTGATGGTGCTGTATGATTTAAAGTATAAAGATTTAAAGTATATAGTTTTCCTCATATCAGACTGGGGGGGGGTAGCTGCCTGTTTCTGTTTTTTTCCAGTACGGTAGACTATTACTGAAATGAAAATTGGACATAGCTTAGTGGCATAAAGGTGTGATTCGACTTGGAAAACAATACCATAGCAGTGAAAACAGAGCCAGCTATGCTGATCCATGCACCCATAATTTCTATTGTACAATGGACGTTTAATTTATCTTGAAGGACATTTATATATTTAGCAGGCACTTTTGTTCAAAGCGATGTACAGCGAGGCAAATAGCATTTTGCAAACATTCAGGCTGTCAAGTAGTCAACTAGGCATAAGTGCAGCTAGGCTGAGCTTACAATGGAATTCATGGAACAGATGGGTCTCATTCCACCACTGGGGAACCACACAAGAAAACCATCTGGAGAGACACTTCTCACGTGGTGGATGGAGTTCCAAGCGGCGTTGGTTTGCTGACAGAAGGGGGCAAGATGGAACATAGGCCTTGAGGAGCCTTTTGATGGAGATGGGTGCCTGTCCATTAATGGACCTGTCAGCCAGCACCGAAGACTTAAACTTGGCATGAGCGCCAACGTGAAGCCAATGAGCAAGGGTGCGACTGAATATCAGACATATTGCCACATTTTGAATTATCTGCAATGGTCTGATACCCAAGCTGGTAGACCTGCCAGTAGAGAGTTGCAGTAGTCAAGCCATAGAGTAACAAATCCCTGGACTAGAGGCTTATATACTGCATATTGAGACAAAGTATTTTCCTGATGTTATACAGGGTAAATCTGCAAGATTGGGACTTTGCTGATGTGCTCAGCAAAGGACAGTTGGTCATCTGTCATTACCCCTATGATCCCAGCAGACCTTGATGGAGACAGTATGGATGGTCCATGCTGAACAGTGATGTCATGGCGGATGGTAGGTCTGGTAGGGAAGACAAGAAGCTCAGTTTTGAGGAGATTAAGTTCCAGGCTGCAATGTCAGCCAAGCATGCAGAGATCCAAACAGAGACCGTGGTGTCATCAGGAGAGGTCAAGTAGATATAAATGTCATCTGCATAGTAGCGGTAGGGGAAACTATGAGATTTGATGATCTGATTAGAAAGGTAAAGTTATGAGAGAAAAACGAGAGGACCAAGGACAGAGCTGTGGGGAACACTGGTTGTTTCCTGATGTGATTTAGATACCTTATTCCCCAAGCAATTTGGAATGATCTGTCTGACATGTATGACTCAAACAGCACAGAGCAGTCCATGTGATGCCAAGTTGAGAAAGGGTGTCCAGATGTATTTGGTGATTAAAGGTGTTAAAAGCTGCAGAGAGGTCTAGTAGGATCAGGACAGATGACTGGATGCAGTTCTTGCAGCTCTCAGTGTCCACAGCATCGAGGAGTGCAGTCAAGTGTCCAGGACTGAAGAGAGTTCAGGATGCAGATGAAAGCATTTTGAAGAGCTTTGGACAAGAATGAGAAGAGGGAGACTGTCCACTATTTCTCAATCTGTGAAGGATCAAGTGATGGTTTTTTAAGAAGTAGTGTTACCTGAGCCTGCTTGAATGTGGCACAGAATGAGCCCATCATAACTGATGACTTAATCAAGTGGGTAAGTGCAGGAGTAAGGAGAGATGGCCTGGAGGAAATGGGAGGCCATAGGATCCAGGGCACAAGTGGTGGACTGATGGCTGAGGGATAAATTTACGTGGTGGGTGCAGAGAACTGGCTGTTCATGGCTGCCACCTTCTCATGGAAGAAAACAGCAAAAGCATCAGCAGACAGGGTGGTGAGTGGAAGGGGAAGAGGCAGGTTAAGGAAGTGAAAGTGGAAAATAACTTGCGGGTGTCAGTGTTAGCAGAAATCTCTTGGAAATATGTGATTTTGGCATCAGAAATGGAGGGAGAGAATGAGGATCGAAGTGATTGGTACTCGACCAAGTCCATGACTCCATGGAGGAGAGCAGATGGAAGGTGTCAAGATATGAAGTTAGCAAAGAACAGAGTGTGTCGGAGGCTTCTTCAGCATCTACAGTGGAGAAATCCGCAAGAGATGGCAGGGAGGAGGAGACCAAAGCAGAGAAGCAGATGGGGAGAGAGAGCGAAGGTTACGACGGAAGTAGGCTTGAGGAGGAGAGGCTGAAGGCAGGGTAGAGAGGGTCAATGTGAATTGAACAAAGAGGTGGTCAGAAGCATGTAATGGGGTGACAAGCAGGTTGTCAGGGATGCAGTTCAGTGTAAGGATGAGGTCTAGTTTGTGTCCAGCATTATGAATAGGAGGAGTGCCTAACTGGGTCAGGCCAGATGAGGGCAGGAGGGTGAGGAAATCAGAAGTCAGGGGTTTATCGTGGTGGACGTTCAAGTCCCCGAGGATGACAAGCACAGAGCAGTCATTCAGGATGGCTGACAGATGCAAATCCAATTTTTCAATGAAGTTCCCTAGTGGGCTGAGTGGGTGAAGGACACTCGTAACTCTTTGGGGAAAAAATGAGGCAGCCGTTATGATTTTACCCTCAAAACCATACATGCCCCAGTACAAACAAGTTTCTATTGCGACGGATATTTTTTCAGCTGAATGTGGGGGGGGGGGGGGGCGTTTTAATCGGGAATTTACATGTCAAATTTATGCATACTAGCAGAGGTCAATTAGCATAATTGCGTTTGCATAAGAGTCAGAGTTGGGGGAGCCACGGTCACATGTGCTGGTTGGGGGCTGGCAAGTACAGCGTTTGAAGCTAATGATCCGCCACTGCTGCTATTACGTAATGACTGCTCCTGGGCTCCACTGCCTCTGAGACGCAGGAATGCAATTATCGTGAAAGGTCATTAAACGCGGGCGGCATGTGGATAAAAATGGCGAGTGCGGCCCAGGGATAGAATTGGCCTTAACCCGGCTGACTGTTTGTGAAACATGCAGTCAAAATGCTAACAGGCTAGTTCACATGGGATTTAGGTCCATTCAATGCCCGATTTTCCAATAAAATGTGAGAATCAGCCTCATGTAAGTGTTTCATGTCTCCTAGATGACTTTGTCCGCATTAACCACTATGTGCTATGTTCTACGCTAACGCACACCACACAAAAACAAAACCGAGCGGTTTTATGAGTTACACATCATGTCATTTTCACATTTCCAGTTGTGTAATTGGAAGTCACTGTGCCAGCAGGCTAAATGGGGACTAACTAGTTAAAGTTCTTTGTTATAGTTTCACCGCCATGTAAAGAGATGACACACTGCGGTGCATGGAAACAGACATGACAGGTGCGTTATGTGAATGACATCAGGTTATAAAAGATATAAAGTAACGTTTCTTCTGCAGATGGTACATCTCTGATATTACATGGAGGACCCCTCGGATATATAAGGAGTGGACTCTTTATGATATAAAATAAAATAGCATTCATGCTAAACACTAACCCTCTGTATTCTGGAGTTCAGTACCTCAAAAGAATCTGCCTGTGTTACATTATTGTTGGCATGTGTTTTCCGCAGTGTGAATCATTTGATGAGCTTGGACTGAATTATAAAGCACATTACACTGAAAATTCAGAAATACCCCGGACCCCTGATATCTGGAAAAAAAATAAAATCTCTCATCCGCTTCTCCAGTCTGGGGAACACAAAGTGGAGTGCTTCACTGCTAGTGTTTTTTAAATTTCATTTTACAAAATAATTCCGATCAGAACCATTGATATTGTCTTCTTTTTCGTACATGTCAATCAGGGTTGATCAATCCTATAGATGACATAGGCGGCCGCCTAAGGCACCATTTTCTAAGGGCACGCCTACTAGTTAGCCAATTTCACTTTGCCTCAAACGGGGGGTGCCCGCGGTGATGCTCACCTAGGGTGCCACATCAGCTAGGACCGGTACTGACGTCAATAAACACAGGCAGTTAAGGCACTGACCGTATGAGTAATGTGGGTTATTGGCACCGTCTTGTATCCCGAAGGTTGCTGGTTTGAATCCTGCTACTGTACTCTTAGAAAAATAATTTCCTGGGTTCAATCCATCCACCTTCTATAACGGCTTAGCCTAGGGGTCAGCAACCAAATTGAGAAGCTGCACTCAGAATTAAAAATAAATGAAAATCATTGGAACCGCAGAATCGTTTATAGCAACATTTTTAATATGACACCAACAACAAAGTGTAAACAAACAGTAAATTATTTTCAGTGTTTCGTGGACTTCAGAACGAAAAAGACATGTCCTGGATTTTATTTCATTATATCGTTTTTATTTTTGAAATCGGTAAACAGATGTTCCGCTATTTTGATAAAACACTCTGTAATGTATTCGGCACGGCTGAAGGTCTTTCTGTGTTGTATAATCTCCCGAGTAACAAAAAAAAACCCAGCAACTGTGCTAAACTCCAAAGCTGTTGAACAATGAAAGTTTGCAATCTTGCCTTAAAATCAAAGTGTCTTTGTACAGTGCAGACATTGAAAAGTTATGGCAAGATATACAGGCACAAAAACCACACTGAACAGGTAATTTACATATTTTACATTTGCCACCATGATCAAGCAGGCATATTACATTTTAGGCATTCACAATATTTCAGCATACAATATATTGGCACAAAATTAGCATTATAAATTTGTTATTTTTTTCTGTGAATACATATGCATCTGTCCGTTCATCTCTACGTTCTCGATGTTCATCTTTTTTTTTGACATTTTGAGATTTCTGCTGCCTTGTGATGCAATTTCTTTAGATTTGTTTCGATGGTGTTACTGTTGTAGGCTACTATTCAAAATGTCTTTGCTAGCTTGACAATAAAAAGTGGTACCGATTGGACTGATATTACCCAGTCAAGTTAAGCTGCCAAAATGAACATTATGAACATTGAACAGAAATGAACAAATGAACATTGTCCTTGTCATTTTTCATATTTCTTGTTAAAATTCAGCACATCAATAGAATATCTTAATCAAACTGTGGAGATTTTGTCTTTGGTCTTTTGGCCCCAATACAAGTATTAACAGTTTTTGTTATGGTCATTTCCATAGAAATATTAAGGGTTTTGTATGTTTTCATGGGGGGGGCTAATAATTCTGACCTTAACTGTATTATACCCTACTTTAATGAATTTTGTTGGAAGCGTACCACTCGACCGTCAATGTAGTATGTATTGTATGTATGCATGATAGTCCGCTTTGGAGCCATAAGCAGACAGCCAAAGAGCTGCATGCGGTTCGATAGCCACAAGTCGCCGACCCCTGGCTTAGCCAGTAAAGGGCCATGGTGAACTTTGAGTTTGTCCCTGGGGCCACATGGCACTGTACACCCTGGAGCAGACGGCAGTCCATTGCAGGGCACATGCTCAGACCTTACAGGCAAATTCAGGGACGACTCTGGGAGGTAACCTGAGGACCCAGAGGAATCCCACACAAACACTGGGAGGAAGTCCACCCTCTCAGGGCCAGAGGTGGGACTCGAACCCCAACCCTGGAGGTGTGAGGCCACAGTGGGAAATACAGAACTAACCTATTTCCTGAATGCTGAATGGCCAGTTATATAAACAAATAAAATTATTGGCCGCCCTGAGTGTAAAACCAGGTATATTTTTAAATCATTCAAACGCTGCATGGTTTTCAGATGCCAACTGTGCAAAAGAGCAGCTAGTAGCCTTTTCCTAGACACGGCTGAATGTTCTGCTGCCTGGCTGCAGGGCCTCGTTCTGGAGCTTTCCTCAGCATCACCCTCCTGACTTCAGATCTCCAAATGAAAAGGAGGCTCTTCACACAGATTTCTTTCAGCTCTGCACTCCAGTCAATAAAAAGTATAAAGTAAAAGCTTTGGCTGTGTTTCTTGTGTCAGTGACCAAAGAGGCCAGTTCTCCTTCTCCCTAAAATTTAATCTGCTTACACTTTGTACTTGGACATCTGATACAGTTTATTGTTGATAACTAAAGCAGAACTGCAGAGACCATATAACAGCCATTTACCTGTTCGATTAAGCTTACTGTTGTCCATCCGTCCATCCTTCCATCCATCCATCCATCCATCCACCTAGATGTTGCTGAGTCAGTAGTGCCCATGCAGGAGTATCAGGGGTCAAACTGTTCTTTCCTTGCACCTTAGAGCAGAAATTCCAGATTTACAGGCCTGTGTGACTTTAAGCTGCCATGCTACACAGAATAATGGCAGCAGCCGGGCAGCTGGAAAATGTTCCAAAAATAAGCTTTTTTAGTATGCTCCATCCATCCATCTGTCCATCCATCCATCTATCCATCCATCCATCCATAACCAGTACTAGGTCTCAGGGATCCTCGAACCTATCCCAGGAAACACAGGACACACAGGGCAGGAAATATTTTGTGTGGAGCAATCCCAACCATCACTTTCATCCTTTTGCTCTGAACCGCCTTTTTTCCCCAATTCCTCGACCGTTTTACATCTTCCCTTGACATTATGCTGCAGTAAGTAACTCAGTAACTCAGCTTTTCATAGGCTGACAAATTAAGCCAAGCCTCCAATTTTATTATGTATTTTCCTCTTTTGTTATCGCTTATATTACATTATCACCCGAAGATGAAAATTAGGGAAACACATTAAGCGACACATAAAATTTGAGTGTTCTTTCTATCTCCCGTGTCTCTGTCTCAGTGCCCATCAGCCCTTTAGGCAACATGGGCGACAGTCTAAGGCACCGTATTCTGAGCGGGCGCCGACTTAGCAAGCGAAATTCACCTCGTTTCGGACTATGTCCCCCGTACGGCGCTCTATGTGCTTCTCGCGCCAGTGGAAGTACTGGCACCCTCTGCAGTGCTGGCGCAGAACAGCCATGTGATGTGGGGAGTCTCCTTGGGTGGGGTGAAGCTTGCCTACCCCTCCACATGGGCTCCGTCCAGCACTACTCCATCTGCAGCATGTAATCTATCGATTCCGCCTCTCTCCATTTCACCCTCAGCCGCCACTGATGAAGCTGTTGAGTTTATGACAGCATATTCCACACTTTACATTTTCCATCTTCCCTGAGCTGAATTAAAAATCGGCCCTAAACTTTTGGGTCCCCTACAGTAAATTTTGCTGGGGAGGCGGCACGATAAATTTTGCCAGCCCGTACACATCGGCCTACTGGGAAAATGCCAGATGGCCAGTCCAGCCCTTCTCCCTGATCACTGTCTTATGTAAATACACTTACTGGTACATTGCTTTTAATTTGTATAGTTTTGTTTTATTTTTGTTGTTATTTTTAATATTTATTTATTTATTATTAGTTTGTCGAATATTGTTTTTCTTAGTACTGCCCTTTTGAGCACAATCCTGGAAGCAGATGGGCAAAGCCTTTCAAAACACACAAATGCAATGTATGGTTGTGGATGTAACAAATAAAATTTGAAGCTTGCTCTGTGCTCCCTGGAATAGGCTGCGACCCTATCCAGGATAAACGGATAGAGGATGGACGGATGGATGGATGGATGGATCTGAATATCATCACAATTTAAAATAGGCTTCAAATGGGCATTGGAAACAGTGATTACAGAGATCTGTATCCGGTGTGATCATGAATTATTGAATGAAATGGGGCGCAGTGTGAGTGTGCTGGGCATTGGGGTGTTTTCCTGAGATTTTTCTCCAGCCACGTGTTCCCTGAAGATGAAAGAATGCAGCTCCTGGAAACTGTTCAAGGCCCATCAACACACCAAGCATCCTCCTGTGTGGTGCTTAGCGCACAGTTCGGCTGGTTCTGCCGGAAACTCGCTGAAGTCGTATCTTAATTGTGAATATTTAAGTCGACCTCTCGAGTGACCAAGGATGTCTGTCGCTGGGTGGTTCTGTTCTGCCGAGCCTTCCATCCGTTTTCTGTACCCTGTTAGCTGATGCGGGGTCACAGTGGAGAAGCGTTAAGTACCCTGAGTACCCAGTGAAAGACCCGTAGAAATATGTGGATGACGTGGGAACACTCCACATACTGCCCTCTGAGCTGTCCTACAAAAGAACTAATTGCCAGTTTCCTCCTTGAGGCAATGATTAGTTTGACAGAAATGCTCCTCACTCTTTGATATCATGATAGCAGTCTGTTTGATGTATTCTTTTGCTGTTGGACAATTTGAAGCTCCCTCCATTTTTCCCCACAAGCACCATGGTAAAAGCGGCTTCTCCATCAGCATCGGGAGTGCTGTGAATGCCACATGGGTGTAACCCTCGCAGGTGGGATGAAATGAGTCCTCTGTAATGATCTGAAGGAGACAATATCATGAGTTTATGGTCTGAAGTTGCTTGACTGCGCCAACCTCTGTTTGTTCCACCCTAACTGACCTGGCCCAGCCTGTCAATAATCCTTCATCCAAGTATCATAAAACTTTCTGCCATGTGGGAGACGCGCTCTGCTGGGCGGAAGATGAGGAAACTGCTTGTGTGGGAGGACCAGCCAGTTAAAGATGGAGAAGATACATCTTTTCTTCTCCGAATGAACCACTGGATGAATGGTTGCCTTGCAGCTCCTTATTGACGATACCCATAATGTTTGGATTTGACTGACTCATATGGGGCACTAATAGAACATTGTGCTGTTAGTTACTGCAAGGCATTGCTGTTACAGCTCTGAAAGCCACATAAACTCAGAGACATCAGAGAGCTGATGGATGGATAGATAGATAGATAGATAGATAGAAATAATTGTACTAATAATGACTGCATTAACTGCTTATTTTTAATTATGTTTTTACTTATGGCAATTTTACTGCTGAAAATGCCCTTAGAATATTTACAGTAGCATTAGCATTAACTTGCTGAAAAGGGAAAGTTCCATTAATGTACCATAAACTACAATTAAAAATTAATCATAATGTCACACTGGTGACTTCCCATCACTCACCATGTGCCATACTTTCTGGATTTATAACCTATCCCTGCAGGCCTGAGTGCACCTGTGTTTTTATGCTGTGTGACTTGAATGTTTTGAAATACCTAATGAGAACAACAGTTATGCTTTTTGTACTACAGATATCGTCAATAAAAGGCTCTTTTCCATATCCTCAGTCTAGCCCAGAAATTTACAGAACATAAACAAGCCAACCCCATCCTCACCACCCCCCCAAACACATCCGACCCCTATACAAACTCTCCTGTTTTCTCTTGAAAGACCAGACAAGGCTGTACTTCTTACTTGCCTGGGCCTCGTTGCGTTTCCGGCTTATTAACCTCCTGGTTATACTGGGTAAATGAATTAGCACGCTGACACACTGACACCATTCTTCCTTTGCTTAACTTAAGAGAGATTAATGGCCTTTATCTTCCCAACATGCATCTGTGGATCCTCTACTAAAAACGGTGAGGTTTCTGTCCCTATATCACCGGGGGATTTTTACCTCCTTCCTGCTCTGACTAATGAATACGTCACATAGAGACCTTGAGTCAATCAGATAAAATGCTGGTTTGTCAGGCACAGATAAGTATCATAATTAATGGTTTATGAATCGCTCCCATTTTGGTGTAAAGCACCAGGACTGCACATCAAGCTAGACTGTACAGCCGCATACAGCACAGAGTTCCCCGGCATTTTAAAGCCATCTGCAGCTCACCATGTGCTCCACACCACCATATTACTCTGGAAGCAGAGCTGAAAGAGTGCAGAACATCCATCCAACTATCCGTCCATCTTCCATGACCTCTTATTCTGGTCAGGGTGACAGTGAACCTGGAACCCGTATCAGGAAGGGCAGGGCCCCAGGCCGGGGGAATTGTAAACACTCTCACAAAATATATAATTAGTAATGCCAATAAACTGATAAACTTCTGCAGGAAGTTCACATGATTGCAAAATCGGTCTGACAAACGTGCTCCTGGCAGTTTATGCCTATTATCTGTTTAAAATGTGCTTTTTCAGATACCCCGCTTATTAGTTTGAAGTCTGTACGCAAAAAAATCCTGTAGATTATTGAACTCATATTGTGTATGGCTGTATACTGTTAAACACTGTGGATGGCTGTATACTGTTGAACATTGTGGATGGCTGTAGATTGTGGAACTTTGTGGATGGCTGGATTGCCAGCACAGGTCTGAAATGAACAGATCAGGCCTCTAATCTATGCCCAGGGTCCTGCTTTCTGGGAGTAAAACAGTTGCCATGGTGAGCCATATGGGGAACAAACATCACCTTCGCTGAAACCACAAAGGTGTTTTACAGAAGTATCCTGGACTTTTATTCAGGTAAAACATTGCAGTGATTATTCTAAATATTTTGATGGCTGGAGTCAGTTTTTGGTTACATGCCCGGTGCCCTGAAGGGAATCCTGAACCTTTTGAAAGCGTTATTTATTAGCAGTTGGAGGGTCAATCTGTGTAAACAGGGATGTTTACACAGATTGTTTTCCTACAGCATAACATACATCCAATGAAATATTTTTTTGTACAGTGACCAAGATATAAGGAATTAAAACAAACTGAATTGAAAACATCAAAATAACCGTCTCACAATGGTAATATGCATAATAATAATACATTTTATTTATATAGTGCTTTTCAGGATCTCGAAGATGCATGTTGATTCAGTAATTGAAAAAATGACAGATGTTGTCAGGGCAACGATGTGCAGTAGTGATTATGGGAATACAAATATTTGCTTTACGAGAAAGGTGTTGAAATGGGGTGATAGGTATATGTTTGGGAATCGTGAACATGATAAGGCTCTGTATTTACAGATGGTGCTATGAATACAGCGGCTTCAGCCTGTCAGCTACGATCTGGAGCGATTTGAAGGCGCGTGTCGCTATGCTGGAGGACCTGCACAGCCGTGACCTTCTCAGACGCTGTCTGGAGAGGTTTAACCAGCCGGAGCATAACCTGAACTGTCAGACGCCCAAGTGTGCAGCCACATAGCTGATACTTTGGTGCAAAGACACTCAGGTGCTGTTATATTATATATCATAACAGGAATGGGGCAAGCTAAGCTCTGGATTCTAAGCTTCAGCTGCAGAAGTCTTCAGGGGACTAGAATGAGTGACCATTAATCACTAGTTACAAGCAGCCCCAAGGTACAGGTGGGGCACTGTGTGACTCAGCGGGTTCGGATGCTGTGCCTGTGATCGGAAGGTCGCCAGATCAAGTCCCAGGGTCGTCAGAGCGATGTCACCATTGGGCCCCTGAGCAAGGCCCTTAACCCCCAATCGCTCCACGGACTGGCTGACCCTGCTTTCTCAAATGTACGTCACTTTGAACTAATGCATCTGCTAAATGCATACATGCCACAAAATGAGTACATGTTAAGCAAACTATTACGCTGACTAAAAGAGGCACTGGTTAATGTGGATTTCAAGGTGGGCCGAGCTAGGTAACCAGTGCAGGTCTTTCGTTATGCAAAGTAGTTTCTAAGTTCTTAGCCTTACAGATCTTTAGTGGCATCATCCCTGAATTCGGTAATGGGGCTTTAATTTAAAATGCATGTCGCGGACATTGCCGGCAGAGGATTAAAGTGATTTAAAAACCCCTTTTATTTTTAGCCCGGCTGAGATTCCGCGGGTGATATTAAAGACGCCATGGCGGTGGCAGAGAAATGGGCCAATATAAAATGAAATGACTGGCTTGCATTTAAAGGCACCCTTATTGGTTTTTAAATGCCTCCTTACAGTGTTTGATTCATGATCCCTGTCGCCTTTCACATCGCTCTCCACTCCTCACTACTCCTCCATTCATTAATGCTGTGGGGGGGTTTGCTTTGGGGGGGGGGGGCATCTCTGGATGTCAGCTATGGAGATAAACAGAATGCAAATGAATGTTTAATCAAAGATTTGGGTCAACGGCTCGGGGAGAATTAGCTGGCAGTATCTGGGCACAGGACGTCTTCCCAAGGGGGTGCTGAACACCGTCGAAAGGCGTGCTAAAAATAAGGGGAAAACCAGGTGTAAGCCATTGTACCCGTACTGTGGGTAGTTTCCCGATTGGCCCTTAGCGCGGTGGAGTCATTTCCAAGCTTTCCGACTTGTATTATGTTGATTTATGTATTCAACATGTTCATTTAGTGTTTGTCAGCCTCAGTGGAAAGTACCACTTGCGCAGTAACGGCGGGGGGGCTGGGTGGGGGTGCTAATTACTTTCCACAAGTCATAAAGATTTACTAATACAATTTTGCCAATTTTGTCCATATAGGCTCTACAATGAAAATCGTTTTCTGACTCTATTCATGTGTATTGAAAAAGCATCACTTATCAGTCGGGGGTTGGGGGGGTTCAAATAAAATAGAATAGCATGTGAACCTGGTTCACAGGTCCACTGCTGTAGGGTGCGATCTGCACAAATAGCCTTGGACACATTACTTTTCTGACACGAGTTTGTGATGATGCATGCGTGTGTGTGTCTGGGGGTGAACTCATTTTTATTGAGGATGTCTGACGATCGGATGGTGGGAGGGCACTGTCGCAGAAGTACCTCGGGGGGGAGGGGGGGGGGGGGAAGAGGGCAGAAGAAAAAACCCCGGGTGGCCTCACTGCAGCCCACATCCCAGTTGAAAACCGCCCCTCTGCCCACTCATGCCAGGGCCAGCTGGGGCTCCTCAAATCGTTCGGAATGAATTAATCCAGTCAGAGTGTTCAGGGCTGGGGAGGGAAATTGGGGGGGAGCATTGCTAGGAGGACAAGGGCAAGCAAGGAGAAGCCAGAGGGTCTGCTTGCCAGGCAAAGGCGTCTCGGAATGTTGGTGATGTTCCAGAAGCTTCTCTCTGGCTCCCCCACCCGACTCCCCGCCTCACCTTAACGGCCAGCCACTAATCATGCACTGTCAGCCTTTCAGGCGGCCGCAGAGCTTAATTTAAATATTAACAAGCTGAAAGATATTTAGAATCCATCTTAAAAATATTTTTCAACACAAGCTAAATTAATAAGACCTTTAATTAGTGAGCATTTGTGTTCCTGTGAGAGATGCAGGTCTTGTTCGAACTTGTAGCAGTGGAGCCATCAGCCCACTGTCCTCCGCAGCTCCCAGCCCCATCCAATCCATCGGCACAGACCCCTGCCATCTGCCTTTCATCTCACCCACGGCCGGTCCCACAGCAGTGTTCCCAGCAACCAGCGGGAGCTTCATAACATGGAGGCAGCTTTGACCAGCCAGTGTGAACCATTTCCAGGTGTTAGATTTCTGAAAGATGTATGAGAGGGAAGATAAAGCAAGCTGATTGGTTCAGCTGGACTAGGTCCGCCTCCAGAACTTCCTGTCAAAACGCAGATATCCATCTTGTCAGTTTGCTGATAAGTACAGAATGTTATGGTGTTAAGAGTCTCCTCTCAGTGGCAAATGAATGAGTCATCTGAAGTAGGTGCGTCTAAAATAGCGTGGGAGATACGAGGCAGAGTTCAAGGCCTTAACTGGACTCTGACAGAAGGGTCAGTCCACAAGGGCTCCACATCCAGGGTGCCATCTAGTCATCGTCTGCATGACAGAGGCCTGATTGGAGAATCATCTTCTTGTAGCACTTCCTCAGCTTCTTCTACAGGTTATCTTGCTTTGTAAGTCCTCCCGGAGGTCGTTTCTTTTGTGGTGTCCTCCATCCGGTCTACGGTACTGACCACTTCCACGTGAACTTCTCTTCACCTGCAGCCATCTGCCACGTGTAGATGGCGGGAATAGGAGCGCGGCGGACGCAAGGAGGCGCATTCGGAGATCGTGTGCCCACCCCACCCCTCGTGGCCCCTCCCCCCATCAGCAACTGGCATGGTCCCTCCCCCATCAGCAGCAGGCAGGTTGGCGCTGTCCCACCCCCCAGTCAGCAGCAGCTAGCCCAAGAAAAATATGGCAGGACTAAGACTACATTTTGTCTTTGGATTAAAGATCTATGTAATTGGTAATTACAATTACCCAGGGAAAACAACACCTCTTAGTCTTTACTGTCATTTCTCACACAGGCGTGTGACCAAGGCAAAATAGCATTCCCCCAAGTCAAGGTGTTGTACAAGGTCACATTTTTACGCCTTAAACAAACACAATGGTATGTAATGGAAAGGAATGCATTGCACAAGCATTCTGATGTGATGGGTAAGGAACCAGCCTCCTTCTGGAGAAATGGAGGGAGTGTAGCTTTGAGAGCTTGCATAGATTTTAGCATTCCCTGACCGTTCCCACCCTCTGGATAGCATAGGGTCCCAGCGTTTCCTCATGTTCTCGACCCCTAAGCATGTCACCTTCCCACTTTACACAGCCTAATTAATATGTTGGAGAAACATGGCAACTTGTCCCGGCATCCCCACATGCCTTAAACGGATTTACGGAGGCCGGGCTTTCTCGCGGGATGCAGGCAGGAGTCCCATCGGGCCGCAGACGTGACCTGGAATGCGAATCTCTCTGATATGCAGTTGGCCAGGCGTTCCCACCGTGGGCGTTGTCCCTGTACGCTCGTCTGGAATCGAGCCAGCCTGAAGATTGCGGCCTCACTGCTGTGAAATATCGCTCAGGAACCTCAGTGATCTGTGGAAATCAGAGCTGCCTGAATACAGCACCTGTGCAACCTCATTAAAGTCTGCACCCCATTATTATTCTGCATCCATCCATTGTCCATTGCTGATTATCCAATTCAGGCAGTTCTCAACTGATGCAACTGTTCCACAAAACCTTAACTCGTAAGTCGGATTTACAAAAGGACACATAAGCCGAACACTAGTATTTCAAGTTTCACGTCTTATTGTCACGTGTTCCAAAGAACGCAGTGAAAATATTGTGGCACAGTTGCAGGGGAGGGGACAAGAGGATGGAGGACAACAGCAGTGCAGTAAGAGACAAGTAAATACTAAAGAACAGATTAAATAGATGAAAAGGTGCGTAAATTTACTTACAGGAGTATGCGAGCTATTTGCGATAGTACTTCTGTAAACTCAGATCATGTATCATGTATCTCAGATAAATTTATACCTGCTTTTACTTTAGCCAGTTTTATGCAAGCTGAGAGCTGCCTGCTCAGGATCACGGGCCAGTCTGGGCCCCATCATAGGAAGCACGGGGCACGAATCAGGAGACACTTCCCATGGGATGTTACTGTTATTATTGTCGTGATGATGATGATTATTCCAAGCAATAGTGCGAGATATAAAATAGCCCTCTAAATAACCTGCTAAATTATTGTAGGTATTTGCGTCTTGAAGTAAATAGCCATGTTTATCTGTGTGTTCCTCTCCGGAAGCATCCGTGCTGGCTAACGAGCAGGATGGAGAAACGCAGACAAAAGGAGTGCTGGGTGGTGTTCGTTATTTTGCCAGCTGCCTGCTGGAGCTGCTACTTTTGGATTATTTATATCCCTCCCTGATTTACATGTCTTGCCGGGCTACGGATCTAATTGTGTTAAATCGCCTCTCGTGTAATTAGCCCTTAAAAACGGTGAGGAAAATAAGGGGGCAGAGGGCTGTAAATCAGGCTGACTGACACTTCCCCCCCCCCAAGCTGCCATTCCCTTCCGTCGCAGCATTCCTGACCCCTCCCACCAGCTGGCATTCACAGAGCCGAGCCGAGCCGAGCACGGCACTCCGGCGTTGCTGCCTCATCTGCAGCAGGCCAGATCACAGATGGGGGAAGGGGCCGCGCCAACCTGCCTGCTGCTGATGGGGGGAGAGACTGCGCCAACCTGCCTGCTGCTGATGGAGGGAGAGACTGCACCAACCTGCCTGCTGCTGATGGGGGGAGAGACCGCACTAGCCATGCCTGCTGCTGATGGGTGGAGAGACTGCACCAACCTGCCTGTTGCAAATGGGGGGAGAGACCGCACCAGCCTGCCTGCTGCTGATGGGGGGAGAGACCGCACC
>JAAGVU020000129.1:11408185-11419083 GCA_011763525.2 Mormyrus iriodes
GCGTGGCTGCTACCCAGCCCCGCCTGCGGGGAACCACTGGGGAAACACAGACCGGGAAGGGCTGGACATCACAGCTAGTGTCCATCCTCTATACCTTGGCCCATACTAGCATTTATAACATAGCTGTTAGTTATTCTGGGAGGTACTAGACCACTTTGGCTCCAGTTTACTGGTCATGCTAGCTCGAGATATGTAACTAACCCATATGGCAATACTAAGCCTAGTTCTAACCACAATAACAACAGCTATCTTAATTGTACACTGGATTGTCTGACAGGAACAGAAGGTCATGTTTTGGAAATGAGGACACACCTGTACTGAAAATTCATTTTTAAATTATTTTAGAGGCCGATGTTTATAAATTCTGGACCAGGGAACCTGTAGACACCTGCCCCGGAAGTTCAAAGTGGTGTAACATATCAGGGTGGCATGGCCACATCATCTGCCTGTCTCACAATTTTCTACCGCTCCTTTGGCCTGTGGTGACCCACTACGCTGCAGCCTGTGAGGGAGGTGTTCCACTGCCCCCCCACACCCCTCTGCCAGACACTGCAGTAAAATTCTCAGTTCTGTCAAGTCATAACCCAAGGATGTACTTAGTCAGAAGGCCAGCAAGACACGAGTCAGTTCTGCAGGGGTTGTTAGACGCTGGACTGTTTTCTTTTTTTTGCTTGCTCGTTAAGAGAGGCTCTTTGGCGCGGCCCGGGGGATTCGGGGAAGGCTTGACATCTCTGAGTGATGCCCTGCTGCTGCCCTGGGATGAAGTGGGGGGGCCTCGATGAATGAAGGCAGAGACGGCACTGCTACACTGTCAGCCACACAGGACTGTGCAAGACCATCATGGGATGTGTGCATCTTTTCTCTGGGTGTGAAGGAGAGCACTCCCGCATGGGAAGCGTGGTGAAAAGGTGCACCCAGAATGACTCCAAATGAACGTTTGCTTTCTCAAAGTTTTTCCTGGTTACCTGTAACAAAACTTACCTCTTGGACTGGATAAACAGTAATAAGGTGCATGGAACTGTGGGTAAGATAATGTATCCAATGAGATGCAAGTGGGTGTGGCCTTTCTGATACAGACCACTGGTAGGGTAACTGATCCCAGTAGACTGGAACCATCTGTGACACATTTCAGGACAAAGGGCACCTTTTACTGCCCAAAGCAGATCGCTCCCTGGAAACGACAATTTGACTCTTGCTCTGTTTTTTCTTTGAATTAGCCATTTACTGTCTTCAGAAATCCTGGTTGGACTCCGTAACAATGCAGAAGGTAGAGCAGCATCACGTTGGTCCGAATGCCAAACTGAGCTGAGCAACGTGGCACTGACTGTCTTGGGTGGGATTGGCTCCAGTGACATCAACAGCCCGGCTTTCTAGGAGAACCACGGTGGCCCACAATCAGGGTCCATTGCTATGCTTCTTAACAATACCTGAGCTAATTGGATGGGGTGGGGCAAATGGGGGAGGGCCATCCTACTCTGCTGAAGACCTCGGGCTTCAGCATTTGTTACCGCTTGTAAACCTCAGCTGAACCAAACTACTCTGCCTTCTGAATTTGCTCTTCTGGGGCTGATTTAATTTCTGTCATCAACACACAAAACTCCAAAGGAGAAGCTAAGAAGAAGCCAGCACACATCAAAGACCCTTTGCCACAGACTCATGTGATGTTCAGCCCATCTTATTTGCTGCAGTGTTTATCTGGTGCTGAATGTCCGAACATCCATGACACTTATCACGAGCTTGTCTTTCTGTTTCTCTCACCTAGTCTCCAATTAGTCTCCATTTGTGTCCTTGTGTTACTGTATAAGTACTAATATTGAAATATCGCTCATGTGTGACTCTATAAACCCTGTTTCGCTTTTACCGCACAGCCTAAGCTTTGCTTAGATCACCCTTTGGGAGAAGCTTTCAAGTCTCCGCTAGCATGTTTAAAAAAGCTTCCTGCTTTCTAAGCATCGCTGTGGTAACATTCAATTATAAATGAAAAACTGGGGAATTTAGCCCAGTGCCTGTCGCTTTAATAATTATCTGGGGAGCGAAGCAGACTCCTTCAGATAACTGGATGATTCAGCGTCGCATTGGCACATCCCGGCCAGACCGCGTCACAAATTACGGCTGAATTTATTCAAATTTGTACTCGATGAATATTCATGTGTGTAGCGCAGTTCGAAAAGTCTGCCACGTATGGCTGACGGCCCTGGGAAGAAAAGCTGTGCTTTTTCCGATAAAGAAGAGGGAGACTGAACAACCAGCCCTGCTTACATGTCTAAGGCTTTGCGTGGGTAGCTGTACGCTGACATGTTCAAGGAGGCTGTACCTGTAGGCCCACATGGGACACTCCTCATTGTGATTTGTTTAGCGTTGTAGCTAAATTTACTATGTTGGTGCTACAAATTTGACTGTCCGTCACAAGTAGCCCCTTGGCACAGATAACATGTCGTAAATACAGTATTAAGCTAAATGGGATTATATATCATCAGCTGCTATTATCTTCTAGATGAGGACTATTGATAGTAATTGATACCTGACTTATTATCTCATTTTTGTTCTTTTTCAACTGCTATTAGTTATTGGACAATTGCTCCAGGACTTTCGGAACGCTGGTGTTAAATTTGAGTGAAAATAAGAACTCAGTCCAACCCCTGATTCCACACTTCAGAAATATCAAAGCTATTTAAAGTGCAAAAGAGGAACAGCTAAGAGAAATTAGCGGGTCCCTTGTGTTCCTTGAGTATTTCAGTCGTCGACTTGTGAAAGCAGAACCGAAGGGCTCTCTGAGGTTTCACACTGACACTTTCACCCGTCTGAGGCTTGTTGGTTATCAGACGTGGGACTGAAAACCAAAGATGGTTTCACACAGTGACAAGAGATTGGGCAGGCTTCCCTTAATTCCACTCTTTCCTTGTTGTCTGGTCAAACATCGCTCTCTACCAAACTATGCCTCTGGGGCCTCTCGAGTCTCGATCTCAGGGTGCTGAGAAGGCATCACAGTGTCTGCTCAGCCTGACTCGAAATACCTCTACAGTCTGGAGTCCAAAAATTCTATACATTTTCTAGTTAGTTTGGTTCCTCTGCCTGCACACTTTATTTTGTTCCTGAAGTGCTTGCTGCAGGACATGGTTACATTAAATTAGGGAATATGATGCATATACAAGTACTTTAGTCGATGGCAGGAGACCAAACAGGGACTTGATTTATCATGGGGATTCACATTTAAAAACCAACCAGACTGGCAGATCCAGTAAATGCTTTTAAGGCAAACAGTGAGCTGGTTTAGTGAGATACTTTCAACAGATCAAAACACACTAACCAGGAACTTGCAGGCCAGAGTGATATTTCTGATGGTTCTTGTGATGCATGAACAGAACAGAATGAATATTTTTTGAAAAGTAAACAGTGCCGAGCTGTACTTTTAATTGGTCGCGTAAGCTACACCTGGTTATTGCGTTATTGTTGTACATCAAATGGTCATCGCAGCACAGCCCAAATGCAGTCAATTTAATATGATCCTATTTGTAAGGATGAGACAGAGAGAAACAGTCTGACAAGAGGCCGTGACTCTCCAGGGTTTTCGTCACTGCAGTTATTGATCTCTGGCAGTTCCCTGGACTAATGACGCCTAGCTTGAGGATACTATTGAACCTCATTAAGGGACTCCACAATCCATCCGGACTGATCTAACAGGAGCGAACAAACGTTTGTGCAGTGCTTCATGCTTGGCAATCGTGTTTTGCCCCTTTTTATGAAGGGTGCCAATTATTCCTGAGTTGACTGCATGTATGTTTTTGGTTTACTGATAAGCCATGTTTAATTTTGGTCTTCTGGGTGACAGGCATTCATGTCCTGCCTTCCTGCTACCCCCGTCCCCCACAGACCACAACAAAAAACGTAATTATATACCAATTATATACCTTCAGTCGGCCTATCAGCTGACAGAAAAAGATGTTCCCATTCTGAAATGGCAGACAATGTCCATTAGGACCACTTAGCAACAGTCCGAGGCCTGTGCACCTTCTAGACAAATGTAACTAATATATTTCATAAATTAATATGACTCTGTTTAATGCAGAGAAAGGCCTTAGAAGCACGATGTCTTTGTAGTACAAAATAACACTGTAATTTGTTTTGGAGATGCATTCTTTTAACTCTCTAAAGTGTTCTCCTACAAAAAGAATAAACCCCATGATTTCAATTAATGAAGTAAACTAGTGAGCCGAAGCTCATTGCAATTTAACTGCTAAGATGCTGACAAGAAAACCAAATTTATATAAAGGTTCAGGTTTAAAACAGTCATTAGCTTAGATTGGGGGCGGCTCTCTGCGTAGCACTTTTGTCTTAGACCTCCGGGATCATAGGGCTCAGTATAAAACAATTGCCGGCATTGTTTACTTTTTATTTCTCTGCTTGAGGAGTCAAGGGCTTTACAGTTGACCTTTCCACAAATGATGCAAGGCCTTGATTGGTACACTGCTTGATCCAAGGAATGCCTGGGAATTATAAATGCCACTTGCTATAAGCCAGGATGCATCATTTTAATAGCACTTAAGTATTTTTCCAGGCATAAGTCAAGTAAGAATTTAGGCCTATGGCATTTTAAATGCAAGCAATTGGGGAATCTTTAAAGGAAGCAAACTTGTCCTTCAGGTGAAAGTTCCAGCTTCATTTGATTTGAGAATAAAATTATTTGTTTTCCCTGTGGCTCACATATTCTTAGATGCCTTGTTCATCATTGTTCTGGTTCATCATAAGGAGACACCAAGACCATATTCGGAACAGTTATGACATGATTTATCACAATCTTTACTGATACCTTCTCGCTAAACCTTTTTTCATAGAGGGAAAATAAACTTTATGTTAGCTTGCTATTGAGTATTTACTGAAGCTCCTCAGATACACCCCTCCCTTTCCCCCTCTCTCATTTCCTTGCCTACGGTGACACATCACTGCCTGTTTAATATCGTTCCTGTTTAATGTAACCTAATTCCCCTCAGTCATGATTTGCGAAGAGAAACGCGCCAAAATGAAGCAGCCCTGTGTTGAACAATGAATAGTAATTGTATCCTTTAATCTTTCCACTTTAACAAGGTTCGTTTTATTTAATGTCCCTGAAGAGGATCGAGTGGATGTTTTATACTGGTGTTCAAATTAAACCATTGCTTAATTACAGCAAAGCATATTGTCGAATGATGTCGGTGATATTCAACAACTGGGTGAAGTCCTTTTGTGTGAATTTGGGAAAGCATGGGGTTTTATATATATATAACTGATATATATAACATATATATTTATTGAGAATTCAAGCGTGGTACTGTCGCAGGATGCCACCTTTGTCAATAAGTCAGTTCATGAAATTTCTTCACTGCTAGATATTCCTCAGTCAACTGTAAGTGGTATTATTGCAAAGTGGAAGCATTTAGGACCAACAGAAACTTAGCCATAAACTGGCAGACCACGTAAAGTAACAGAGTGGGGTCGCCAAGTGCTGAGGCTCAAAGTGCGTAAAAGTCACCAACGCTCAGTTGACTCAATAACTGCGGAGTTACAAATTTCCTCTGGCTTTAATCCCAGCACAAAAACTGTGCGCCAGGAGCTTCATGGAATGGGCTTCCATGGTCAAGCAGCTGCATGCAAGCCTCACATCACCAAAGGCAATGCCAAGCGTTCGATGGAGTGGTGTAAAGCACACCACCACTGGGCTCTGGAGCAATGGAAACATTTTCTGTGGAGTGATGAATCAGGCTTCTCTGTCTGGCAGTCTGATGGATGAGTCTGGATTTGGCAGATGCCAGAAGAACTTTACCTGCCTGACTGCATTGTCCCAACTGTCAAGTCTTATGGAGGAAGGATAATGGTATGGGGTTCTCTTTCAGGGGTTGGGCTAGGCCCCTTAGTTCCAGTGAAGGAAATTCTTAATGCTTCAGCATACTAAGACATTTTCGATAATTCTATGCTTCCAACTCTTTAGGAACAGTTCGGGGAAGGCCCTATTCTGTTCCAGCATGACTGTGCCCCAGTGCACAAAGCAAGATCCATAAAGACATGGTTGGGAGAGTTTGGTGTGGAAGAAGTTGACTGGCCTGCACAGAGCCCTGACCTCAGCCCCGTCGAACTCATCAGGATAATCTGTATAAACTCATCAGACTCCTACATCAGGATGCTCTTTGTTGATTACAGCTCCGCCTGCAACACAGTCATCCCCCACAAACTCACCCACAAACTGACCACACTCGGCCTGCACCCCACTCTCTGTGACTGGCTCCTGGACTTTTTGACTGGCAAGCCTCAGTCCGTCAGGATCGGGGACAGGACTTAGGGTTAACACCATTTCCACTGTGTTTAGGTCAGGTGCCAGGTCATGTGTCCAAATTATGACAAAATATTTATATTTAAATTTATAGCTAAGGGAGACAGAAAGCTGAAAATATAACTGATAATATTATGATGGCGTTGTGTCCTCTTCATTATTATTTTGGCTACTCACAGAATATTACAGTTCAACCCACATTGTTATCTTGCGCATGTATGAAACACGCAGACCTCGTCGGCTACTTCTGAAGGCTGATGTTTAGTGCGGGCTTGTTTGACTACTGGCCACGAAACAGCTATTGTTGCTCATTAAGCCTCATCATCCGGAGTCTCAGAAAACAATTATATTTGTGATTGCCGGCTTAACTTTAAAAGGAACTTGGAAATTGACTCTGGGAAAAAAAAATGTTACAATATTACTTGCTGTAACATTGTGTATTGGGACAGGAAAATCATTCAACCAAGATGTCTACTTGCAATACAAAAACACACCAGCAGATGGGGCAAGGTGCGTGTACTTCATTTATAGCACATTTATAGCATAGGATGCATGCAATAAAAAATACTGCAAATCATAACTAATAGAGTGTAGTGTGCAAAAATGTGGTGATACATAGTTCATGTTCATTAGGTCCATGCAGTTCGGCAGAACAAGGTAGGGTTGGGGGGGGGGTCACTGTAGTGTAGAGTCTGATGGCAGCTGTCAGAAATTACCTTAGGTAGCACTCTCGGGAACAGCGAAGTTGATGGGTCTAAAGCTGAAGGTGCTGCTTTGTTTGCATAGAGTGTCATATGACAGATGTGAGGCATTGTCCAGCATGCTAAACGTTTAGTCGTATCTTCTGTTTTTCCTACAGAGAGTCCAGGTCAATTCCCAGAACAGAAGCAGCCTTTCTAATAAGTTGATTGGCTTTGTTGGTCTCCACTGTAGTGATGCTGTTGACCCAGCAAACTACTGCATGGAGGATTTTACCTGTTGCCACAGACTGATTGAAACGCTACAATAGGCCCTGAGCCTGTTCAGGAAGTATAGGCTTCTGTGTTAGCAGTCCACGGCAGCCTGTAGTCCTAGGGCACGCCCAGGGACCTATTTTTCCCTACCACCTTCACTTCCTCTCTGTTGATAGTGCTGGAGGACATGGGATGCTTTTAGATCTCCTGAAATCCACCAGCGTCTCCTTGGTTTTCCAAATGTTAAGCTGCAGCGGGTTCTGTTTACATCCCTAAACAATCTCCTACACCAAGCTCCTGTTTTAGACTTCTTGCCTTTCTCTGATACACCCCCAGTATTACAATTTCACCTGAGAACTTCTATAGATGACACATCTCAGTCAAAGCCGTATCAGGGTGAACTGGAAAGGTGCCGAGGCCATCATGGTTCAAGTCTCACAACCCATGGTCTGTGAGTTAGGCAGTCCATAATCCAGGACACAGTAGATGTGTCCACCTGAAGCTTAGTCTTCAACAACAGAGGCTACTCAGTGTGGCTCGCACTTGAAAAAGAAAGAACTCAGTCCTTAAGAACTCTTTATCTGGATGGGTGTAGGCTCTATTAAATAGGAAAATGATGGCGTCATCCACTACAGTCCTTATAAGTCATTATATTATCCTTATAATGTCTTACACAGGGTCCTGAGGTGGACAAAGACCAGCAATTCCAAGATCTTCATGATACATGATATTAATGCTACCAGTTGATAGGTCTTTATGATATGTGATGTTAAGGCTAGTAGTCGTTAGACAGTGATTTAAAGGTGTCCTTCCTTGAAAACTGGAGCTAGGCATATCTTCTTTGGTTGGTTTATGCCTTTTGTTAAACCTTTTGTGAACGAGTGAATAGTCACGGCCTTTTTATAAACCAAGCATCATGCAGTCAGTTTCACAGCAAGTGGCTTATGCAAATAAAGGCAAGTAATGGCAGGTGTGTTTTTCTCTGAAAAAAAAAAGTTTGAAAAATGTATGACATTGCACTAAAGGAATCATGCTGGTGTTAACGTGCTACAGTATTTGCATGATGGACAGCAGGTGTTTGTTATTAGTGTCCTTGTCAACAAATGTTAATATTTTTTGTTTGTGACGCAATAGTATGCTTCAGTTTTCTTTGTTTTTCTGCAGATGTGTTCATTTGTGGAACAGTTGTAAGAACTGTAAACGATTGCGCAAATGTTTGACAGGTACGCATCACCGAGTTCACGAAGTATTACCCAGAGTTTCTAAGTATTTTTAATTGTCATTTTTTAAAACTAGACCCTGCCAGTAGTTCTATGGATGAATAATTCATAACATTTAATTTCCAGTTCAAAGCATACATTAAAAGGTTATTAAACATTTGATTTTTAAATTAGTACGCCTTGCTGTGCTTCGTTGAATACTTCAAATTGATGCGTATTTTTTATATATATTTTACATTGAAATCCTTCATTTTCTCTTCAACATATGCAGATGGCAAGACATCTTTATCGTGTACTTTTTTGGCAGAATCAAGATCAACTTTCTGCATTATATAAGTTAATGTTGACATTTAACTGTATCAGTAAATGAAAATTGAGAGACGTTGGGCTGCAGCTTATGGCCGCGGAGGCTGCGCTATAGCGCCGCCACGCAAATTAAAAAAAGTTTTTACAGCTGCCTCGTGTTTGTTTCAGTTCCTGTTTGAAGACTTTCGGCGTTGTGGCATTCGGTGCACATAGTTTGCCTGTGGATTGCCTTAACATGGCGCCTATTTAGCAACAATAACAACTTCCAGAAGAAGATTTGTGAATGCATATTGCTTATTAATAAAACCAAAGTCACTTTTTCAGGAGCATACGGGAGATCGCAGCCCAAGAAAAAAGTATGGATTATGTTCTGTCATTCACCGGGAAGGGCGCCCGGTCCATCAGAGACGCAGTTTCCAATCGGATCTGGCCTTCGTCACCCAGAGAAGTTTACTTCAAAGACACTTTTGCCGATCGGACAGGTTTGGTTCAAGAAAACGGCCGAGCCGAAGGTCAGATCTGTAGTTTTATACAGCCTGTTAATGCCTGTCGTGCTCCGTGACTCTTTAGTGGGAAGTAACAAAGTTGACAGCTTTTGAAATGATGACATTCGTTTACCGCGTTCGGATGATCGAAAATGTAACCTTTGAAGTGCACACCGTCATGCTTTTGCCCCATATGTGTGTGCAGAGGCATGCAGTTCTTCACATTTCACTTTGGGCGCACTCTTGCAGCACGTTATCTTGCATTTTTCGACATTCTATATTATATTTGGGCTGGAAGGAGAGATGGATAGATAAATAAATAAAAAAAACGCAACAAATTCGGATTGTTGCCAAGTTGCGTACGTGTCGGTAACTGCACTTTCGCTGTTATGCAGCCTTTGCATACATGCTTGGCTGTCTTGGCAGGGAAGGCGATCATTACCCATTACCCGTCGGGAAGTTTGAAGGAAACGCTGCTAAAAATACCGTCGCCGTAGCGCCTTGCTGCAGAAGCTGAATTAGCCTCTCTTCCCTCTACTGCTGGCAGCACTGTGCATTTCTCCGCAATAATAGGATAATATCCCTAAATCCGAGAGGCCTGTATTGACTAAGTTGGCTCGGGTTGGACAAAGTTTGTGGGGCAGAAGCAACTAACATGTAGGTAGCGATAAAGACTTGAAAAACAGATCTGCGCAGCGGACTGCTGTACTGCAGCCATAAAAATGGATTTGTAGAGGCTGTATTTGACGATCTGACTGGATTAGAGATATAGGTGGGATCGGGATGGGTGGAAGTTTGCCAGAAACAGCCGAAAGTGTGTCGGCCTCGCATCTGTCCGACAGTACGGTGTCGCCCAGTGAATCATGTCATTAGGCTGCAAGACATCGGGGAGCCTGTGATCCTTGATAAATAATGTTTATCCGTATATTACGTTTACCCTTTAGAAATATGTAAATTTCAAACAGGACGAAATTAGACCAAAATGATCTAATAAATACATTACAGAACATTGTCCCCTGAAACTGTAGAGCTTAATTTTTATTAGTTGCAGAGAAAATTTGTGAGGTATGCATCAAGCATACAGAAATGCTTCCTGGTCAGGATTAAGCAGGTTGGCCAGTCTAACCCTGTGGACCATCCACAATATTATATTAATAGTTTGTTACTATGATATGATGGTTTACTATGTTTGCCTTATGAGAGAGGACAGACGTCGACCATGTGGCCCAGATTCTGCCTGCCAGACCGTATGCTTATGAGCAATAACAGGGATGTTTAAAACATAAGGGAGGGGCCTTTTCCCCATCGATTATTTGTAATCAGTTCAAGGACAGCCCAAAACCAAAACGGGTCAGTCATCAGGACAAATTAAGGAGAGAGATTAATAGGAAGGCAGCACCACAGCTGTGAGCACTGCTGACTCATTGCACTAGGGCCCAGAAGCTTCTGGATGAAACAGACGGGGTGGGGGGGTCTGCTTAGCGGCACTGAGTTGGAGCTGCAGCAGACCCCCCCCCCCCCCACCAGCGCACCCACACCCGGGTTTGTGGGGGTAGGCTAAGCATCTGCGGACAGGGTCCTGGGGGGGGGGGGTTGTGTTCCAGCGGATTTAAAGGGGGCTGTACAAGAAATG
>JAAGVU020000129.1:11419771-11456595 GCA_011763525.2 Mormyrus iriodes
TTGTCTCTTGGTGATCTGATCACTTTTATGTTGTACCTCAGTTTGGGGTTAAATGATGGGATTTGATTTTCATGCCAATAGTATTCAAATGTGAACTGCGTGAATTACTATGTATGAAACGTTGACGACAGTCCCCCGGGCGAATGCCAACACAGAGTTATGTGAGTGTCACCTTATGAATGCCATTCATTGGAGCCTCTATTATGCAGAAAAATTCCAGTGTGTGCAGTTTAACTAGGCCAGCAAGAAGAAGCGAAAGGTGTAAGGTGGGAAAGACAACAGCGACCCTGTTTAACCTGCCAGAAAACAGCCGTTTAATGGTGCAGGATGGCTTCCCCAAAAACTACAGATTAAGAGTGCGTCAAATTAGGTTTTGTATTTATTAGTATTTTTCACTGACCGTTTGGATTGTGGCAGTAAATAATCGTGACGTGGGTGTCATTGTGTCCCTTTTCATTTACAGATATCATTTTACTCAAAGTGCATGTCGTTAACGGGCATCCAGGCTGTCAGTCACGCTGCAAACACGCCGTATGTGCCCCCCTCGCCCAGGAGGGAGTCTGGTAAATTGCCGAGTCGGATCCCTGTCTGCAGTGTAGTCATGTGAACACATCAGCTGAGCCCCGCCCCATTCCGACACTTTTGAAGAGGAGGTGGCGGTCCGCATCAGCGGCAGGCTGTTCCAAAACCGCATGTCGGGATGAGTAATGAGTGGCTACAGGGATGTGGTGCCCCTCATCCAGCTTCCTGATGGGTCTGACTGGGTCAGCAGCGCCGTGGCGACTTGTGATGCTCCACTTGTGTTCGTCAGCTCAGTCGCGCCGATGTGCGCCAGTCACTGTCAGCGGGATTTTCGTAGTGAGTGGTGCGCAAAATACCTGATAAAATACAGGTACAAATTTACGTGCGAGGCCTTGACAGGTTCCAGGCACTCTGTACGTTTTTTTTTTTTTGCCAACAATCCATTACTGTGAGGTCACCAGTTACATATTGATCAATTTGGGAACACTATCAGAGACCCTCCCTGCTAGGGTAACAGCATCTCCCCAACATGTCTCTGTCGTCCTTGCGGGTGTAACGCAGGGAACAGGGGCCTACGATCCATCGAACTGGGGGGAGTGGCCATTAATGAGGATGGCCTCGAGACTCGCTGACACTGAGTAGAGGGTCAGGGGTTCGATTAATTGACCTGATGTTAATGAGGGGAAGCTTTCTGGCTCAGTGGCAGGCATGAACTTCCGGCCCGGCAGACTGCGGTGTAAGGGACCGCTCTGGGAACTGGGGAGACCCTGTAACGCACAGCCTCTCCCTATGCTCTGTCGTCATCGTTGTTGTAACAGCAGTAACATCTGTTCTAACCCTGAGGACATGCATTCATTACAGTGAGTCTGACCTATAGTTGGCACATGACACAGTTAGCACATGGGTTCTAAAACTATTCAGGCCCCCGATCCCCAATTTACCAGTGCCAGAGACTTGTGACCCCTTTCTTAGGGTAGTGGGCAGGGGGAAGGTCCCCATGAATAGTTACCATAATCATCTCACGACCCCCGATTTGGGAACTCCTGAGAAAACACATATTTACAATTTAACAGGTGTGTTTTTCCAAAGCAGTACACATTTTTGAGAAAGTAGGGTCAGACTGTCCCTGAGGGTTAAGAGCCTTGCTTAAGGGTCCAATGGTCACATGACTACTGACCCTGGGATTTGAACCAGCAACCTCTCAGATCGCACAAAATCCTAACCCACTGAGCCTCATGTATAAGACACCCACCCCAAAAATAGTTGTTTTTAAGGGAGAAAACATGATTCAAAACCTGACTGTGTTTCTTCGTGGATCCTTTAATGTCTTTTAAAGGCTGTTTTGGTTATTAAATGACAAGGAGAGAATTTTGTTTGAGGCTGCTTCGCGCAATGGCGGAGCTTGCCGCTAAGAGCGTACAGAGGAGCCCAATGCAGCAGAAAGGCCCTCAGCGGCACACTGACGGCAGTCGGGCAGCAAGTCATGATGTGGAGCGACAGCGCAAGAACGCAGTGTGAAATTTTCCCTTTAAATGGAGCTCGCATATAGCTGGAGAGCGAACACGTGATACCACGCGCCAGGCGCAGTGCCGCAGTGGCCTGTCGCCTCGACGGCGTTGCAGCTCCACTGCTTATTTCTGCACGCTCTCGTTAGAGGCATAGCATGTTGTGTAACGCGGTGCACGCTGATGAGTTCCCTGTCTAATTACTTTTTGTTTACAGATTGATGTCAGCAAGCTTAAGTAGCTGTTTTTTTTTGTGATGTGCTGAGGAATGTGTTTGAAAGCCCTGCTTTACATTTCGCCATGAAAGGGGGATGTTTTCCACTCACTGGTTGCTGTTTATCAAACGTTGGCACAGCCATCCATTAGTGTGGCGCTTCGAAGCTTGTGGTCTGGGTGTAGACGGGTGGCTTTGCCATGACCCTGAGTTGGGGCAGTTAGCTAAAAGTGCTTCAAGAAGAAAATCCAGCTATGTAGGTTGATGAAGCTGTAGGCTGAAGCCTTTTACTTTCATAGTGCTATAGCTAATCTGCATTAATGACCTTACTGGTTAACCAATTGCAGCCGCATCTCCGTTCTTCCCCCCCCCCCCGAAACTACCAATGTGATTTGCACCATCCCAGAATGCATTTTGAATGTATAAATGGCCAGGTCACGCTTTTTGTGGCTCTTCTGGCAGACCATCTCTGAGACCTGGTGGAAGATAATTGGATTATCTCATTCGTGTTTTCTTTGGCTCGGGCCCCTGTCCGCCGGTGGGACTCTGGCAGAGGAAATATGCTATGCTGAACCCCCCTCCATGCAGGAGTACGTCTGTTCGCAAAGCACCTGCTCATTACCAAAGGGACCCTTCCTCTCCGCCATTCGCAGCAGTGAATGAGGAGCTCTAAAAATAACCATCAGAGCCCATCGCAGCAAGTGGTGGAACACCTCTCCGAGAGGATATCGCCTCACTGCGTTTAACACAAATGTATTCCTCCAGAAGATTCCCGCTGACATCTCAGTCAGGGGACTCATCTAAGGAAAATCTGACCCTCCGGTTTCAGACTAACTGTTTGAATAATTCCTGTTAGTTTGTCTTGTTGAGGCACAGTGTACATGTCGTTTTTTTTTTCTACCGTGCTATTTTTTCTCAGGAGAAAGTAACGCTTAATTCTTTGGCCGTCAGATGTACTGCGAGTGTCTTTGTGGAGGTGATTTTTTTTTTTTTTCCCACCTTAACAGATCAGCTTGTTGTGCCACAGAGCGATGAAGGATCGCATGTGCGGAAATGGGGCCCTCTCTAGCAAAGAAAAGGGGGACATTGCCGCCAGTGCCCCCCGCGTCCATCAAAACCTTGCTTTTCTTTGGGCTCCGGCTCCTGAAGTAGCAGGAATAATTATCACAAGTAACGGATGTTTGTCAGGGTCCGAGTCGCACCCATATTCCCCCCACCAGGGCCGTAGGCAGCCTCCCTTTGTGGGGTTCCGCCTCTGGGCTTCCAGACCCCACCCACTGCGAAATACGCCTGGAGGAAGCCAGCATCCTTCTTTGATATCCTTTTCAGGTGCCTGGTGTTCGGTATTGGCAGACCATACCACCTTTCTTCTAGTGGTGTCCACAGAGAGATTTGGTATGGATTCTTGGTGGGCGAAGGAAGGAAGTCCGGATTGGATGGCATGCTCCAGACGTTTGACATTACCATATTCCCAACCGGTGCACCCGTGTGGAAATTTCGACCAGTACTGATGGCGGACATCTTTTTGTTTAATATTATCCATGATGGGTTAACCTCTGAGCCACACAGATCCGTAGTGAAACTGATGACAGTGACATTATTTCTTAAGGTCCCTTGAATGTGTGTAGCAGCCACATCATATAACGCAGGCGGTGAGACCTTAGTGAAGCTAAGCCAAATTGGGAGACTGCAGCGAGGTTTTAGGTGCTGAATGAGTCGATGAAATTGCTCGTCTGCCACTATGAAAAATGGCTGATTATCCAGTTCAACCAATATATTCTGCATCCCTAGACTTTCCCCAAGGCAGCTTATTCTGTTAGTCACAGCATCTAAGCACAAAGGGCAAGCCCACTGTCCCGATGTTGTGAAATTTACTGCATCTCGTGTTTGGTTTTGCTCGTTATTAGGAAATATTTTGCGCCCTGGCCAGGCCTGTCTCGATTTGTCTCAAAACATTTTGCAGAAAGAGATGGCAAAAGGAAACAGATGTCAGGTTTTACTTCTGCACACGGATAGTCGATTCCTGAAAAAAATGAGCATTTAACAGTAACCTAAAAAACGGGTTGTGAGGCCTGCTGTCTTTATGTGGATCATATTTAGGAACCCAGATCTCCCCAGGAAGTAAATGAACTGAATTTATCCACTGAGTGCAGGTCAATAGGACAATAGGATTAGACACAGATATCTTTGCATTTTTGAACCCATCTGCCGTTTTTCAAATTCGGAAGAGTCATCAGCTATCGCGTGTTTGATTTTCTGATAAGATCACTTCCCAGACGCATTTCAACTTTTTGTTCCCCGGGTTAGCTACATGCTAACTAAACGTATGCTGCAGATCATTGCTGCCAACTTCAGTAACAGGCACGGGTGCTATTTTTGTTCCCCCCCCAACCATATTCAAATAATGGGAAGTGACTTGGAGCACGTGAGAGTGTGATAATGCAACTCGACCATCCGGTTAAATTCAGCACTGTTCCAGTCTGCCCCTCTGGCTTTACATGGCATCCTTCTCAATACAGCAGACCCAGAGCACATAAGCATCCAGAATGATCCCAAAAAAAGCAAAACGGGCAGAACGGAAAGTTCTGAACTAGCTATGCGGGAAAAATCCCCTCTGGGTGTCCAAGACTGATGCCCCCAGCCCCCTCTGTGTTAACTATATACAGATTTAAAAATACATTGTTTAAACACAAAATAGGGGCGGGAGGGTGTCGGCCAGACCTCAGAAAGGCCCGGGGGAGGGATTTTTAAGCGCCGTTGAGTGTCTCTGATGTTTGGCCGGTTCTATTAAGCCGAACCGCGTGTCTGTATCGGCGGATCTGGCTCGGTTCCAGTCGTCTGGAAGGGTGGCCTCTTTTCTGGTGGCACAGAACCTGCTGAGGTTTAAATTTAGACCGCTGTTTCCACGGTGGCATAGCCTCCCCTCGGGTGCCGGGCGAGTGGCTCTCCACGCCGACGTCGCCGGCTCAGCGTGACTGCCGGGACTAAGTACCGAGGCGAGTGGAGAGTCACACGGCAGCTATCCCCCGCACTTTGTCCTCTAAACAGACAGGGAACCGCTGGAACACGTAGCTTGTTTGCGCCCTGGTTTGCGGAAGACCACGTCTATTACAAGGTGGTTTCACATCCAGTCCCCCAGAGCTTGACGGTTGAACTACACAATTAAAATGCCGTATTGCAATTACATATCGATTACTTATCACTGCACCAAGCATTTAGGTCCCGATCCTGTGTTATTAACAAAATCATTTATTTCATTTACTCAGTTTATGACATGCTGATACCAAATTAGCATCAGGTATTGGCCAGTGAAATTAAATGAAACAAACTGCTCGGTCAACATATTTTTTTTTAATTTTGTGTGTAGCCTGTGCATCCATGGTTCCTGTTTTATGTTCCGTCTTATTTGTGTAAATTATAAGATGTTAATGGTAATTAGCCAATGAAAAGAAACTGGTCATATTGCTCAGTTAAAGATGTTCCTTTTGCCAATAGGGGCCGCTTGTGACTCAGTGGGCTAAGCCACCGTGCCTGTGAGCGGAAGGTCATGGTTCGAGCCTGGCCGCGGCAGGATAGTCACATGTCTGTGGGCCCTTGAGTAAGGCCCCTAGCCCCCCAGTTCCATGGGCACCATGGCGGGTGCAGCCCTTCGCTGCCAAGCTTGATCTCACCTGTATGTCTGTCATGGAGAGCAAGATGCGGTAGGCGAAGAGAATTTCCCCAGAGGGCTCAATAAAGTATCATTACATATTCATTTTTATGGTCTTCAGTGTAGGTCTAGATAGTCTATACATATATAGACTACATAGATATATATTATAACTTTTTTTCTGGTCTGTTTTGCAAAGTAATTAGGAGTGTTTTGGGGGAGAAATAGCCAGAGGATACTGCATTTAACATTTAAGTGTTTCATTTGAACTGAAATAATTGCAATAATTTACAATATAGTGCAGTAGATTGAAATAATTTAATAAATGATAACTCTCTCCCCGTGCCAAGGTTAAAGTAGCAAGGAGGGGAACATTATTTTGTACTTCCTGTTTTGGGTATTTTAACTGGGTAAATGTGACTTGGCTGAATAGCATGACCTCACACAGCATTTTGACATGCTGTATTTAAGTGTGGCTCATTATTTTAGCCAGCAACATGCACTAAACTGCCAGTAAATTTTGTTGTGAAGTGATAATTCTATTTTTAGCTGTTTTAAAGCACAATTTCGATTTTCTAATTACCAAGTGAACTATTTTGGTTGTCTTTTCTGTTAGAAGTACCTATGTTGGTTTTTGATGTGTGTTTCTGGAATTTTGTAAAAAACACGTTTTATTTGGTTTGTTCTAGAATGTTCCAGGAAAGCTTGGAGGTTTGTAGAGTAACATAAGTTTCTAGGATGAACACGAGGCGATCGCCTGGTTAGACGTGGCGTTTTCCTGATAGGTCTTAAAGGACACGCTTAAGTGAGAGGGTGTGTCAGAAGACGGCGGTATGTTCGGCCATATTACCTGGTGCCTCACAGATACGATTTGCTTAACAAACCACGGAAAGTCCAGAGGTCCACGGCCACGCACTATTTCCTCTATACCTGAAGCTGTTTTTTCTCATTCATTTGCAAAGTGATACAGAGCTTAGCAGAGGTGGCCTGTCAGACTCAAGCGCATTTGGTAGCACGTTCAGTAGCCTGTTTATGTTGCTGTGAGGATGCAGCGGCCGAGCGTTCATTTCACTCGATTCCCGCGCCTGATACCAGACCTCTGTGGCTCTCCACTGCTCATCTCCCTGGGGGGTCCATGTCTGCTCTGCAATACTGCCAAGAGCAGGTGGGGGTGGGGGGCGGAAGGAGTTATCGCGGGGAAAAAAAAAAAAAAAAAAACCTCAGTGCCTATCAGCGTGAGGCATGGAAGGGATAGAGACAGAGAGAGAGAGGGAGAGAGAGGGAGGGAGGGAGAGCGAGGGGAGACGGCGAGCGAGCGAGTGAGAGAGAGAAAGAGGCTCCGGTGGCTGGGCGGCGGGCTGGCTGGATCCCTTGCTTGCTCGCTCGCGCCTCTCTCCTGGCGGATGAGGCGTCTGCCCACAACACCGGCGATCAGCAGCGTGTAACAGGCTGGCCAGGAACATGAACGTGATGCACGCTTCGCCTCGCTTGCTTTCAGATACCGGCCAGAAGAAGACTCCGGAGAAGAAGGATGTTCGCCGCATGTCATTCCAGCGACCCAAGGGGACTGTGGAGTATTCTGTAAGTGGCCGGCCGCCGTGTCCACGGGAATGCGCGCGGGACCCGCCACACACGTACACGTACACGTGCACCGCGCTCACCTGCCCGTCCGGCCCCCTTCCCCCTGCCCGGCGACGTCAGCATGTGAGCGTGCGGGAGAGCGAGTGCGTGTCCATGCTGTGGCGGTATGAGAGGCAGCTGGGGAGCCGGGTCCAGTGTGCTCTCTGTCCCCCGGTGGCATCACCCCCCCGGAACACTGGGCATTCCAGCACTGCACGCTCCACTGACCTTCGGAGCACGTTGTTGCCTGTATCGATCGCAGTGAGCGCGTATTCCCCCACCCCCCTCATGCCCTGACCGGCGCCGAGCCCCGTTCTCCGCCTGGCCGCGTTCTTGAAATGACCCTGAGCTCCAGCTGCCACTGGGGGGTGACGGGAGACAGCGGTGGCGCCCCCTGCAGCCTGCTGGTGGATCTACTTCGGGCCCGAAGGCTGTCGCTTGCCGGTATCTAGGTCATTTGTGCATTTATTTATGTTTTGCCACCCTCCCTCTGATTACCCATGCTGCTTTTTCTTTTCTGCCTTTCTTTTCTTGCTCTCTCTCCGGTTTGTTTTTTTCTTTATTTTTGTAATCTCAGAGCCTGGTGCCCCCTCCTGCCCGGACAGGTGTTGTCCCTACCCCCCATGTCTACAGGACAGGTGTCGTTCCAATCCTCCCTCGTCTTCAGGATGGGTGTCGTCCTAACCCCCCACCCGTGGCTGACAGGGAGATTTCTGTCACTGACAATTGGCCAATGGGGTGGCAGGATGAGGGATGAGGGGCAGTTTGTCACTGGGAGGGGACGGGTCCGGAGATTGGCCCGATCTGCCACACAAGCTGTTCTCTCTCCATTATGAGGTGGGGGGTGTTGAAGGAAGAAGGGAGCTTTTTGGCCTGGAAGACAACAAAGCGCACATGTGATGGCGGCTAAGGGGGCAACATGCCAACAGCTGGGTCAAGTTGCTTGAATGTGCTCCTCCCACCTCGTGGGTGGGGAGGGGGGGCATTTTAAAGTCACCCAGCAGTTTGTCACATTCCACTATAACCCGATTCTATTCTTCGGTCTCTCCCATTTAAATATCTGCCTTTTCATGCTCCCCGATTTTGCCGGGTTGGGGTTGCATTCCCTGTGTATTATAGCTGTGCCAGTCCTGTGGGCCTTTTTACCCAGGAAAGGAAACCTGATGGCTTTTATCTGAAGAAAAGCAGCCTGTGAAAGAGTATGCAAGGACGACAAGCTTTTAACAGGCTCTTCTGATAAGCTGCCCGGTTGATCCACGGCCTCTCACTGGCTCACGGGAACCCCTGTCACAAAGGAAATACTGGCTTCAGAGACAGACAGGCACCCTGTCTCCAGTGCCCTCAGTGAGGAGTTCAAGGCTCTGAGTTTATCGCAGGTCACGTTCACAACAGTTTGTTTGCCCCTTTTTTTTTTTTACAGAGGAACAACAGGTTTCTGGTGTGCAGAGTCCTTTTTGGGTCAGCCTCAGGGTTTTCGCTGCGGTACCACTGGCCTGCGCAGATATCACGTTGATGTCTTTCCTGAAGACAACTTCCTCCGTACAGAGTCCAGTGCAGAACGTTCCGATTGCACTGAAGATTACGACGTTTTTTTTCGAATGATTCACTGAATTACGTGATTTCTTCATCCGCGAGGACCCAGGGATGGCGCGCGTGCTGTTTGCATCGGGAAATGTAACTGCAATTAATGCTGTCAGAGGCTGGAAAGCTGTCAAATAACAGGCTGGTTTAAAGAGCCCAAGATTCACATATCACTGCTCTCATGGTTTTGTAGTTCACCTGCAGACGTTGTCTTCCTTTATGGTTCTGATGGTGAAAACCATTGCGATGATATTTAATGCAAAGGAGTCGTGGAAGATTCCAGAAACCGCTTTCTGCAGGGATGTCTGAGCTGATACACACTCAGGCATTGTGGGATGGGGACCGGGTTTTGGGTATTCAGTCACTGGGATGTACATGTCGATCGATATTAAAAGCCGGCGTATCATGTGTCCTCAGCACACATCCCGCGTTCTGTTACAGCCGGGTGTACCACGGTGGCACGGCGCCAGGAGACAGGAAACATGGTAAACACAGAGCCAGGAGTGAGTGCAGAGATAGGGGCCCTCGGGGCGATAAAAAATAGTAAGGCAGAACGGGCGAGTGAATCATTCAAGTGTGACGCTCCTGGGCGTCGCGGACCGAAATAAAACAAACGCTGCTTGACCTCCCCCCCAAACAGAAGCCTGCGAGCACCCGGGGAGGGCTGACGCGGGCTGCCTGTCACGTTCCTCAGGGCTGATGGAGCTCAGAGCGGCGGAGAATCCCCCGACGGGGCCAGTTTTCCATCACGTGTGCGGCTTGTATGGCTCATAAACACGCTGCTCTTTAAGCATACTTCTAACCAGCTCTAATCTTATTCACCATCACAGTTTTGTTTCTTTTGTAACCAGCTGTAGTGTTACATTCATTCAATGTTGTTATTGAACAGCCATGAGGTGACATAGGCAGGCGCCTAGGGCACCATCTTCTGAAGGGGCGTTGACAAAGCAGCTGCCAGTGGGGGGGGGGGAGCAGGGCATTGGCCTGGGGCTCCACATAGGCTTCGACTTGCACTGCATAGAGAGGTGAAATGGCATCCCAAGCAAACATCCTTCTACAGGAGCCTTAGCATGAGGGAAAGTTGGAATTCTTACTTTTTAACACTGTGTGAAGTACGTCTGTATCAGGGCTATTCAAATCACGGTCCTCAGGGGCCGAGCCCTGCTGATTTTCCATCCTTCCTTTACCTGTGAGCCAGGCATGAAGCCTCTGTAGCCAATCAGAATCAGCAATTATTAAACTAACTACCTGAAAGAACTGAAAACACGACCTGGATTTAGAATCGAGGCCCAGATTTGAAGAGCCCTGGTCTATATTAACCGAAATGAAAGTAAATGCCTCCTGGGGCATTGTTTTTGTATTACATTATTTACTGGTTGGAGTCCAAACTAAAAGCCCCTCCCCCCCATCAGAAAGGTGTGCAGTGGTCTGGTCCTCTCTCTCTCCCTGGCCAATCAGCACAGTCAGCATTTAGATGTGTGACCCACTGGAGGATCGGGTCATTTGTTATTTCACCTGGGATTGGATGTCATTTGTTGGGGTGGCACCAGGGCGCCGGAATGACTCTTCCGGGGGGGGGGGGCAGTGTTCCCGCCACCTTCACCCCCAGCTGAAATCCTTCTCTTCATCACATCGACGCTCGAACATGTTGTTACCGTGCCGTTTAGTTTGCGTTATTATACTCATACAGCATGTATAGATACAACGGCATGTCGGTGTTTCCGCGTGTTTGTTTACATTTACGTTTATTTTCATTTGTTGGTTTGGCTTTGGTCTGAGCAAGAAGTCAGCAGCCAGCACATGAACATCAAGAGCTGTCAGTCTCCTGCAGAAACGCTTCATAGATCGATCGTAAAGGCAGCACACATCCCGACATGGCGGTACGGTCCGCTCGTAGCAGACGGAGCGCACCGGCCCCAGCGGTGTGGCTGCCGTTTTAGATGCGTCCTGCCCTCCCCCGGTGCTGTAATGTCACCTCTATTGGGAGTGACTGTTCTAAAATTAGGGCTTTAAGGGATCGACGGCACAGTCAAAGCACATGCCGTCGGGGTGGCTGCAGCGGAGTTGCCATGGCAACTGCCATGCCAAAGCCCCGTTTCGGTCCTTTTGCCGTGAGCCTCCGGAGCGTCGCATTCTTCATATCTCACGTTATGGGGAGATCCAAACCGCTTCTGGCCCGATGACACAGCCAGTGCAGTGTGCCAGACATCGTCCGCCACATTTGCGCATAAGAAGCCCTATTTTAATATCCATTCATGAACATTTTTGACTTTTGACATAGGAACTAAGATCTGTGAGAGGAGCCTTTCCGTAAGATACCATTGATGGTTCCTCGTTGTTGAACTTCGAAGAATTTCAGCCTTGCTGTCTGAGGTGCCTACAGGTCACCATTTCAGACCATTTCATTTCAGGTCATGCCTTTCAGACTGAGCCCCAGAGCAAAGGAAACACTTCACTCTTTCGGGCACAGATATATTAAGCTTGATGTTTGGTCACTCTGTCATGGAGTAAAAGAACCACAGCCATGCAAGTTTCCATGGGCCAGCCCCTTTTTGTTGTGACTGACCATTTACAAAAGCTATTCTCTTCTGGAGCTTCTACAGTTTACATTTCAATTAATCGTACATGATTAATAAATAATGGAATTTATTGATTTGCTCTGTATGGTGATGTGACCCAGAAGTAATAAAGTTTTGGCGTTTTTTTTTGACGACCCATGCTGAAGATTTCTGTGCAACTTGTCATGTCATTAACGGCGTTTGGCGCTCTGGATTTTGTTCAATACTGAAATTGTTGTCGCTACTAGTCTGTTTCTTCAACATGCCTGTCTCACTCCTCATATTAAATGTTCCTGTGTCATCCGCTGAGATTATTGCTAATAATATTGCGGCCTTAAATGTTATCAAACTAATTCTTGAAGATACGTCCTTTATTTGCCATTTGTATGAGACACATTAGAATACTTTGGTTTTCACATATCCCTCCCATTCTTGGTAAAGGACGTGGTTTTGTGGGCAAAGCAGTGAGTCGCCAGCATGCAACGTCTTTGGAGGAGTTGGAGTTTCAGCCAAACAGTGATAGGGTTATTCTGCCAGTCACAGGGTTCAAACCCGTGACCTTCTGAACACACACAGATCACTAATCTGCCAAGCTACACTCTGCCCCTAAATGTAAACACATAAATAACTTATACGTGTAGCCTGTTAATTTTATTAGTATGGGGTTACCTGTTGTCATTTCATGTGACTTAAGTGCTAAACCTTTGGCACTCGGCTGTAATTTGAGCAGTTTGCTGATATGTGTTGGGAATGTCGCAGCAAAAGCAAATATACACTCTGGTCTCCTATACAAATTTGTTTTTTGATAAAACCTACGTGTCCCTTTTCTCATGCCAAGGACACTTTGCGATTCAAGGCCTCCTGTCCCTGTTGGCACAACTGCCCAGTCACTCTTATCATTTTGTTTCACATTGAGCTGGTAGACGAAGGCCACGGCTAGCCTAACAGCCTTTATCATGTCTTTACAGAAAAAAAGTCAACTCTAGTTTTGTAAGATCCAAATGCCTCAACAGAGTCACTTTAGGGCAGACGGCTGGTTGTAACTAGCCAGCTGGATGAATACCACACCTGGCTAATAGATATCCTTTAAGGACCTGGCTGCTCACAGGACTGTTCAAACACATTCACATCGTTCCGTCTTCAGATGTGCCTGACTAGAATTGTATTAGTAATTACCATGGAAACAGGTGTGGAAAGGAAAATCGGGGGGGCAAACAGTTTCTTAGAAGAATGAGAGAAATGTATTTGAACACACTGCAATTCCATTAAGGAAAGCATTTCAGTAGCAACAGGCTCCCCTTCTCCAACATGAAAATGCTCCCCAAGGGGCCTTCAAAGTCATTCATGTTAACTCTTGCGGTCAATTATCACATGAAACCGAGTCATTATATGCATTGTATGGTTTACATCACAGAAAACCACTTTTAAAATACATGCAAATTTAGTTCTTTAATGCGTTTATGTCTCATGAAACTATGTGAATTAGCATTGAAAGTAGAAAATCTTTAATGAGCATTTAAGCATTTTGAAGGTGGTGTGATTTTATTTATAGATCCTATAAAAATCTAGATTTACAGAGCGGGCGACTTCAGTTTATGGCAGTATAATTGAACACATCTGAAATTATAACAATTGCGCATTAAAGAAACAGTCATAGAGTTCTGAGCACATTGCTCAAATTACGCATGTAGCAGGTGCTGCACATGTGCAAATTTAACTGACCCATATTATCTAAGTAAAGTGAGCCCTTCGCATAAGTACCATGAGTCAGAGGAAACATTCAGAGGTATCCTACTTGAAACCCTAGTAACCACACACACTATTCGTTATATAAAAAAAAAATGCATAGACAGTTTCTCAAAGAAAACTAAGTAAATATTAGTTTCTAACACAGTTCAACAGCTGTTAATTTTTTAACTGACACTTATCAAGGCCCTTAACCCCCAGCACCAGGAGTGCTGCACACTGGCTAACCCTGCACTGTGACCCCCCACCCCCAAGCTATGGAGAGCAAGATGGGGTCAGCAAAGAGAAGCATTTCAATATACCTGTGCTAGTACTTGTGCAAATGACCAATAAAGGATCTAATCTTAAAAATTATAAAGCAATTTTTGCCATGTAATTTAGAAAAAAATCTGCTATTACATAAAAATAGGAGGCATGACCGTACAAAGTTATATCGTGGTTAGAAATATGTAGTGACCATCAGGTGACTGTGGAAAACATGACCCCTCCCATCCCTGGTGAGCCCTCCAATTCTGCTAGCTGCTGGATTGACACAGCCTACAGAGGGCATCCATCATGCCAGTTGGAGGCATGTAACCGTGATGACTGGGAGGGCAGGCCTCAATACAGTCTATGGCTTTTTTGTTCTACTTTAACAAGCTATTACTTCTGTTTGTATTGTAGTCTTTCCTAGCTTTTTTCTGCTATATATCTATTATATACAACCTAGGTCGGTTTTATTCGTAGTGGCAGGCCAGATGAGTTCATATAAAACATGTATCATAGCTAAAGCTTTATCTTTTAACACATTGTCAGTCTTACCTTGTTGTTTACATAGTAGCTATTTTATGTACAATCATTTTTTTTTCTTTTTTTTATTACCTGTGATTTATTTTCACCAGTTATTTGTGACCCTGTAGGATCCAGTACTCAATAAATCATTGATTATCTAAAGAAGAACTTAAATCATGCTTTTTTAAATGCTCTTTTTAAAATTGTTTTTCATCAGAAGCGTCCCAGGGTATGTTGCTGTTAAAACGTTCAAATATATTCGCAAGCTAGTTAAGGCGACGACTCTAGTAAAGTTTGTAAAGTGTTGTTTTAGTTTTGGTAGATGAATAGTAAGAAACACCAAGTACAGTGACTAAGGCAAAAGGTTTGACTTATGAAGACAGCAGTAAGAGTTTAACACTGTAAATGAAACCAGACACCATAAATATATTTACCATCCTTCAGATCGCTGCTTTTTGTTCTGTCCTTGGTCCATATCCGATCGACATCGGTGTTTTGCAGAAGCTGGCTTGCTGGTGTGTCAAGTCGTCCTCACAGAGGACAGTGCTGAAATGTTTCGTCTGTGTGTCGCCTCCGTCCCTGACCCCTAGTCCCATGTCGCTGTCCTCCACGTGACTCTCTCTGGATCTGAGCTCACACAGATATTCTGGTGACTGTCCATAACTTAAACGAGGCATTTCACCCAGCAACCGCATAAATATTGAGAAGAATGTTGCCTCAGCTTGTGTGCTCACAGAGATTTCCTTCACCAGCTTTACCACGGACTGTGTAAAATGTGTCAGACACCTGGCTGTAGTGGCCTCCTGTGCTATTTTTACCAGTACATTTTTACCTCTGTGCTGTCGTCTTTTTCAAAAAGTCTTTTTCTTTTAATTCCAGTGTATCAGTGACAGTTACTTATCAATCCCCCAGGTTCATCGTAACAGCTTGAGGTCCGTTGTCGTAGTATGCGGATGAAACTGCTTTGAGCTACGCTAAGACACAGTGTGTTTGCATTTTAAAGAGTGCAGGAGATCTTCTGCCTTTTAAATCAGTTCAGTTTTCTCAGTCACAACTAAGGAAAAGGCCTTTCTGGGAACTGCCAGTATGTCCTAGTCATCGTATAATCGCAGAATCCTCCTGCACTGCTTTTTGCAAAATTAATGTAACGTGACTTAGACATCCCAAAATTACACATGGTGAGACAGCCTCTGTGGGGTGAATACATTTACACAGGGTAAGAAGAATAGGTTTTTACCCTTTTCCTGATGGGAAACCATTAGCATGTGACAGGTGCAGATTCCCAGTTGGAAGGTGGAGGTACTTGAGCGGTCAGCCATAATTTAACCCTAATAGCACTGAATTGAGGCCTGTTACACATTCTTAAAAGACAAAAATGACCAAATAAACTCCTCTTAGTCAATCTTAGGAGGTCTTCTTTACTAATGGCATCTACAGTAGCCAGCAGGGTGTGAGCTTGACATCGTGACAGTGTTTCTCTGTCTCTTTCAGGTGGAGTCACGGGACACATTGAACAGTATTGCACTGAAGTTCGACACCACGCCCAATGAGTTGGTCCAGTTGAACAAGCTGTTCTCCAGAGCAGTTGTGCCTGGCCAGGTGAAAACTTCACGACATCACTTCCTGTTTGCGTGTCCCCATTCCACTCATCTATAAATTTGCATTGAGCTGCTGAGACTTTTTAATAGACCGTCCACTTGCTAAATTAATATAAATGCAATTTAAAATAAAAAAAAATTGCCTGAAACCAAGATATGGCGAACAAATGAATAAATGTCCAAATACTCTTCGTTAACTGAGTTCTTCTGCAGCTGAACTGACACTGATTTAGATGGGCTTGGAATGTTTTATGACGAGGAAAAATGTAAGAAACCGTCCGTAAACGCTAGTTGCATCCTACCATGCTGCACTGACAGGAATGAGCCAGCACAGGCCAGGAGCTGCTTTATTTGTTAGGGCTGCGGGAAACGAAATTATACCTATAGCTATTTTTAAAAGAATCCATACTCTGTGGGGGGAAAAGGCAAAGGGGGTGTGAATATTTTAATATCAGTAATGGTGTGAGTCCTCCATTTGTTATCTCAGGTTGTATTTATAGGTTTCCTTTTTGAAACAGTTATGCAACTGAACATTGGTGCATCTTAAATACACGGGAAAAAATATCCTGAAACACCGAAGGTGGCAGAGCTTGTGGGGTTGGGGGGGGTGGGGGAGTGCGGCAGTGCGGATCGTCCCCAAAACAGGTGACGTCATTGCATCCGGGCGTGGCACTTCTGCGGGGGATTAAAGATGCCAGCCACTCCGAGCCTCAAGCCAGGGCGTGGAGAAGGAAAAACAGCTGCTTGAAGCCTGGGGCCTCAGTCGGCTGGCACAACACCCAAGTGACGCATGACTAATCACTTTGACATTTATTATTGTTTATTTTGAAGTCTCATATAACAGACTGATACCTCAGTTCCATATGTACAGTAAGACCCCATGGAAAATCAGTCTGATCAGTGTCTCACGGTCATTTTTAACTTAACATTAGTCCAATAAATGAACCTTAATGCTAATGTAAGTCCTTAACCACATGAAATTCAACACAGAACGGTGTTTAAGTACCTCACTTTCCTGTCGCCTTAGACAACAAACAGCCGTTTTTTATGGACTGAAAATAGGCCCTGCGAATCAGGTTTGCCGAGCAAACAACTTTCTGCTAATTTGTGGGATCTGGCCAAAACCCCAAATGGCGATATTTTCACCCGGATAAAGTGGTCATATCCAGCAGCTGTTTTGTAACATTATAAGATGTTATGTAAGTTATTATATAAGTTCATTATAAGTTCTTCTTTCATTATCCTGGTGAGCTGTGCATGTGCAGTGGTGTCCACGTGTTCCTGCTTGGTTCTGTTAGTGTGTCTCTCGTGTGTGTGTGTGTGTGTGTGTGTGTGTGTGTGCGCGTGCGTGCTGTTTTGGCCCCGGGGCCGGGCTCTATCTCCTTTATAGACCGTCTCTGTTACCCGCAGGTTCTCTATGTTCCCGACCCTGAGTATGTGTCCAGTGTGGGGAGCTCTCCCTCGCTCAGTCCCATCAGCCCGCTGTCCCCCACCTCCTCTGAAGCCGACCTAGAGAAGGTCACGGTAAGTTCACCCAACCCCCCCCCCCCCACCACAGGGTTTACACACCGCTGACAGACAACAATGCTGATACCTGCCATGTCTTCTCATTGGGATAGAGGCGATGATCATGGCTAGCACCACTCAGGCCATAAGTTAGCTTGGGGCTTCTGAGGTTTGTGCCCCCCTGTTGGCCACAAATAGTCACTACACCAAATATGAAATAAATGCATTCCTTATTTAGGAGATGCTGGAGCTGCGTGTTCTGCTAACCAGCTAACTAGCTGTGATCTCCTGACTGCTTACTACCTATTTATTTAGTTTTTTTTTTATATCTGACAGCGGGTAGGGGGCCCTGAGGTGTCTTTTTGAGTGGGGCCCCAGAATCAACAAACCTGCCCCACTGTCAGTATAAACCCCACGTTGCTGTTCTTATATATCCATAATATGTTTTCGTGACACAGATTCTGTAAGTAAATTGTGGTTTATTAATGGTCACGGTCCATGATCTCCCAGCGTTTATGTTCCACGTTCGTGATTGATCTTCAGGAGCCGCTCTGATACAATGACGTGGGGGGGTGTCCTTTGTTCTGTCACCAACACAAACAAAATGGTCCCGATGACGGGTGTTCCTCCTTCCTCCGCAGCAAAACGACACATTTCACACGTCTAGTGCGTGCGTCAGCTTCCAAGTACGAGACTTAAACATAGAGTCGGCAGGACAAGGCAAAGAGTTGGTTTCAGAAACATCCTGCCAAATAGGCTTTAACTGCCAAATCTTTTTCTCCACACAAACAGTATGTTTCTCTCTAAAGGACATCCCTACATATTTTCCTCTCAAAAATTTTTGTGATCGTTTAATAGAATTGCTAATGTTTTCAGCCACGGTGGCTACCAGTCCTAACCTTTTACATAGCTGGGTCTTTGGATATTCGGGTTAAGTGCCTTGCCCAAAGGTGTAACAGCAGAGCTCCTGCTCAGATCTACAACAGTAACTTTCAGTTATATCCCTAACTGTTATGCCCCCTGCTGGTCTTTTATTATTTGTGCTCCAAGCTGTTATATTTTAGTTGAAGGTGGGTGCTGAATTCTCATTAATGTTAAATGTTGACCCTGTTGGCGGTCTGGGTGCTCTGTGGGTAGCACTGTCGCACTCACGCCTTCAGGGTTGAAGGTTTGATTTGTGTACCTACTCAGTGTGATGGTCGCAGTGTCTCCCTGATATTTGTGGGCTTTCCCCTTGTAGTTATGAGTTTGTCAGAGTTGCCCATTGTGTGTGAGCCCTGTGTTGGGCTGGCATCCCATCCAGTGTGCCCTTCCTTGATCTCTGTGCTTCCTGGGATAGGCTCCAGGCCCACCATGGGCTGGTACTAGATCAGGGAAACGGGGATGAATATAGGACCAGAAATCTTGCATTTTAGTTTTTAGTGGTGACTTCCAGACGACAGCAGCTCAGACACACTGTTCCTAATAATGACATAATCCGCTCAGCTGATACACCTCTACCCGCTGATCTCAGATCAGTCGACGTTTGGAGTGCGTTTCTGGCTTGATAATCATATGCCTGCAGGAGCCCATGCGAATTCGGCCCAGGCGCCAAGGGTCCGTCTGTTATGGGTCTCTGCGGTGTGCTTGGCATCTCAGAGACGGTGAAGGATCTGAACTCTATCTCCCCCGCCCCCCCCAAAGAAAATAAATAAAAATAAACTTGGTAGACAAACTAACTGCAAACTAAGAGCTTGGAGCCCATATCTATTTAGGTCAGGCCTTTGGGAATGGGGGCGTATTTTTTTTCCTGATGGGTAGGGTTTGGAAGGAGGGAGAGTGAGCAAGAAGATATTAAGCTTTTAGAAAACGAGACATGCTAACTGGTTCTTATGAGAGCTGCTGAAAGGCAGTCGCACTACCAGACACCCTGCGAATTTATATTCCGTTAAAATGATTATTCATTCATTTTCCCCCAAACTATTTAAGGGAAAGAGCATGTACTGTGAATAAAGGGTGGGAACGGCAGACCAAGGGGGCTCTGGAGGGACGGCGAGGACAGGGCTTCAGGACACTGTATCACTATCGTCTTAATTGGCTTTTAATTGGAGAGCATTTTAACGGGTCTGCGCAGGAAGAAGCTTCAATGTAAAGCGAGCCATACAAGGTGCAGGTCGGCAGGATAATCACGATCCCCGACTGTTTGGTATGCTCAGCACCACGTCTGCCGGTATTAGCTGATTCGATGCGTCGATGCGCTCACTTTCTTCTGATTCTCATTGTTTAAAACCTTAGAACAATGAACAAATAGCTCAGTGGTTATTTGTAGATATCCGCGAGGTCATGGTTTCAAATTCTGTGGCTAGCAAAATAATTGTGTCACTGCTGAGCCAATGAACAAATTGTGAACCCCAGCTGCTCTGTGTGTGTGGAGCTCAATTTCTTCTCACTTGTGTGTTGCTTCGGACACTAATCGTTTTCTGAATAAATGTAACCACAGTCTTGTGGACTAACTAAACATCCTTTTTGCATCTCTGACATCTCCTATTGGATATTACTCAGTTAATGCTATGATAAATTGCTGATTTTAAACCTTAGTCCCAGGTACCGATTATATACCAGATGTTGTTGCTGGATCCTCGTTAATTAGTTGAGGTCTTCTTTGGAGCTATTTACATGCAACATTCACTTTTATTTTATTTTTTTGCAGAAGACTTTATCTGAAGGGACACATAGGTGAGTGTAGATAGCGAGTGCATTAAGTGGCAGGGGAAGAGCATCGGTGTAACCTCGCAATCAGTAATGCGATGGGGGGGAGTGGTAAGTGCGGCACTACTGCCGTAGCCGGAGAGAAAAATATTACCATGCCAGACAGATAGCATCAGCTGAAAGACCGTGCTCTGGCGGGGCACACAGTAGAGATACCTTAGGGTAGCCTTAGAGCTCAGAGGTTTAATTACCAGTGATGCTGCAGTTAATTATTGAATTAGCTAGCTAGTTAATTGCCGGTGCATGCTGAACATGGTGTTTGTTTCTGTTGAATGGGGCTAGATCTGTGGAGGCTGATGGACGGCGTATGTTTAAAGGACATGGCGTGCAGTTAGTGGTGTCCCGTCCACCGACTGGAATGGGCCACTAGTTCAGTGAGCGTGTTTCTTTTTGGGGGGGGACGGGTGTCACGTTCGCCCCCGACCCTCCGGTGTGGCAGCACCACGCTTCCTGCCATAGACTTCTAAAATTAGGGACGGCGGGAGGGTGTGTTTAGTGGGGGGGGGGCGTTGAGCGTGTGACTGGTCCTGGCAAACAGGGAGGCGAATGAGAGCATGCGTTTCCGGTCCAATCCAAGGGCTGCCGAACCTGCCCCCTACACCCCACCGCCTCCGGCTGTCTTCTATACAGGCTTTCTCATAGCACAGCATTTAAGAAGCTTATTTGTGGTGTGAAATAGACTGTATGCGCAAAGATGGCATGAAGATTACGGCCTTTTTCCTGCATGGGCTGCTTAGTTAAGCCTGCAGTGCATATTTTTGTCCACCAGGTAGACACACTTTGTATTTTAATGTTAGTCTGATGTGGTTTGGCTATTTCCAGATATAGGTGACGTTAATAGTAAATAAAAATGACCAGCCAGTGTGTTAATAATATCCTTCAACTGTCCTTAAGGTTGGAATGAGCTGATCCATACATGTAAGCCCCACAGAAGAATGTAAAGTTAAACTCAGCACAGTGTAAATATAATGGCAGCAATGTGTACTGGCCCAGGATCTGGGAGAAACAGACCCCGCCGCTTCCTTCCGGATGGCACGCCCTCCCGGCGCGGACTGCCTGTCCTATTATCCCGTGATCCTCGGCGTGAATCTGGGCACCCGTCACCTGCCGGGCCGGACCGCTGCCACATCCTCAGGCCGGCCTTTCCAGCGCCCACCAGGAGGAGTGGCCAGATGGCCGCCGGTCAGGATGCCAGAGAATCCGCAGAATCCTCCCACTGTGGCTAATGGCCTCCCTCCCCCGCATGGCCACCGGGCGGAACGTGCGTCTTTCCTCGCCTGGACCTCATGTGGCTTCACGCCTCTGCTGTCCGTCTCCGGGGGCAGGGTTTCCGGACCCCGCTGGGGTCTGGCCGCCAGCACCGGCTCCGGGGTCCGCGGGGCACGATTTGTGCGTAAATTCTTATGTAAGACGTAAACACGTTACTGTGTAAATAAGGCCTAGTGGATAAATATGGATGTGTTTTCTTTTTTTCCTCTCCCACTTTGGCAGACTCTGGACGTCTGAATCTCCCACGACTGCTCATTTGAAATCAGTAAAAGCTGTCTGGGAAGACAAAAGGCATCTGATTACATCCATTCGTAAGGCGGCGTGAAAATAAATCTCTGAGCATTGATTCAGACCGGATTGATCCTTGATGCCAGGCGAGAAACCCATAGAGTTTTATCTCTCTGTCTGCTTTGATGGTGCTACTGGGGGTGAGTCACCCTGATGGGGCAGCGAGGAGTTTTCCTAGAGTTTCATTTAAGACCGAGTGCCTATATTTGCAGACTGGCCGAAAATAGACATCCGCGCGAAGATGTGAAAATGAATAAAAATCCATGCATACTTGATCGCACTGTAATTCCTGACTGATTTCTTCTAGGACAGAAAGGCCAGAAACATCTGGATTAATGGCTCACAGGTATTGTTGAAACATCATGGGAGACCACTCTGTACGGTGTATTCCTCCACCAGATGGACACACTCCCATAAACACCTGTGTGGATCCGCTCCGCGCATAATTAGCCGCAGATGAGCATGGTGGCCTCAGTACGAGCTGACGGGTCAGCAGATCGTCTCCTTAGAGTGTCGTCCTTTCCCAGTGTCTGGTTGCCTTGAGCAAAGACAGAAGGGGCTTTACAGTGACTCGGATGAGTGGCATATTATCCAGGTTCAGGTTAGGGGCTGATTATCCAGACTATTCAGGTTAGGGACAGATTATCCAGACTACTCAGGTTAGGGGCAGATTATCCAGACTACTCAGGTTAAGGGTAGATTATCCAGGCTCAGGTTAGGGGCAGATTCTCCAGGCTCAAGTTTGAGGAAGATTATCCAGACTCAGGTTAGGGGCAGATTATCCAGACTCGGGTTAGGGACAGATTATCCAAGGTCAAGTTTGGGGCAAATTGTCCAGGCTCAGGTTAGAGGCAAAATCTCCAGACTACTCAGGTTAGGGGTAGATTATCCAGGCTCAGGTTAGGGGCAGATTCTCCAGGCTCAGGTTTGAGGCAAATAATCCAGGCTCAGGTTAGGGGCAGATTACCCAGGCTCAGGTTAGGGGCAGATTATCCAGGCTCAGGTTTGGGACAGATTATCCAGGCTCAGGATACAGATAAATTATCCAGGCTCAGGTTTGGGACTGATTATCCAAGTTTAGGTTAGGGGCAGATTATCCAGGCTTGGGTTAGGGGCGGATTATCCAGGCTCAGGTTTGAGACAGATTATCCAGGCTCAGGTTTGGGACAGATTATCCAGGCTCAGGATACAGATAAATTATCCAGGCTCAAGTTTTGGACAGATTATCCAGGCTCAGATTTGGGGCAGATTATCCAGGCTCAGGCTTGGGACAGATTATCCAGGCTCGGGTTAGGGGCAGATTATCCAGGCTTGGGTTAGGGGCAGATTATCCAGGCTCAGTTTTGGGACAGGTTATCCAGGCTCAGGTTTGGGACAGATTATCCAGGCTCAGGTTTGGGGCAGATTATGCAGACTCAGGATAGGGCTAGATTATCCAGGCTCAGGTTTGGGACAGTTTATGCAGGCACAGGTTTGGGGCAGATTATCCAGGCTCGGGTTAGGGATGGATTACCAAGGTGTAAGATGGGCTTTATTCTGCTTGATTATTTGACTAACCAGGCAGGCAGTACTGTGTACCACTGCACTTCACCACAGACTGATGCCTCGTTTCATGGCCACCAATAGTCTGTTTACCAAAGTGTTTCATGCAGAGTGTGTCGGGGGCGGCCTGGCCTGGACACCAGCGTCCCATGCTGTTCAGATCCCTCTCGCCCTGGCATTGATCCAGATGTCCTCTCTGTTCTGCAGCCCATTGGCTGGACAGAGCTTTGTCAATGCTTTCCTCCCACCAGTCTGCTCCTGAGTGATGGCATTTCATTTCATCCTGTGTATTTGACCTATTCTGGTGTAAGATAAGGACAAACTGCAGGAAAGTCAAACTCCTAACTATGGTACTATAAGAATAGAATGTGAACTGATACATTACATTGTAGGTCCATCAGACTAACAAAAGAAGCAGCTCATGGCACTGTTGTCTCCCAGTTACCAGAGTTGTGGGTTAGAACCCAACCCAGCGCCATATGTGTGGGGAGTATGTTCTTTCCGTGTCCCGTGGGTTTCCTTCAGGTACTCTAGTTTCATCCCATGGAGAAGTGATCTAGGCCTGGCTGATTTTGCTGATCACATATGTGGAACCTTCAGGTTTAATGTCTCCTTTAAAGTGGGTGTAAATTGTCACGTCAGGTTTGGGGAAGAAGAAAACCAAACACTTCCAGAAGAGGGGGCTAGTGCTGCATTCAGCATTTGAAGAGCAGCTGAGCTGAGAGGAGCTAACAGGTGTCTCTCTCTGCATTCTCACTCAGGACTCTGATGGCGCCCCCCGGCCGGAAGCCCCACCTCCAGCCCCCACCGGGCTCCGCCCCACCCGGGTGGTGTCATCCACCTCTGAGGAAGAAGAGGCCCTCACCGAGAAGTTCCTCAAGATCAACTGCAAGTACATCACGGACGGCAAGGCAGGTCCCACGTCTGCTAGACATGCATGCAGTCTCATGCACACACAGTCACACTCGCGCAAACACACGGGCACAGTGACACGCAGCAAGATGCACAGTCTCACATACACACAGCTCATGTCAAACAGTCTTACCAGTGAGTTGGTCTTACTGGTGGGGGCGTTGTCTCGATCAAACACCTGTGCACATTCTGGATAACCTGCAGTTTTCAGTGGAATCATTTTGAATCATTTTAGCCTGGGCACGAAAGATAAATGTCTAAATGATAAACGTAAGGCTCCTTTGTACTAGTCAGGGAGGAAAGAAAGCCCTATAAAAGCTGAACTGACAGCCATCTTCAGCATCAAACCTGTAGACACAAGCTCAGTCAGAAAATACGTAAGTGGGCAATGGGGGCTCTGTGATGGACTTGCATCCCAGCCAGAGATTAGCCCAGCCCAGGGCCTCATGCTAGCTGGGATCAGCTCCAAACCTCACCTGCTATCAGTGGATAGAAGAAAGGAAACATTTGGGAACATTCAGACTGCAAACAGAGAGTCCCTGTCACTGATTGTGTGGGAGAGTTTGAAATCCAGTAGTGCTGCATCTATTCAGTGATCACTGGTGGAGCAAGCAATACACGGCTCTGTCACACAGTTCCCAACACTGTCTTCTCACACAGTCCTCAACACAGTCTCCTTACACAATCCCCAACACGGTCTCCTCACACGGTCCCCAACACTGTCTTCTCACGCAGTCCCCAACACAGTCTCCTCACACAATCCCCAACACTGTCTTCTCACACAGTCCCCAACAGTCTCCTCACACAATCCCCAACACGGTCTCCTCACACGGTCCCCAACACAGTCTCCTCACACAATCCCCAACACGGTCTCCTCACACAATCCCCAACAGTCTCGTCACATAGTCCCCAACACGGTCTTCTCACATGCTCCCCTCACACAGTCCCCAACACGATCTTCTCACACGCTCCCCTCACACAGTCCCCAGCACAGTCTTCTCACACGGTCCCCTCACATAGTCCTACCACACAGTTTTAACATGCAATCCCTAATTCTGCTCCACAAGCCAGTTTCAGGCTCTCTTTCTGTGTATAACTTCCCCTTAACCCCCCCCATATTCTGTTACTCTTATACTGTTACATTCTTATCCTCCATTCATCCATCCCTTTTCTGTTTTTCTCTGACTCAGGTTCTCCCCTTCATCTGTCTCATGCTCACTGTTTTGTTTCTCTTCCTCCATCTTTCCATGTTTCCCATTTCAATTTTTCTGTTTCACCCCTTCATCTGTCTCATGCTTTCTGTTTTTTCTTTGTCTTCCTCCATCTTTTCCCCTGTTTCTTTGATATTGTCTTTCTGCCTGTCTTTTCAGTCATCTAGCTTGGCGTTTCCTCCCTCCCTCCCTCTCCCCTCCTCTTCCCCCGCCTCCTATCCCCCACTCTCAGATTTGTGTGTGTCCCCATCTTCTTTAAAGGGTGCCGTCAGTGGAGTTCTGCTGGTCACTCCCAACAACGTCATGTTCGACCCTCACCGGACGGACCCGTTGGTGCAAGAGCGCGGCTGTGAAGAGTACGGCATCATGTGCCCCCTGGAGGAGGTCATATCCGCCGCTGTGTACCGCGAGATAACTGACAGCAAGATCAGAGAGTCTGTGCCCCAGTAAGTGCCACTTGTCCATTGCACCTCTTTCATCCACAAGGTCACCGTCAGCATTCCATCTTCCCCCTCCACTTCCTACTACACCTCCCTGTTTTCAGACCTTCTGTAGGATGCCTCTCCAAACAGGACCAGATGTGACCGTTTACGCCAGGGTTAACAATGAATCTATTCACCCAGTAACATATTTTATTGCTTCAAGACTTGAAACAGAATAATGATTTTTCAGGAGGTCTGTGCCACCCACTAATGTTGTACTGGGCTTATGAGACGCTTTTAAAGAGCATTTAAGACCATTTCCATTTGCATAACCGAAGTTTCTCAGGGATTTGTAGTACCTATTGGACTATCTTTCAGATAGATATGACAGCAGTGTCCCCCCCAGGATTGACCTTTGTGGTACAGTCCAGTTTCAATTGATCAATAACAAATAGCTTCTTCTTTTCATATGAGAATGGTATTTCCCTGTAGGGACTTAGAGCAGTCATTGGTGAGAGACCCGTGTCACCCAAAGAAAATACCGCGGAGTCATACGGACGAGCCAGAGTCGCGGGCGCGGGACATGGGTAACGACAGCTCCAGCACAGCCCCGCGCAGCACTGAGGAGTCCTTCTCCGAGGATGTCTTCACCGAGTCGGAGCTCTCGCCCATCCGGGAGGAGCTGGTGTCCTCCGACGAACTGAGGCATGACAAGTCGTCAGGGGCCTCTTCGGAGTCTGTGCAGACTGTCGGCCAGGTCGAAGTGGCTGGAAACCCAGAAGTGGCCGCTGACAGCTCCACACCCACGACCTGGCAGCCAGAGGAGCCGATGCTCGTGGTGGAGGCGGGCCCAGGGTGCCAGGCCACACGGCATCCTTCCTCCACAGGCCCCAAATATCCCAGCATGGATGACATGCCGGGAACACCTGGCCACGAGGGGAACAGGTCTTACAGCACCTTGGACACACAGGGATCCACCGCTGCAGCCTCCCAGCCCTGTGGTCAAGACAGACCCGACAGTGCTAGATCGGCTGGGGACTCCGGCCAGGACACAGAGGCTGACGTGGAGGAATTGAGGAAGATGTGGAAGAGTCACACTATGCAACAGACTAAGGAGCAGAGGGAGACAGTGCACATGGACGTGATGGGAGCCAAGGAGGGGCAGGCGACGCCAGAAGGTAGGGGGCGCTGTAAGGTGGTGATGCGGGCAGGTGGGGCGGTGGGGGTGGCAAGAACAGAAGTCTATAAATGAGACTGTAATTTCTGTAGGGTGTCAGCATGCACAAGGAGTCCCTGAAAACGTTCAGGATTTTTCTAGTACCTCCTCTTCAATCTCGTTTATTTTCAACACAGGATCCACAGACATTAAAAAAATCTGTTTCATTTTCTCATCTCATGAGCAGCAGACATTCCCACTCACGTAGTTCTGAATGTAGATGTTGAATGCGGGGTATGCACACTGAGACTCTTTCCAAGCTTCTCAGTGACTTCATTACCTTGCAACTAATTGCGGCAGACTCCCCGAGGATGTGGTAAAGGCACTTAATCCGGGCTCTGGCCCAGAGAGATATGCCACGATACACAGGCAGTATTATCTGACACAGCAGAAATCAGCATCACGGTCGTCTTCAGGGTCCCAGTGAGGGTAAAGACCTTGAGTTAACGCCCAAAAGTCTCGGTGGATTTGCTCCAAACCATTTAGCTTCTTATGTTTAAGTCGGTCATGATTCATTGAGCCTTTCCTACCTCCACCTGAGTCGCCGTGGTTAAACTGGTTCCCAGTGCATTTTATTTCCTGCTTCAGATCACACAGGTGAGAATGTCTATCTCCAGTAAAGCTCTAAGAATGTCAAATTTAATCTGTACTTAATAAGTTACACCAGGCGACTGAGTGGAGTTCCGTGCTATTTCAATATCCGGGAAGGGTTAGGCTGTTTCTAGATCTGTCCCAGAAATCTGTGAGCGTGTGTAGATGCACAAAGTCCAGCATATAGCTCTCAGCGAACCAGTTAACATGAACAGCATGCAGAATGCTGCAGCCTAATCTGGGACCGCAGACTTGATGCTGAGAGACTACAACAGTGCCTCCCACCGTTTATAAACTTTCATCCATTTGTCCATCGTACCGCCAATTGAAGAGCTTCTTCTTCAGATGAGACCCAAAGGCTGCCTTATCATATATTAAGGTATTGGAATCAAAATTCACTAAGTCCACAGATATTTTCTCAAAAACATGTCCCGTGGACTGAAGGAGCTTTGGGAATTTGCCCCTTGGTTGTCCTGATTAGGGTCACTGACCATGGAACTCAAGATCCCATCACATAAAAACAGTACTTTCTTGCGTTTTTATTATTAGCAATAATTGCTATTTCCTGAAAACACTCCCTTTCTGTTTGATTCATCTTCTAACCGCTTATCCTGCTCTGGGGCACCTGGAGCCTGTTCCAAGCAGCATGAGGCACCAGGCAGGGGTACGGCCTGGACCCGAAGTCAGTTCATGGCAGGTAGATCCACACAATCATACACTCTGGGCAATTGAGAGGCACCAATCAGCCTAACCACAAGTCTTTGGACTACGGCAGCAAACCGCAAGTACCCCAACACAACACGGGGAGAACATGTAAACTCCACAAACAGGGGTGGGAATTGAGCTTCAGACCTGGAGGTGTGAGGCTGCCATGCCAGCCTATGTATATTTACAAATGAACATCATTTTTCCTTGTAGGTCATCAGATCTCAGCTAAGGCAAAGTTAAGTTCCCAGTATCACAAGGTCAAAACAAAGGTTTTCCTTTGAATGGTGCCATACAGGAGAGAGAACCTTTTGGTGAACGCTTTATGGCTCGGTAATGGATATAAGAATACAAAAATTAGAGGGAGGCGGGTTAGGAGTGAATGTTAATCACTGAAGCCTTTGTGGTTTACCACAGCCAGAGACAGAGCGATCCATGGAATACGCGCCATTGGTATATAGCCTGCCTCTCTGTCTATCTGCAAAGTATACTGTGTGTGTATGTGTGTGTGTGTGTGTGCATGCATATATATCCAACCTACTGTTTAAGACGGATAATTATATGCACTTAGAATACCAGCAATTACATTATTGTTATGATTGTTAGCATACCACAGAAATCTAACTGGGACCTCAAATTAAGTTGGATTACACAAGCTAGTTAATGTCTTTAAGATTGAATTTCCCTGGTGTTGGTATAGATCTGATTAAGAGGCGAATTTGTGAATGGCAGTGGATTTGAGTGATATTAGATGGAGTGTCTTTGCAAAACAGGCTCTAGTTTTGCTGTAGGTTCCGCCATTACAAACTGCTTGATTAAATTAGCATCATCCGCTGTAATGCACATTCCTGCTGTGGTGTGTTTTAGAGCAGACCATTACACACTATGGAGTGAGATTTAATTATCTGAGGTGGTGAGTGGTGAAGGAACCACGGTGTAAAATACCATATCGCGTAGAAACCGGCAAAGAAGGAGAGGAAGGAACTGACTGTAAACCAAAAGCTGGCATCACGGGTGCAGCATTAGCCTTCACTAGGTGCTGGCCAGAGCCGACGCTACTCTCACCCTGTGTACCACAGGACAGGTGGCGCCCAAGGAGAAGCGGAGGCATCGATCACACAAGTTCCTGTGCCTGCGGGTGGGTAAGCCCATGCGGAAAACCTTTGTGTCCCACGCCAGCGCCTCCATGCAGCAGTATGCCCAGAGGGACAAGAAACACGAGTACTGGTTTGCCGTCCCACAGGAGAGGTGAGACTCAATGTCACAGTGCCTCCACAGGACTGGAGGTTTAGTGCAAGTTAATTTAAATGGGCCTGATGAAGAACAGTGCAGAGGTACAAATGTGTTTCACATGGCTGATAAAAAAAAAAACCTCAAATGAAGTTAACGACAGCAAGGAAACACATTTTAAGCCGTTGTTCCTAGTCAAAATCTATTAAACCAGCCCAGCTTTAAGCTGTTCATGTATAAAATGGAATATCATAACCCATGGTGGTGATTTTCTGCCTTTTATGAAATGCCATTTTGCAGCAGTATAAAGAAAGCACTGTAAGGAACTGATAAGCACATCTGATGGGTGATTGAAGTGGGTTAACATGTCTGCCATTCATGAATGCAGTTAGTTTGACTCCTTTCCCAGCCGTGACTCTTCTGTGGCCCAAATCCATACCAATAAGGCCATTAACTGGAAATTAAATACAAAGAAGCATAACATGTTTTCCGCTAAACCCATTAAATATGTGTGTGTAGTAAATTAATCTAAATGACAAAATTGCCTAAACATGTAATTGAATTTGGTGGATTTGTGAAGCCGCTGGATTTTTAGCCAAAATGGCAGTTGTTTGGACATGGCTTTATAACACACACACACAGAATACAGAAGACCTTTGTGTGGCCAAACAGAGTCAACATTGTCTGAAAAAAGTACTAATTTGTACTTTTGAAGGTACAATTACATGTCACTGGAGCTGTACCCTCAAGAGTCTGCCAGTTGTACCCTACCTGTACGTAGATGTACCTTTTAGGGTACAGAAATTGAACATTTTTGTACCATTGGGGGTACATTAATGTTGTTTGTACACTGGGGAATAAAACCGTGCCGCGGCTGTTCCCTTTTTTCTGACAGTGGAACAGGGAGGGACTGTGCAGGGGTCATTCTGTCATCTCTATGAAATGATGTGCAGTTTGTTTTTCTTCAGGCCATATAAATGTTCTATTGCCAATAATTAAATAGGCAGCCGTCCTTAGTCAAGTAAAATATGGGAAAAATGAACTATTAGAATTTTAGATAAGATCGTATTTGGCCTTAGCCTTGTCTCTGTTCATTATGTTCACTGCATTGTAGTAAATTCATTCTATAATGTTATTATAGTACAGTTCACTTCATTATTATTATTATTATTACTACAGTACATTAGAACCTCTTCTTGAACCTCAGTCTTCAGCCTTAAGGTCATATGATCATGTGTTTACCTACCTGCAGCCCTTGAAGTATATATTACATTGCCTTAATGAGATCTTACAGGTTTGGGATACGCTGCTTTAACTTGCCATTCGTAGTGTCGCTATCTGGAGTTGTTGGATCAGGTGACTTCCTGGATGTAACGCCTCCGGATCCTCTGACCCCCCGTTTCCACCCTTGGCTCCCCAGGTCCGACCACCTGTATGTATTCTTCATCCAGTGGAACCCAGACACGTACGGGGAGGGATTGGGAGCCCCGGGTCGGGACCCAGGGTTTATGGTGGTGAAGAAGAACCAGGAACCTGAGGCCGGTGACGAGCTGTCCTCCACGGATGAGGAGGCCAAGGAGTGGGAGGTAAAGTGTTGGAAATTAAAGCCTTCGTTCATCCTAAACTCTGGTTCTCGTTATCTTGTTATAGCTTGTATCATGTGAGTTCGTCTAGTGCCTAGCGCTCTGCTCAGACATGATTTCCTTCAGTAGGAAAATATGTATCAAATGTGCTCATTTTAAAGGCCTGTGAAATTTTGGTGTGTTTATTGTGTATTTAGCTCTGCAGATTATTTGTTAATGTTGTCTGTTACAGAAACTTTTAATTTTGCATGACTGGTCAGTCACACAGTTATTTTGTGAATTTGTCTTTAGCTTTTTTGTAACATTAAACTGCATCGGTGACACTGAAATTGCAGCTAATGTTTTGATATTTTTTTTTGCGTAATTGCAGGACTGATGTGTGAGGCGTCATGTACACAAAAGCAGAACATCTGTTCTTTTGCATGACCCCTCCTGATGTCCGCCGTTTTCTCTCAGATCTTGTTTCAGCATATTTTTGCTCCCTTCAAACGTAAACTCATTTTGTTACTTTGAAACACTGGCATTGGACGGTAAAGTACGCGGTGAGCTGGTCGCGTAGAAGTCTGTGTTGTGTGTGGTTGTCTTATAGAAGGTATGGCTTTGATTGGATACTACACCATGACGTTCCACCAGCTATGCTGTTCTTCTCAGACAAGATTCTTTCACACTGATCGCATGATTCACCAAAATCTTGTCAAAGTTGCACATCATTGACTCTTTGAGGAGCTGATGTCCCAGCCATAATATACCTCCATCCAGGGGCAGCTTTGTGATAGAATTTCTGGAAACTCTGCTGTGACTCGTTGTCAGTTCCTAGCACATTTTGACTGATGAAATTAGCTATGTGATGGCCGCTGCTGTACAACTCACGGTATTCAGTTGCACATTGGAGACCATATTTCGGAATGACTACTTCTTACTTGATCGTGAGTGGCACGGAGAAGAAGCACTGACCACAGCCCTGGTCTTGTTCCAAATCTAGTGTACATGTTCTCCATGTGTTTGTCTGGATTTTCTCCCGGTACTTCAGATTCCTAATGCTATTCTGGTGAATCGGAGACCGCAAGTCACCCTTAGTATTCGTAAATTTGAATGAATGTGTTTGTTTGGAATTTCCTGCAATAGTAAGGGAGCCGGTCAAGAGGTTTCAGAGTGATACGCTTTGTGCTTCTTGAGACGGGCCTCAGATTACTGTAGCAACTGGATGAACAGTTTCTAAACAAGGGTGGATGTACAGGTGAATGAACAACAGGCTATTTCTCAAATGTCTAGACTGTAATAAGAGATTTATACATAGATGTTTATTTCAACTGATATCTTCTGTCTTTGGAAATAGATACATCCATATGTATACTGCAGTCATACATTTTGTTATATTTTGGGGGAAGTGTGTGGCTCAGTGGGTTAAGCCTCTGCACTTGTGTTTGTATGGTCGCTGGTTCAAGCCCGGCCTCTGCAGGAGAGTCATATCTGTGAGCCCTTGAGCAAGGCTCTTAACCCCGAGCTCCGTGGGCACCATTACAGGTGGCTGCCCTTCACTACTAAGCTTGCTCTCACCTACATGTGTGTCAGAGAGAGCAAGATGAGGTAGGCAAAAGGAGAATTTTTCCAACGGGATCAATTAAGTGTCTTTATTATTATTATTATTATTATTATTATTATTATTAAATGTAATGGCAACAAGCTGATACTTTTTCTTGTGATAACGATACATAAATAAAGCAGAGCTCATCAATCTATTACTTGTAACATTGAAATTAAAGTTAATGTATTTGTGTGTACTGCAGACCACACTGCGTTCAGATATCTCAGGGGCAGCCAAAAGCTGGACACACCATGAAATTGATACAAAGGAGGAAGACATTGATACCTGTGCCAGGGCTCCAATTTAAATATTAATGTAAATAAATGATGTAGAAAACAAAATGGATTGATTTGTTTCCCAAGGACCTGGAAGCCACAGGACCTTGTGATGTAAATATGTGAGAAGGCTGAGTGGGAAGCGCTGTAGCCATACACCTCCAGGGTTGGGGATTTGAATTCCACATCCACTCCGGGTTTGTTCCGCCCCTGAGTTTCCTCCCACAGTCCAAAGGCATGCATTCACGCTTATTGGTATCTTTAAATTGCCCATCTTGTGTGTTCCCTATGATGGACTCGTATCCCAAACACTGTGTACCCCAGCCATATGCCCTTATGTTACTTGGGATAGGTTACATAAGGATAAGGGCACATGGCTGGGGTACCCCGCCCCCCACCCCGACTAGGATAAGCAGTTCGATGATGGATAGAATAGAAACGGCTTCTTTTTCAAAGAATAACAATAATTCCTTACATTAAATAAGCCACAGAGTAGTGTATATTTTTATGTAGCGGTATCTCCTGTCATGCTCTCTCTAGGTTCTCTCTCTTCAGCTTTCTGTAGACCAGTAGTACTGCCTGTAATAGTTTAAATTTTAAATTGATTTTACTTGCTTGTTTGTTTATTAAATGTCTTATTTGGTCAATTGCTGGAACTATAGATAACTACAGATTAAGGTGATTCTTCTTGATAGGTGACTGCTACTTAGCTGATTATTAAATTGTATTTGATTTTTGCTCTTTTATCCAATAAAGGACCTTGGGAAAAGAGTGCTAGCCCGTTTCCGAGCAGGACATTCCCTCAACTTTGGGTAATTCAGGGTTACTGTATCTTTAATTCCTCGGACAGTTTCCGTTTTAAAAGAGAAGGAATCAGGTTTTCTGTGACCCAACCAGCAAATGGGAATCGGCGACGATCCGCCCTCGCATCCTGATTGGCTACTCCTTGTGTCAAACAGATCAGTGTCTCCGACCCCCTACTATTTTTTTAGATTCAATTTAAATACCTGGTAGGGCTGGACGTTTCTGCTGAGTTTATCTCGGCGCCTGCGAGTGTTTGAGGAATAACAGCTGGAATGTGACCTCGACGGGATCTGACTTTACGGTGACCAAGATGTTTACGTCCAGAAGGGTGAAAGAAGGGCCGCGATTGACACCGAAATACCGTTATCCGCTGGTAATACGGCTAGCCAGTTAGAACAGTTACTAACGTTAGCTAATTGTGTGTTTGTTCGCATGCATGTGCTTGCATCTCGCTCACCGTTAGACAACAGCTAACGCTAATGGCTAACGACACCGTCGAGCATATGCGCTGCAAAGGGGAAAGCTCCGAGCAGACGAAGCTTTCTTTGACGTGTGGACCACCACTAGTCTTAATTGGCGCCGATAAGTTAAGTGGGAGGCGCCCGGTCACTGGTTACCGAGACTGTCACATGCCGGGAGTTAGATAAGCCGTCTGGGTAGTAACCAGGCGCTGGTAGCGAAAGATACGTCGCTCTTCTGTGGGCTGTTGGCACCGCTTGGCTTTTAAAGATTATCCGTGTTGGTACACCTGGGAGTTAGCGTTGCAGTTCCTTTGTTTACTAATCCGGTGTCTTCCCAACTAGAAGCAGGCTGTCTACTTAGCCAGGGTGGTATCTGTGCTAGTAATGCTATGTTATGGACAGTGGGCAATATGAATATCCTGAAACTTTAAGCTGGTAACCAGTAGGCAGGCGGTTTCTGGTTACTTTTTTGCTTTGTCCGTCCTGTGCTTAATCATCTTTTTTTTTTTACAATCCACAAACCCCAAGGGGCGGCTTAGTAAAAGGAAGTATTGTAACAGCTTTAGAAAAAAAATACTAGAAAACTGAAGAAAACCAGGCAGTTAATTTAACATTATGTAATGAGGGTCTGAAACCTGACACCATGTGATACAAACGCTATGATGTGTGAAAGAGATCTTTGCACCGCAATCGACAAAGCACGATTCCAGCCTAAAGCACACCAAGATCCGTAAAGTTTTAAATAGATGTATTGGAAAAATCAAATCTCCCTTTTAAATCTACTTATATTTGTTTTTTTCCCCTTTTTCTTTAATTTGATTATTTACGTTTACACCTTTTTAATACATACCTTTTAAATATTTGAGTGCTTTGACCTGATGTCACTTATTCATAAGGGGTTATTCAGTGTAGTTAATATTCTGTACATTTGCACAATGTTTAAATATTCGGTAGTTAATATACACTTGCTGCTGTTTTGGATAGGGTCTAGCATGGTGTTGTGTGGCAGATATGTTGTACAATTCATTTTGTTTGTCCAAGCTTTTGACTGACATTTGAAGGACAAGCTCTCTCTTTTAAACATTCATTTCCTGATTCATAGCTTGAGTTTATCGGTTGGATTCTCCTTGGTGAACTGATAAGAATTATTTTCTGGGTGTGTCTTTTAAGCAGCATGAAGTTGAGCAATGGTAGGCTTTTGTGTGTTCTCAAAACTCACGTGATGTTAGACTGTTCGGCAGAGAAAGGCTGTCTGTGATTTTCAGGCTTGGGAGAGCTGGAGCAGATCTTCCTGACATTGTTCTTAGGCACTGTTAGGAGCAACAGCCACTGTTGTTTTTGAGTATGATTGGTTAGGGGCTATTCCACAAACCAGGATTTTTTGTTAGCTAGACAACTTAAGCCAAATCTAAGGATTGTTCCATAGCAGTGTGACATCTTTCAGTTTTTATGTTTGGCTTAAGTTATCCAACTGCTTAAGTTATCCAGCTAACTGGAAAGTTCTCCTTTGTGCAATGCCCCCCCTGGTCATAGTTCCTGGGTATGTTTATATGAACGTGTTCAAATGTAACATTGAATGTACTCCACTTACAACTGCTGATTATTCTTACAGCAGATATTTCTTCATAGCTGATTCCCTCTGATTCAGCCTTACATTTTAATTTCTTTTTTATAAGGGAAATAATGCGAACAAACTGGAGAAGGTGACCTTTTTACTGGGGAAATTGATGCTATCAGATTGTAGCTGAAAGCTATTCAGTGTTGAGGCGCAGAATCCATATCCAATGAATGGTGTTTTGTCTTGGTCCTAGTTGTGTTGGTGGCATTTCTGGAGGCTGTCTTGTGAAGTTTGGCTGTTTCACTGGTAGAAGTTTGGTGAATTCAGAGTAAAAACATTGCGATGAATGCATATGAATGTGACCATTTTTATTTTTAAAATGACAATAAAAGGAGTACAGAGATCTTGTAATTCCATAATTAATAATCAAATAATCAAATTTCTATTCTACAAAGTCATTCTGTGATGAGTTTATGTTCCCGTGTTGGCTCAAAAAGCTTGCATCTCGTGCTGTATAATATTGTGGCTATCAAGCTTTATATGTCTTATGGTTGAATGCAGGTTTTGCAGTAGGTTTGTGATTTTTCTTTTTCATGGTGAACTAACTGTCCTGTAAGGCTGGGCAGCATCTGTATTATTGCAGCTTCGGTAGATAACAGGAAGGCCATCATAGTTCCATCCATTTCTTTTTCTGCTGTCTGTCCAACTGCTGTGCTCACACGCTTAATGGCCTTCGCAGTGGAATTACTGTTCTTCCTGTCTCTGCACCAGGTAGTGTCGGTGGCTGAGTATCACCGCCGGATCGATGCGCTAAACAGCGAAGATCTGCGCGCTCTCTGCAAGCGTCTCCAGGTGCCCCATCCAGTTCCGGAAGCATCCAATAGGAACTCTTAGAGCAAAACAGCTTGTTGATGTGTTCGACCTAAAGACAGTCTCTCATTTTCAACTGGGCTATTCATGGCCACTGACCTTTATGACCTTTCCAATAAACGGCAAAGGGGGTGACACATTTCTGAAGAAAATTCCATCATTTTTTAAAGTTCTTGTTCTTTATTTTTCCCGAAGGTTGTATGTAGCTATCGAACCTTTTAAAGTGTATTGTTAATATTTTTATCCTAAAATATCAACAGAGCCATTTCTTCCTCAACCCTGCT
>JAAGVU020000129.1:11472299-11484247 GCA_011763525.2 Mormyrus iriodes
TCATTATCCTGATCACCGAAGCAAAGTTTTTGTGGAACAATAGCTATTTTCTGTTTGTTTTAGGCATAACGGGTTAGAAAAACACACTTCGTACCCAGGAACAAAATAAAAATAAAAATTTGTTACATAGTGCTATTGGCAGACCCTTGAGGGTACAGCCCCAGTGACAAGTAATTATACCCTCAAAGGTACAATTTGGTTCTTTTTTTTAGTAAATAAAAGTCCCAGTTTATAAAGTAAACTTGTGTATAGTTCAGGCATAAATGTGGAAGGACTAGCTGATGTCAGGACAGGAAGGTGAAAATGCTGCTTCCTTCAGCGGGATGGAGGTGTGGCTGCTTCCTTCAGCGGGATGGAGGTGTGGCTGCTTCCTTCAGCGGGATGGAGGTGTGGTGTGTACCTTAGTGTGTTAGGATGCTGGCCCTGGCACCGGTGGTCAGCAGAGTGATTTCACAGGCTCCGTGCAAGGCCTTTCACCTCCCGCTGCTCCAGGGACTGGCTGACCCTGCACTCTTATCCTCACTTATACATTGCTTTGGACAAAGGCATCTGATAAATAAATGTAAACTGTAGTTTAAAATGTTTCTCTGTCCGTTCTCAATGAAAAAAAAATGTTATAGACATCAGTGTTAACACCTATTAACAGATGTGGGCCATACAACAAATCTACGGGGCAAGATGATTTTTAAACATGAAATATATACATGAGACATTCATGAATAATGTAAACAATCATGAAATATAGGTATGGGAAATTCCACATGACATTTCCATTGCCCTTCATACCCATAATCATCGGTTTGGACTTGGGTTTAATAAGGAACCTGCAGATTCAGACCAATCTTTTCAATGGAGTTAGATGCTCAAGGCATTGAGAACAACAGTTGGAAACAGCTCACACCCCTCTACAATCCACTCATTCTAGTGAGTTGTACAAGAGTCGATGCAAAGAAAAAGTCTGAAGAACACCATAGCAAAGCTCTCTGCTCCCAACTTCCAGGCCATCTCCAGTCTTTCCTTAACCTGAGTTCCACCATTCGCCAACAGATGGCAGACTGGGTTTGTGGAGAGATCAAACTTGTACTTCGTACATTTAGGATTTGTTTTGATATCTGGCGAGCTGCAAAATAACGCTATAAAGATCAGACTTCCATAGGTGAGTCTAGGCTTTTCTCCCTGGGATACAAGGTGAGAGAGCCCAACCAGTCATTCATCCAATTTTTAATTTTTAAAAGAATAGTAAATACATTTCGATAAACTATATTTACACATATTGGCTCTGGACCCCTGCAACCCCGAATTGGACAAGTGGTTACAGAAAATGGATGGATGGATAATTATACATTGATATGTCTAACACAACTCAGATTTTCAAATATAACTTTACAATATAATTTAATTTTAATGAACTTCGTATTTTCACAACAGACAGCATTTTCACCTGAAAAGTAGGGGGTGCAGTTTCACAACCCACCAACTACCGGTAAAATCGCTTATGGGCACCAGTAGTATTCATACCTAACATTGGGTTAATAAGTTATCGGTTAGTGCGGAAGGCTAAGTTACGTGTAGTATATTAATACTTTATTTTTTAGTGAGCAACAGGGATCCACAACCTGTCTGTACATGGACAAACGTGTCCGTGAAAAAAAACTACGAAGGCTTTTAAATACCGTGTTTGTGGTTAATATTGCATTTTGATCATAATATCAGTGACAATTTGCGATGGTGTTGATCCCTGACTAGTAAGTCCGCATTTTTCCATCACGTTTGACAACTACGAGATTGTACCTCCTTGGCACAGTTACAGCGAATACCGAAAGGGCGGAAAAAAACTTTTTACGAGGAAAAATTCCGTGTGAGTCACCGTTGCGCAATATTTCAACTTCCTTCCATAAAATCCAGTTGAAAACAAAGTGCGAACAGTCTTCACAGCACGAAATTTTACGGCGTTTAATCCCTAACCGTTTTGCTCACACATTTAATAGTAAACACACAGCAGAAACTTGAAAAGGGGCTTTTTGGTGTCGTTCATTGACGTTTTTTAATAAATGCACAAAATCGAGATTGCATGGTTGTGTTTCCAGTAGGCCAAGTGTAGATTTCATTTTGAGGCTTGGTGGGGGTCATCTTTTAATGGGACTATTAAACCAAGTAGCCTATTAATATAACCAAATACTTTTTGGTTACATAAAAGCTTATATGACATAAGTGAAGTGCAAATGTAGCCAACCATGGTCTGAATGGAAGAAAATAGATTGTTTTGTACATATCTCAAATGTTTAAAAATAATTTTATATGAATGTAGAAATGTAAAAATATATAACACAATGCTGTTACCATCGAGATGAAATACACATTAATCAGTTTAAATTTAGTTTCAATAATATTGTTTATTTGAATCAATGAAATATTACAAAATATCTGATGCATAACTGTCAACACAAAAGTATAAACATAAGACGTGGCACACATCCATAAATACATATTTACATATCAAATGTCACATGATTAATCAGACCTTTGGTTCATCATACCGAATGGGGAAAACAAGTTGGAGCAGAAATATCCCTTATTTATATCTGTTGAAGCCCTATTTTCCCCCGAGTCTAATACAGTACGCAGTGCACCTCCCATAACACACAAACAAGTGAATGAAAGGTATTTTTTTAGGTTATTTGTTATGCTGTTGCTTTAACTGTAGTTGATGCTGCTTTTTTTGAAACACCGTTATATATACACACATATACATATATATTTTTTTGCATAATAAAATGGAAGGTAAAACAGAAGTTGACCACCGTTTAAAACAGGCACTGCGAGAGGAGGCACTTGTGCACCTAACATGAGCGGTTTGGCATAGAGCATGAACACGGGTCTGGGGGTGGGGGTGGGGTGGGGCGGGGTAGTCTTTTATACAGTGGACTCCGGCTGGCCCGGGTCCGCCTTCTTCTTGTGCTTCTTCTTGCCACGGCACGGGTTGCAGATGCAGCACATGACGCAGGGCGAGGCCAGCAAGAGGAGCGGGGAGGTCACCAGCACGATGACGCTGACGCCCACCAGGATGCCGACCACCTGCCGAAGGAGACGTGCCATTCGCCAGTGAGCAAGCACACCTATTGGGGGTGGGGGTCACGTACTCGAAACATTCTGGTACATGTTTTGTATTACATATACAAAACCATTTCTGCTGCAACACACTTAAAAAGATACAGTGCCAGTCATAAGTTTAGACACACCTATCCATAGAAAGGTTTATTTCTACTACTCCCTATATTTTAGGATAATTATGAAGACATGAAAACTATAAAGTAGCATATATGGATTATGCCCTGATCAAAAAACTAATTAAACAAAAATTGTTGTGGGGGGAGCAGTTCTTTGGGTTGGTACTGCTGGTTGCTGGTTCAAATCCCTGGGTCAGCAAAGTGATGCCACCAGTGGGCCCTTGAGCAAGGCCCTTAACCCCAATTGCTCCAGGGACTGGCTGACCCTTCTTTCTCCTCTACGCCAGTTTCATGAGGTGGCCTCCTGGGATGCTTTTCCAGCTGTCCTGAAGGACGTGCTACATATATGCTGAACACTCATTGGCTGCTTTTCCTTGACTCTCTGGTCAAACTCCTCCAAAGCCATTTCTGCTGTGTTTAAGTCAGGTGACCAGGTCAAGTGATGCGATACTGTTGCTCTCCTTTGCAGGCAACTTGGCGTGTCCAAACTTTGGACAGGTACTGTATGTGTGTGAAATGAAAAAAAAAGGCAGAAATGATAAAAGTCCTATTTTGTTGTGAGATTTGGACAAATTAGCCAATTATTCTTTGTGGAACGTACAACCTTATCTGCTGGCTTGGGATTTGGACATTTTTGTTTAGTTTTGATCAGACAGCAGTCATTCCTGGAATTTAATGCTATATAATTCTTAAAAAAGACACAGGACAAGAAACTAGATATCTGGAACTGCCAAGCAGCAGAGACTGTGAAATTATTAATTCTAACATAAATATTTAAGGTATTATTTTCTTATTAGTAATATTTTAAATGACTTATTTTATGTTTACAGCCAGGGCTGGAACTTAGGAATTTCAGCTACTAGCAAACTGGGCTACTTCAGTAAAAAATGTATTGCAACATGCCAGCAAATTAGTGTTTGGATTTTTGCAGTTGCCTCAAGCAATTGGGCAAGCCCCGTTCACAGCCTCATCAGCTACGACCTTTGGTGTAGATTATATCTGATCACTGTCAGATGTCACGTGTTTCCGTCGAGTCCGGTTAGGAATCGGATGATGCGTCAGAGTGAGCGAACAGGAAAATCCCAGCATGGATGGGAATCGGAGGGCTTTCACGTGGAGTGGTTAAGAGCGGCGTGGTCGTCTTGTCACCTGTGTCCTGTTCCACATGACAGATGCCCGCGAGTGTCCCAGCTTATTCCTGCATGGTCCCTTGTCATAGTGACGTAGGAATATGTCCCCCTGTAAGACGAACAAGGTCATCAGCGGTTATAGCTCTCACTCGCTGCTAGCCTTGAATGAACATCTTTCATGGATGACTTCTATCACTGTCCTTGCAAAATATACACTGCACTGTCAGCACCGGTGTGAAATACATAAACACACATAAGTAAAACATGTATATAAATAGACGCATAACAAAATTCAATGGTAAAGTCTGTTCCATAACAGCAGGGCGGCGTTTTGTCACAGTCTGATTGAAATCTGTGTCACATGCCAAGAATTCAGCTCATAAGAATGCAGTTATAAGAAGCTAGATAAAGCAAGATGCTCTTGTTCCCCTCTCTCGCCCTCAGAAGAACTCACAGATGTGCGATAAAACATTACCGGAGTGAGAAATGGAACCCCCCCCCACCCCCCAGCACAGGTAGCACTGGGCCTTACATCCAGGTTCTGGAGGCAGTACCAGCAGAAGGTGTGCTTGCAGCTTTTGCAGAGCATCTGGGCGCAGCCCTGGTTACGCTCGATGTAGATGCCACACATAGGGCACTGCTTTATGGACCCGTCCACCTCTGTCCTCGAGTGGACGCTGCAGACACAAGAGGTGCCATCAGGCTCCACCCACTCCCCACGGTCACGAGAGACGATCTGCTGCGTCCGGAACGTTTAACGGCAAATTTTCAAAACAAACATAAACCCAGCAACCCCCAGGCCCTCAGGGGATGTCTGACCGCTAGTGTTTTGCAAAGAAGTCTATGCAAACAGTTTTGTATGAGATAAATGTTTTACTGAACTCCTACTCATAGCATTAAAGAAGTGAGCGGTGCTTTCTGGCTTCCTTGCCCACTCACAGGGAAGGGCCCAAGGCATACGTGAACTATGCAGCCACTTAGAGCCCAGCAGCCACCAGGGGGTGATAGGCTTGTCAGAATGGGAAAGATGATAACAAATTGCAACCATGTTAATCAAATTTTGCTTAGGGCCCAGAAAAGTGTTGGGCCGGCCCTGCCCGCTTTAGTGTGCAACTGAGAAGACAGGTTGAAAAATAAATCAGAAAGGAGGGCACAGAGGAAAAACACAGAGCTCGATGGTGGTGGGGGCTGACCTGTCATGCTGAGTTGGCGAGGCCAGGGGCCGGTGCTCTGAGCAGGAGTGGCCCTCCTCCCAGGGGCCCCTACACAGAGAGCAGAAGACAGCATGGCAGGCTGGACAGGGCACAGACATGGGCTTGCCCTCGGCGCTGGGCCGCATGCGACACACAGCCTGACACTCCAATACTGGGCACCAGGTTTTACTGGGGTCCAGCTGCACACCTGTGAAGGGAAAATCGTGTTCACTTGTGGAAACTGATACCCGCGAACAGGCCGACGGACGCTCTGTGGCTATGGATGAGTGCATTCTGTTTACAGGCGCAAACCCAAGCTATTCAGAGCCGCATCAATGGACGTACAGCCTGGCTCTGTCTAACTCAATTAAAAAACACACACACACACACACACACTGTCAAACGCCCTCCAACTGAAATAGCACAACAGTGCAGAGGTTTTCCTATTGCTGACAAGAACTACTAGTAGCTCTAAATTTATTTGGAGCTAAAATTAAAATGTATGATTTGAAGGGTATGTGTTAGACATTTTTTGTTTTTTCCTAACAGTCTATTTTACAAAATTCTACTTTAAAATTTCAGAATCATATTATGCATTAAACCATCATTAATCACAGTGTGCAGTGAACAGAGGTGCTACTCATATTTAAGCTGTTTAGTAAATTTCTCAATAATGGAGACAGAAAATTAAGCAGTAAATATGATAAAACAGTGTAAACCAAGCGATGGGTTCCTTAATTGTTGATTTTCTTAAGAATCTCCTTATGCAATGCTACGATATTTCCAGGAAACAGACATGTTTCGCTACAACCCATTTCGTCAAGGACATGCTACCGGGCCGTACCCCTTTCAAATTTCAGCCGCTGGTACAGCTGAACTTGGTCTGCTGAAGCAAAGCTGGCGATCTGTGAGGGTGGGGGGGGGGGTGCAATGCATTTGAAGGGTTATTATTAGATTCAAGGACCAGCGAGCATGAAGCATTTCAGAGATACAGACAAGATTGTTTTTGGACCATGGAATTACAGTCACTGCACAGGTGTTTTAAATAAACACTAAGCTATGTGTACATACTATCAGAACTCAAGTGGAAAAACGTGACATCCGGCAACATGCCTGTGAAGAATATCTCAAAATACAGGAATAAGTAACCCAGCCTTAGACTGGAGTCTTGTGAAAACAGCCAAACCATGACACACAGACAACTGGTGGAAATTATTTTGTCAAACTCTAACCAAGAGTTAAACGGATGGGCCTCAGCCAGGCTTCCTAAAAAGGATCCTTACTCAATCACCATGGAAACGGCATATTTCTTTTATAGACTTTAACTGGCCCATGTGAATCATGAGGAAAAACAAAAATCAAGCATTCCTGACTTATCTGGGGCTAGTCAGTGTTACAGACATCGAGCTAAAGTGTCCAGCAGGAGGACGAAGAAGCAGGACAGTGACAGCAGATAGGTGGTGTAACATGTTTTTCCCAGTGCTGTTGAATTTGACCCCCCTCGATAGAGTACCTCAGAGTCTAGGAGGGCCCCGTTCTTCAGGCAAGCCATGTCGGGGCAGGTAATGGAGGTTCCCCCACCCTCTCGAATTGCCAACTGTACATATTGTTGCAGGCACTGGAAAGGGGAGCCAACATCATTACCCAAATATTAGTCTTTAAGGCATGTTACCTGTCTGACGTTTACCTTAGGTGCAAAGACAGGTGTTGAGTTATATGTAAGCTAATGGAAAAAAACATTTTGAGACAAGGCGACCTTTGTAAGGATTACGACATTTATGGGTTTGATGTGCTAATTACACTCGGCAGAGAAATTGCTTTCACGGTGCAATCGAAGGCGGAAGCTTCCTGCTCGGAGCGCAACGAGAAACCTGATCTTTGTGTAAATAGCAGATATGCCTCACCAAGCAAAGCCAGAGCTCAAGCATGTTATTGCCAAAGGTCTTATGAGGCCCCTTTGTGATTTGTTTTCAGTGTCCTGGGTATCTGATTACCTGGGTCCAGGTTTGAGGCAGAGAGCTGTGAAGTATCTTATATCAAGCAAGTTTAAATCACAGCTTCAGCAGATAAAATCTGTTACAGACTCGTGAAACTACAGCCTAGTTTCTAGACAGAAAACTTTAAAGATAATGTGCCAAATGATTTTAAAAAACCTGTTTTGAAGCGTGAATCTCCAATCTGAATATTCAAGCCACAAGATGAATAAGGTCAAATAAAATCTATACAATTTAGCAAGGCTTGCTGATTTTTCGATTACGCAGCTGGCTAAAATAAGCATTTAAGAGTGTCTTAACTCAGCTTGCACAGTAATTCTAAATTTTCACCCACTGATTTAGCAGTTTTTGTTGAATCTAAAGTACTCCCCTCAACGGTACATCAAAGCACTTCCTCGGGGTTTTCATAAAATTTTAGATTTAATCCTACTTCCTGAAATCACCAGGGTTACTTCCTGCTTGGTCACAGCCATGGCCGTTCCAGGTTTGACCTACAATGCATCAACAGTGCTAAAGGACCTTCACAGGACCATGGAGTCGGGGACCCACCCAGGTGCAGAAAATGCAGCCGCAGGTCTGCAGTCTGCTCATCGCAGCTGACGGGCAGTCGGTGAGGCACAGCTTGCAGTACACCAGAACCCGTGGGCTGCCGGGCTCTGCCGGGGCCACGCTGCTGTTTTCAGGGTCGGGATCCATCTCGCACTCCTCTCGTTTTAGCTTGGCAGGCGCAAATGCAGGGAAGATGCACACTCCATGTTTCTGCCAGAAACAGAAAGGTCGCCCCCAACTGTCAGGGGACCGCCATTGCAATCGGACAAAAAAAGAGGCAGGTTCCCCATTTCGTAGTAGGACAAACCAGGTCTAGAACCAGGACACTGCAGAACATTGGTGAGACTCAGTCATTAGTTTCTCAGTGATGAAGAGTACTAACACAAGCCATTCCTTCCTGTGTGAGGAAGCCACCTGTTGCTCAATGTAAACCAATCCCATACAGGATTAATCAAAAACATTCGGGTAGATTTAAAACAGAAATTCAACAGTTAAATTGGGTTTATCTTAGCAAAGTCCTAAAGTGTATTTACATTTTATTATCAAATATATTATTTAAAATCATCAATAAATATATCGAGAAATTATCAAAAATATAATTATGTATCATAGACACTTTGGAAAATACAACATATAACCAAAGCTTTGGATTCTAGAGAAATTAAGCCACAAATATTTTAGTTTACATTGCACAAGGGATTTTAATGACTTGTTGAATCAATTATTGGTTTAATTTTCCTAAAGCAGCTCACAACTGCTCTCATCATCCACTACTGGAAACAGTAAAGAATGTAATGATTTCAGAACCATCTGGGCTTTACTGGATCCTAGGTAAACTGAATAGATAAATTAATCCTAGATAAATTAATCTTCATTGAGCTGGGATTCAAGGCTTTCCTTCATACCGTTCCACTAGATACATTCTTCAGCGAATCCTTGACAGGTAGGACTAAGTGTGCCAGTAAAGATGGACACCTTTGATGATGCACCTCGCATAGTTCCGTAATAACCCTTGCTGTCCTACGCACCCCCAGGGAACACTCCGATCGGCGCTCAAGAGATAAATCACGGCGCCAAGCGTGCATAGAGACAATGGGAACCAATCCCATACAATCCGGTCAAAAAAACTGAGGCGAGCCGAGGTCTAATCTCGGATCAAGGCGGATTAGACTGATGAAAATTGCGAAGGTAAAAGACATCTCCCTCCCCGACGACTGGAAAGCTGCTGATCGCATGTTACCAGTATCTCCATTGCATTACTTCCCGCAATTTAATAAAGGGGAAGAATTAATGATTGGATGGTGGGCTGGGACAGCACCGCGAATATGCATATTGATTTCTGCACTGTCATTGTCCTGCGGAGTAAGCGACTGAATAAGGCACCGAGCGCACCGGGCAGGACCGCACGACTCGCTGCGAACAACGCAATCCATCAATGCAGCGATGCACTGTAAAGTCCCTGGCTTCAGAGTCGTTTGTATTCAGGGAGTAAAGGTCAAGTGCAATTTGAGAACACTTGTTATATTATGTGCTAGCAGATAGGATAAAAGCTGGATCTGATCCAGAACGGGCCCACTTGGCACTCAGAAATTTATAACCGTATTACAGAGCAAAGCTATGAGATAAATACGACACGAAACCAACATCCGCCGAAAAAACAAAAAGTGCCGTGCAGTTCTTATATAAGCTAACGAACGGGTTTTTATTAACTTCCACATTTAAATAAATGAGTATTTTAATTGTAGTGTTTTAACTGTACCCCGGAAGGCAATTGTCCACCTACTGTTTTTAATGTGCTGTAAAGGGTTCAGATAACAGTTAAAACGTTCATTCTCAAACATGTATTAAGTGAGATTGTTCAGATTATTAAGAATACAGTTCACCGTGATTTATATAAATGCAACAGCTATAGTACCATTTGAGAGCTATTAGCGGGTCATTCTGAAATATGTTCCTGTCACAGAAAAAAACATGCCTGTCCACCCAACTTTTAAGAAAAACCGAACAAAACAACCAGCACAGCGAACAATCATATTTTCGCAGCCCCGATGCTAAGATGATCTAATCCGATTCAGATTTATGAAAATTATGCCAGACTTTCGTCCTTTTCGTTAAAAGAACGTCGCATTTTTTAATTCTAACACCCGTTTTATATTAAAACGACCATCTGACTATGATTAAGCGTGCACGGAACTGTTACACTGGTACATTACGTTGCGACCTTTCAGCAAATGGACAATGCCGTGTTTGAAACACGACTAGGGGGAACCAGGCGTCCAGGACGCACCGGGGAAAAAAACCTGGCTTCCGTCGATGCAGCGATAGGATAAATAGTGCGGATGAAGGAGCCTTATGCGGATCGCCCTCACCTCACAGCGCTCGGCAGCCGCTCCTCGCCCGTCCCGCAGCCGCAGTGCTGGCGCATCGGGATGTCTGCTGACGAGCACGCCGGTCTACGCCAACGCACACCTACCGAAAAGGGCTCCGGCCACCTCCAGCCGTCCGACGGCGAGAGCCGCAAAGTCCGCTCCCCTGCCGTCCGAGCGCCTATATTGTAAATACCCCAAGCCGCGATCTCGGCGTGCCAGACTAAAATAGTGCACTTCCTACTTCCTCATTCAGTATCGAAGCCAAGCTGCTTTTTTTTTCTTTTAACTCCTTATGTATTGATGCACCATAACACGGATGGGTGATAAAGCCTTTTACAGATTGTATTCAAATATTTACTATTATAATTCTCCAACGTCTCGTTTGTTTGTTTTGGATAATATATAGGTTTCATAAGAGCCTATAGCTATTAATACGGTCAGTCCAGAGCAAAATTACCTTATGATAGCAATATTGATTCTTATAATAGAAATATTTTAAATGAAGATTATTATCATTGTATTTATTTTATAGGAATAGTTACTTACTGTAGTCACCGCTTAGAAACTGAAAATACAATATAGTTCTTATATTCCCGACCGTCCGTGTGTTTTGTGTAAATGGGGTTTATGCTGAAAAGGCATTACATTCTTATGTATTAGGAATTAATATAGTGAGTTACCTGTTGTGTCCCGACAATGTGCTGGGTAAATCCATTCTCTGCTGATTTGTCCTTAGTATAAATCACGGTGACCCGACAGGTGGCGCTGTTTAAAACACGGAATTACCGCCCACTATGAACTCACCTTTGAGATGCTTCCTTCATGACCGCGCTGTTAATCATTAGTTATTTTTTGCGGTTTCTATACATTATTATTTATTTTTATCCTGTATCATTTATATGCACACAGCTACTAATCATTCTTTAACACAGGCCTAATATATGAAGTCTAGTTTAGGCCATACGCCTAAATGTTATATTGTTATATAAATAATAATGACCTTACAGTAATGACACCGTTAACAGGACAAATCGGTCATTTAAATATTGATAAGTTTGTAATATAATGTTAAATAATAAATAAATAATGTGTAATATAATGTTAAAGAGTGTCAAGACGATTATTAAACGGTTTAAAATAAGCGGCTTTCCGTATTTTGTTTTTTTGTGCTGGGATCCAAATAGGCTGTAAGGATCATAGATGTAAAAACAATTGCACCCCCTACTGGTCAGATATAAATTCTACTTGAGCATATTAAGTCCAATAAAGTGTAACTACATTGTAGTTTTATTTGAAAATGTGCATGTTAGTCATATCGATGTGTAATGATAATTTATTATAAATGTATTTACTGGTTTTTTTTCTTCAAATATACTTATCTTGATAAATGACTGGTTGGGCTGTCTCACCTTGCACCTCATGAGAGAAAAGCCTAGTCACCTTTGGTAAGGACATTGTTATATATATATATATATATATATATATA
>JAAGVU020000129.1:11485770-11505280 GCA_011763525.2 Mormyrus iriodes
TCCCCAAACGAGCTTGATGGGCCGAATGGCCTCCTCTCGTTTGTACATTTCTTATGTTCTTATGTTCTTATGTTCTCTATAGATATGACATCTGGCAGAAAAAAGCTGCACTTTGAAAGGATGTTGTTTAGCAAATTAAATCAATAGGGGAGGCTGGTCTTCTCTGACACACTGCATAATGTCTCATATTTAAAATGAGCCATAGCTGCAAGGCGAGATATTTTTATACCCCCATCTGAATTTTCATCTGATGCAACAATTCCCTATGGTAACCAACAATGTTGCATTCATCAGAGGATACAGTTACAAAGAACGTGGTTGTTAAGGTCCAGGGTAGCCGAATGGGCATCTGTTTCCTGGCTCCGTTGATTTGGCCCTGACCTTGCAATTTGACTCTTCCACTTGTGCTGAATGATCCAAAAGAATTCCCTGGCCAGCCTTGGACGTTCCTCGGTTTTTAAAGAGGCCGCTTATCTCATCAAAACGCCCCAGTCTTGCCATCTATTACTCAGAAGTTTCAGCAGTACTCTCTGTGATGATGTCACCACTCCTGCAGGATTAATTAGGGGTTAGCTCAGGTAATAGTGGGATATAAAGAGATCCTGGCTTTTCAGATTTTCAGATCCTAAGCTCCATGAACAGCTCTGTGTGATGGGCAGTGAAGATCTAGGTACCATGAATATAAAACTGCCATGATTGCAGGAGTCTCATATACTTAAATGAGTCAGTACTGTTTCGAAATAAATGCATCCCTATCTTTTAAATTAAAATATAAAAAACACTCCTGAAAATTGAAATGAGTTTAATTTTTGCAGTGATCTACAAACAATGAATAGGCCTAGTGTATAAATCCGACAAAAATATTATAACAAATATGAGCAAAATCTCATAATCTCAAAATCTTATAATGACCGGTGACAATTTCTTTCACCTTTATTTATCCATTCTAAAAATGCGTTTGTACATCCCAAATAATTCCGTAACACTGGCCAGGTCAATTCTGGTCTCTGATGACAGCTTGTTTGCAGAACAATGACGTCTAAATACGTGTGTTTGGCAGTCGGCTTTCTAATATAGCCTTATCCTTCCAAAAAAAATGCAGGTAGATGCGAAGAGCTCAACCCCGATTGAAGACGCTCAACTAAAGATAACCCTATGATCGATATAATTTTATGTATGCCTATTGAAATTAATTTTAAAACATTTTAAATACAAAATGCAGAAAAAAACTATCAAGATAAATATGACATCCAAAACAACTTTTTTAAAACTTCGAAATCTTTGTACGAGCTTGCATGTGCGGGTCTCGTGTTGCGGATCTCACTCGTTCAGTCTCCGCATCTTGGTTGTAAACCAATCTGTCAGCCGCCATAATTAACATATTTGACGTCATGCGGTGAAGCAAAAATAGAACCGTGATCTGATTTAAGAAGGATCGGGAGTATCACGGTGAAGTATAGACTACTATCATTTAAGAGGACTCCACGATACTCGTCCAGTTTGGGGCCACTGCCTTCTCCGCAATGAACTGCTTGAGTAGGAAAGATCGCTCTTATCTGGTCAACGCGCACTGCGAGGTAGAGGAGAAGGATGTGGAGAAAATGGAGCACTGTCATTTTACCTGGCTGGATCTGGTGATGGAAACTAGACCAGAGCAAAAGTAGGTCTACGTGATTATCCTTTGCTGCAAGAAAACGGCGGTTTATCAAGAACTAGTTAGCGTAGCAAGGATATTGTTGTCATTAGTTATTGATTTAAACAGCCTAGGCAAAATTGATTAACTGGGGAATATAAATGATGAACGTAATTCCGTCAGGATATCTTATATGAAAATGTGCTGCGGAAACTAATACTGCAGTTAGATCATTACAATATACTCTACTATGTTATAAAGCTAAAGTATTGTTGGTGTCCTGTAATGATTGTGGCTCGTAGATATAACAAATTCATTCAACTTCAATCACTGATTATGAAACAGTCCAGGAAATTTTCTGGCACAGTCCGATGTCGTTATAACAGTACCAGTTTTTCCTTTACTGTTTGCTGTTCATAGCACAACTTTCTCTGAAAATAACACCGTACCAAAAGAGAGCTACACCCAGAGGCAAGTGGATCACTTTTTGGTACAAAGGTCCCTGGACCAGAGAATCCGACTGGGCAGGCTGGGACAGAGAATGGATGAGTATCATCTGCCATACCGGAATGTGCTCCCTGTCCCCATGTTCGTGCCCAGGAATGTGGCATCGCTCCGGGACTCGCAGCGCACGCCCACCCCTGAAGAGTTAGAGAGGGGGCGGTCAAGCGGCGTGTGTGCGGACAAGAAAGACATCTCAGAGATCACAAAAGACATACCCAAAGTCGTCCAGCCAAGCCGGGTGGACTTCAGAGCGTCTATTCTTATCAGCCCTCTAGGAGAGTCTATTGACACACTGCAGAGACGCTAGAGGGCAGGTTGTGGCCGCCTGTTATTTGCATCCAACACGCGGATTGAAGATCAGGTGTAAATTCTATAAAAATGCATAAAATTTCATTCTGCATTCTAACCAGACCGAAGACTTTATTTAATTGTTTCTGGTTAAATTTTTTTGAGTAATATTATAAGTGAAGAGAACAATATCGGCTGATTTCTGTGGAACTCATTTCACCAGTAATGCATAACAAATAACCATAAAAAATGAAAAAAACTGAAATGCACTAAATTGTCTCATAAGCATTTCAGTAGATATTTAATGTCTAATGATTAATATATCCGATATTTTTATTTTGGTGTGACTTCATAATTTTGATATTATCATATCAAATAATCTAAACAAATACTAATTCAAATAATAATATATTTGTTTAGATTGTGATTGTGATATACATTTTTGTAACACTTTAACAATTTCATTTTATAAAAAAAGATTTAAAGCCTAATTTCTGGTAAATACATATGGTGTTGCGGCAGGGCTGTTTGCCCACACCTTCAGGATTGGGGTTTAAATCCTGCTTCAGTTTCTGTGTGGAGCTTACATGATCTGCTTCTGTCTGTATGGGCTTCTTCTAGATACTCTAGGTTTTCTCCAGCAGTCCAAATGCACACTAGTAGTTAACTGGCATGTTCACTTTGCCCACAATTTCTGATTTTGAGTATTTCAGTGTGTGTGTGTGGCACCCTCAGATGGACTAGCAAGGGATGTATCCCTGTCTTATGCTGCCTGGTTTAGGCTACAGGGGCCCTGGACCCTGACCAGGATAAATACTTAGAAGATGGATTTTTGGTGCTTGAAATATGGAGCATAATATAATCATAAACATAATACACCAGATCTGTTTGTATTATATTTTATGTGACATGTAGCCAAAGAAAAACTATTACCAACTATGAGATGTGTGGACCAATCTATGACTGCACTACTACAATCAGCATGCTGTAACAGTCACAGTATGGTTTTCAAAAAAGACAGAATTACCATGGTGGCCAGAAATACTTTTTGCACATTGAAATACAGTACTGTTTTGGCCCAAACATTAGATGGCCCTGATTATAAAACGACCTGTCGTGACTCCAAAACAAAGGACTTGAGGGCAAGTATTAGGGGAACAAAAAGGGGCTTTATTCAAAAAAAACTGGAGCGGGGAAACAAACAAGACCACGAGGGGTCAAAACGAGAAGGTGAGTATGGGGAAGGATACAGGCAGACAAGAGGAGTGATGTCAGTGACTGAACTGGGGAACATGGGACTGGGAAGCACATATATACGGGACAACTAATGAGGGGCTAACACAATGCAGGCGAGGATGGTTAGCACAACAGGATTGGGAACAATGAGAAAGACACACCTGGGGAGAATCAGGAGGGGACCTCTACTGGTCATACCAGGGGGTGACACGACATCCCACTTTTTGGCAAATATTTTTGAAAAAAAAAGGTTTTTGGAATACCAAATCTTAGCTTTATAAAGAAGAATATTTTTAAATGATGAACATATAAGAAGTTAACAATATCACTGTTTAAAAAAAGCAACCACGGGCAGAAACATTACGATAAGTGTATTAAAAAATAAAGATTCCAATAAACAAATGTAGGCCTGTTGTTCAAGGAGGAGAGGATAGTCAATATTATAAACTCCGCAACCCTAGAGGGCGCAGAATGTTTTCGATGCAGCAGACCCACATAAATAGCGCCATCTACTGTCGTATGTGCATAAGTATAATAACATTTAAATTCTAATCCTCGAATATAAGATGAACAATTTTTTTAGATTTTGTTTTAAGGAAAAAAAAACACCGTCTGATATTCGGGCCAATGTGGTATTTTATGCTATATGTTCCGTATATCCATCACTATTCTACTCTATATATGTAGCCCTATATCATTATAATGTCGTCATATAAATGTAGCAAAACACCTTCAAAGGAGGAATTTGTATATTAGAAATGTTTAGTGTTTTTCTTTCTTCAAAATGGCTTTAGGCCTACTTCTTTGATAGGGAGGACTCTGACCTTCTGCAAATTCTGGAGGCATGGTCTCTGGTCCAGCATTTAGATTAAGCTCAATACTAAATCAACAATAAATATCTATTAGAAAATTGCCCAATGCATCATAGCGGCAACAGCTGAATGAAACTGGGTCAGATTAACAAACGGTTAGTTCTCAAACTTCAGCAGAATTTCACATTAATTAATCATTGGATGATTGTTCTTGAGAATGCTTATTATATGTTCACTCCTCCCTATGAGTCACTGGAATTCTCTTTCGCAATCAGAAACCATATATCACTATAAATATGCTATTATCTGAAAGTTAAGGGTCGTTGTCATTATGTTGTGCGAAATTCGTGTAAATAATAATAATAATAGTCCAGACCTCTTCTTGGTCCATTTGAGTTCTCCCTTCACCTCACTGTACTGCTAATCAAGGATGTGATCATCCTAGAGGAAAGTCTTATACTAACACTCTCAAAGAACACACTGATTTCCCAGACGGGCACCATTTCTTCACATAACCTGTATGCAAAGTTATCTACATCGTTATATGGTAGAATTAAAAAAGTTGTTACAAATTTGAATATTCAGGATTACTATTCAACTTGACTAGTTTCATGTAGCAGCATAAGTAGCCCCCTCTTAGCCATCCTCTTTTCCCTATTCTTTATAATCACCAACTTCGTATGCATCATTTGGATATAAAATGCAGTGTTGATGTGTCAGCATAAATAAAACTGCCAAAAGCTGTGATCTAATTATTTTTGAGTTTTGAATTATGAACAACATCATCCACACCTACTTCATTATGCACTTCTGATTTCGAATTCATAGGAAAACATTTCCAAAAAATAAATCATCAATGACAGCAGGAGCTTCCAGGAGAAATAGTTGCTGAATGGTACACTAAATGACTCATTTGTTATTCTTGGCTGAAAGGTAAGTCAAACATCAAATCTGGTTCTACACTCTTGGCTACAAAATACAATATATAAGTCAACACTTTCCAACATACGTAGCATTTAGTTGTATTCAACAGACAATAAGATAATGGCCAACAAAAAAATCCAGGAATTTATTTTCCATTTGAATCTTTTGCTTCAGGACAAAATATGCTTCATTTCATTTCAGTTTTGTTTTGTAAAATAATGAGCACATTATTACTAAATATACTCATTTTCCTTATTTTATTAATGTTTCTGAAACATCAGTGTAAATATAACAGAGTCTGGGTGAATGAATATTTCTTGTATTTATGTAATATAGTATCAAAAGTGCCAGACCAGCTGGGGTGCTTCTTTGGTACTTTGGGGTGGGGCTTGAAACGCATTCTTTTTCTGGTTATGCAACTAGCCTGCATCTAAAAACAATACAGCCGCCGTTTTGAAAAAAAAAAAACTAACTCAGAAAACAACGATAAAAGAAGTAAAGAAATGTAATACGGTACCTTTTGCAGTTGAAAAACACCCTTAATTGTTTGTCATTTTGGATAAAAGCATCTACTAAGTAGATGTAAACTATTAATCTACTAACTAATGCAAGGGCAATGACTTAGAGTTACAAAAAAAACTAAAAATGGGGAATGCAGCTAATACCATGAATGAGAAGAGGGTAGAATGTTATTCAATAAACTCAAGAAAGAAACACAAAGAAACAATTAGTTGATAATTTTATAATTTATAATTTACCACACCACAAACCCTAACTAGGAATTCTGTTGACATATCAATAATACATAGCTCAAAGGTACAACATCACACCTCTGACATCATCCACTTCCGATGTCTGTCTTTAACCATGATTGGAGAGTTAATTGATAATACAGCTATGATCTTACGTGGCACTGGACTTGTTATATACGATCTGTACTGAAGGTCGGTGGTGATGTCCATACGTGAATTCAGTTGCAATTTTGAGTCTATGTCTAAAAATGCAGCTAACCCTGTACATAAGTGCTTATTTGCCATTGTTTTCCAAATGAACCGCAATACCTTTCTGTTACGGTAAAGTGCACTGGACGGTAAACAGCAACACAAAGCACAAGCCACACCATTTTCCCCGCCATGTTCATTGAAATGTTTTCTTTGTTTCCTGTGATGGCCCTGGTGTTAAGTTCTCATCCTGCTTCCAGCCGGGTCCTGGTTGGCCCGAGTACTGCACATCGACCGCTCCGCCCTCTTGTGTTTCTGCAGTGTCACCTGCAGCTGCCAGTATCTTAGGTACAGCCACATCAGGCTGCCATTCTTGCGCTTGTCTGTGTTCATGAGGTCAGCGCAGTGCCGATCATTCCTGAAAATGTCATTGAGGCCACCCTCCATGTTCAGCTCAAGGGCCAAGGGTTCCTTGGCCGCCTTGACCAGAAGATTCTTTTCCATCTCCAGCCGTCGGTCTCGGGGGAGAAGGACACTGCAGTAGGCGTTCTGCCGCTCCACCAGGCCCTGCTCGAACTCTTTCAGCAGAGCCATGGCCCTCAACTCCCACGCGTTCTCCCTCTCAAGCATGCTCTGGAAGATGGCACCGGCCGCTCCGGTCTGCAGGAGCCTTGCCTTCTCTGCCTCCATAGCCTCGCGCTCTCGCTGCAGCCGTTTTCGCTCCTCCAGCAGCTGCCGACTCTGGGAGGCCATGGCCTCTCGGTAGCCTTGAACACGGTGACGCTCCTTCTCCAACTCCAGCTCCAGATGTGCTGCTGTCCTACGGTTCTCATTCATGGTCTCCCGGTACTTCCCTTCCAGCTCGCTGGTGACAGCTTTCATGTCTTTGTCATACTGGTCTTTTGCCTGCTGGATTTCCCTCTTAGACTCTCTGGTCCAAATCCACCCTGTAAAGGAAGTTAGGTTCAAAAGTCAACCGTACCATAACAAACACAGTGCTTTATTTGTGTCTGAAATCCTTAACTTATTAAAAAATGTCCTACAGTTCTGACACATCAACCAAAATCACGTACTATGGGTATTTACACAGCATAGGAAAACAAAAAATTTTGCATGGCAAGGCAGCAAAATATGGCAAATAGTCATTATACTTACGAAAGGCAGCCAAGCTGAGCATGGGCACAAGAAGGGCATAATTCCATTTATTACCACCCCCGTCCCCTCGCTCGTCGGGTCTGATATTCCATCCTGGGGGATCATTCAGATTGTTCATGGAGATGCCCTGATGAGATATAAACATCCTTGAAACATACCAGTGCATGCACCCCCATCTAAAAGCCTCCTTCTCTTACTAAGCCGGCTTTGTACAGTATAGTTACACTACTGTCTAAAAATGATTTGTTGCAAATGAGTAGAATGTACCAGTAATTTGTTAGATTGCTCTATACAGGCATAGTTTTATTTTTCATAATATTACAGTCGGCTGCTCATAGTAAATAGCTTATTGTATCGGACCTTTGGTTAGTCGTACTAAAACGAGTGTGATCCACTTTATTCAGGCCCATGCTGACAATGCAGCAGTGGGTGCCCACTGCATTTCGAGGGCTGACATCTCCGCGGCCCAAAGTTACTCCACTGAGTAGAAACACGGGAAGTATAAATACCACCGATCAGCTCGATCCCTGCTCACTAACCTTGGATTGCAATCCGATTCCGTACAGCCACTGCACATTCGCTTTGCCGAAGCTAAAACAGCGTTATGTAATTCCTGGTTTGCGCAATTTGCGTAAAACTGTCGGTTTGCCTCGCGGGGAGAGCTATTTTAGATAATTCTAGGACTGGCGTAATAGAGTTAATACTAACAAAATTTTCAGGGTTTTTACCAATAGTTTTAAAAGTTTTAATAGTTTATGTAGTTAAGCTTGAACATTTCTATGAATTTCATAATATTTATTATATGCATTTTCTATGTCTCCTCTATATTTTAGAGCAAATGGTATGTTCCAACGAGAGGTCCAAACAGAGCACTCCGGTGGCGTTTGGATGTGGGTTATTACTTTATTTACCGAGATATTGTCTGTAGTATATTTTCCTGGTCATTGTATCTTCTTTAGTTATATTGAATTTTTATATAGCTTCGTAATTTATAAATATTTTGAAAAAATATACCTAGACAAACGAATGTGTCTTCTTTGCCAGTAGAAGTTGCTATTTGGAAAGAAGCTTTGCTTTTGTGAACTTTGTCTTTTGCGACTCGTCTGTAAGGACAGATCTAGTTGCCGTTCGAGATGTATCTTTTTGACATTTCCAAAACAGTTTTATTATACAAGCATTCATTGGATATAAATGCTATTCTCTATGATATCCATGTTTATAAAAGTGAAACTTCTTTTTAACAACGTGCAATATTCAGGTAGTACCAGTGCAACGCAGTTTCAAATTTAATTCCTATATACTGTACTCTATGTTAACACACCTATGCCTATATATTACTACAGATGGAATGTTTTGTGTGCTTGTGTTGGTTGTGTTGTAGTTTTCTGTTAATTTTGTAACTGTATCTTGGTGTTTAAAATGTGGTTCCAAGCACATATATTTAAGTATAACTCAATGGATGTTTATTCTTGTTTTATGCACTGAAAAACTATTTTCATCTTCAGTAAATGGTTCTTTTGTTTCACGTAGATAAAGCTTGATAAATTAACATATGGTGGGTGATAAAATATTTATTTTGTTGCCTTTTTAATGGCATGTGTATCCAACTTTAGCTTGCAGTTCTCAATTATTTTACCTATAAATTTTAATACCCTGGTCTGGCATTTTGAATGACATCCAAAATGGGCACCCTAGAAGAAAATGTGTTATCAGTTCCATTGAAGGGAACTCTTTATGCTTCAGTGTGTCAAGACATTTTGGACAATTCTAACAATTTTTTGGAAAAGTTTGGGGAAGGCCCTTTTCTGTTTCGTATGACTGTGACCCAGTGCATAAAGCAAGGTCCATAAAGACATGGATGGGTGAGTTTGCTGTGGACCCTGCCTTTGACTGCCACCCGATCCACCTAACACCCAATCCCCCTGGCAGGAGGAGAGCCCATAGGATAGTGAATCCACATAACCTTTTCAGGATTTGCCTGGCTGGGCTCCATAGATAGAGGCCTGACCCCAAGGTGCTCGCCTGCGAAGTCCCCGGACCAGGCCTAGCTCAAGAGCAGGGCCCCAGTCTGTTTAATCTGAGTGAGGTTATGTGGTTCTTATTCTTTTCCATCATGGGGGTCTTCTGAATTGCAGTTTGTTTGTCTGCTCACCTAGAACCTAGATCGACAGTGCAGACACAAGTTGCGGAAATGAGCTTCCTTCACAGTGTATCTGTGCTTTGCCATAGCGTGAGGAGCTCACACATTTGGGACAGACTCAGTGTAGAGCATCTGCGTTTCCACATCGACAGGAGCCAGCTGAGGTGGTTCGAGCATCTGGCCAGGATGCCTCCTGGACATGTCCCTTGGGAGGTGCCTCATGCATGTCCAACTGGGAGGAGGTCCCGGGGCAGAGCCAGGATATACTGCAGATATATCTCTTGGCAGGCCTGGGAACACCTTGGTATTCCCCCAGAGGAGCTGGAGGAGGGGGCTGGGGAGAGGGCGGTCTGGGCATCCCTGCACAGACTGCTGCCCCCACAACCTGGACCCGGAAGAGCAGCAGATGATGGATGAATGAATATTGTTTTGTGTTTTTCTCTTTTACTGCTTTTGTGCAATACATTTTTGCAATATTATGTCCATTTCAGCAATTTAAACAACATAATTTCGAAAAAGCAGATGTTTGTGTTGTCCTGTTAAAAATGACACCGATCATGTTATAATTAATGATCACCTCAGTTTTGCCTTGGAAAAAAACAGGGATTTTTATTACAACACCAGTCTCTTGCCCATATTTGAGAAACATTGTATTTATGTTATTTTCATGGGAAGTATAACATTGGTGAAGATTTCCTCTAGCCTTTCACGATGGCTTAGATAAAGCATTGTTTGTTGTCAAAAGTCAATACAGATGCAGCTGAACCATAAGGCTCAAAAGAAAAATGGATCACGGTGCCAGGTTAAACCAGGATGGCCGCTTCCTGTTTGTCTCAACAATGCGCTTTGCCCCATCCGCTTCTCCAGGCTTCTCACTTTCGTACAGCACCACGGTCTCCACTGCTGGGTTCTTCAGCGGCCCACCCTCCATGGCCTGGATCTGTCCTCGGATCAGAGCCGTTTCCCGACGGACTCTCTCATAGCAGAATTCACATAGGATGTGCTTTTGCTTCAGGTGTCCACACTCTGGACAGGGAACTATGTTGTTCTGGAAAAAAATGTTGACATCTACCTTATCTGGCTGCACAGAAGGTCCTTCACTACTGTAAGCACAATGAAGTTACTTAAATAGCAGACGTGTGCTCAATTTACATAAGCAAGTAACTGCTGAAGAATTGTCACCCATGTTAATACTACGCAAAATGACAACAAGCATAAAATTTATCAGAATTTTACTAAACGTTGCATTAGATTAGCTCCAGTACCTTAACGGGAATAAGTTTGTTTTCATTTCGTCTTCGGCAGCGGTTGACCTCTATAGTGCGTCTTTTCTTGGGGGCTGCCATCCACAGTATATTGTCCAGGAAAGTGCTTTGGCCACACTCCTCACTCTCAGAATGGGGCACTTTCAGAAGACTGGGTCCCTGCACAGCCAGAGCTGGAGCTTCGAGGGATGTGAGACAAGGCACACAACTTTAATCCCATTATTCACAAGGAACCCTATATCATCACACATGACAGCTTATCATGGCAAGCTTTGGGATTTATTGTTTCCTCATGCAAATGTGGAAGAAAGAATATATTTCCGAACAGCCCTACTATATTTGTTAAGATAAAATTGTAATTGTTAAGGCAAAATCTTCTTTATTAGTGAGATGATGCAATTTAGTGTGACTGCTCCGCATACCGAAACAAAGAAAAAATAGACCGTTATATTCTTTTTCAGCACCCCCTTATAAAGTCGTCTTTGACAGGACTGGTTATCATATAGCATTCCCAGCACTTGATTTCCTCCTTTCTTATGACCTTTGCCCTTGTTTATTGCGTGTGTGTATTATGAGCTCTTAACCTATTACTTGATTAATTTATTTATTACTTATTGTTCTACTGTTACATGTTGTTTGTAATGACAGTGATTATGCAATTTTAGTCGATTTCATATAATGACTCTAAGTGCTTCACATTATTAGCTCAAACTATCGCAAATAGGATTATCTCCTCCCAAAGTACTTTAGTACTTAAATCTTTGACATCGCTTTATCGTGCCCCTAGTAAAATATATGTTGTTGTACTTTTCACGATGAGTAGAATTCGAATAAAGTGTACCCACGCCAATTTCCAAAGTCAAGAATGTTTTATTTTAAATTTTGCAAAAATATTAAATATTTCAAGAGCAATGCGAGCGAAGGACTACTTCAGGATCACACCGAAAGCTTCGCAAGGGACCCTGTGAAACAAACTGCTGTCATGACCTCAACCAGTTTCACCTCTAAATTTAAATTAGGATTGTGTGTTAAGAAATGTAACTAGAGGAATGGCCACTTAATCGGATGTCCATGTCTTAAAATTAGCCGTATTCTTACAGGTACATGCGAAGATCAATCTTAAATTAGGGTGATAAGTAATCAGAAGAAAGCTTTACCTACTAGCGTCGTTCATATAAAATATGTAACTGCAGATATGTACGTACACAGCCGTAGACTTGCTCTATACAAAACACGTGAATACATTCTTTTTCAGGATTCAGTCAAGCAAAACAGATACAAACTCACCGAATTGTCTATCAAAGCTTGCAGCCTGCGCAATTCTATATTCCAGATGCATCAATGAACGTCGCAGAAAACCAATAAAACTTGATAATTTCATATTTACCGTACAATTCAGCTATATGCAATTTAAATGGGAAGCAGAGATCACAGTTACCAATGTCAGCGAACGGCAATGGTGAACGAAATGGCTCATGGGGAAACTCCCCAAGAAATACTGGGAATTGTAGTTTATTGGGCAACGTCAATGGTCCACAAGTTATCGTTCCTGACAGAACTTTAGTTATAATCTTTAGTGTCACGGTTAAATATTGATGTGAAGTCGTTTACTTGTTAGATATCTGTTTTCCAACTGTAATCTGAAAACGTACTTTTAGGTACAGTAGACCAGGAGGTATATGGTTTCCCAGCAGGCACTGCGAGTTAGCAGTTCGCAGCCAATCGAAATGATTGTCCGTGGTGCGTGAGTTTCACCGGCAAGGAAAGATGGCAGAAAGGGGCTACAGTTTTTCCTTAACCACTTTCAGGTAGCTGTATTTTTTTTGTTCGCGTAATATGTAGATGTGATAGCGGTTACTGGTAGGAGCGGGGCAGATATTACGTTTTGTTTTTGTTTTGGTTGAGGAGACATCATAACAGGGCAGTAAAGCTAAGAGAAGCAGAGAGCTGCACCGTCAGCGCCGGCCTGTTCAGGTCGTTGTTCTTGTGTTGCAAGCTGGCTAACTAGCTGCCTTTCACTTCCTCGCAGCTTCACTTTAATATTATTGTGAAATATTTGAACATATGCATATAATGCAGGGCTTATGTTTGTGGTCGTAGTTTCTGTTATGCTGTATAGCTAAGCAGGACTGACATGCTCCTTAGCCTTACGTACGGGTTCTCGTTGTCAACTTTAAACATATTTTTTTGCATTTAATTATACTGAAATAATTAATGATATATCTATACCGACTTGAAAATCAAGACATGTCGTTTTTTACTGTTTCGCATTCATCTAAGTTATTTTAGGTATAGTATTTAAATATAATTATGCTAGTTTTCTAACCCCTAGCGAGAGCCAAAGAGGGAGTTTGATATGGGGAGGGGGTGTCGAATAATAATAGCTTAATAATATAAATATAAAGGTCTATTTTTTGAGGAGGTGGTCGAATGAAGGCAAATTAAATATTAGGGGGTACATGTTCCCCCGGTTCCTATGCCTCTGCCTGTAGCATGTTACTTGGCAGAATTTGTTTTAAAAAGCTTATTGGATGCTTGGTTAGTTGCCAGTTTATTCATGCATTTAGGAACGCGGATTAAGTAAAGACAATTTTTCATCCTAGTGCTTTCTTCCACAGCCCTTCTGGCAAACTAGTCCAGATCGAATATGCCCTGGCAGCTGTAGCTGCTGGTGCCCCATCTGTTGGAATTAAAGGTAAAATTCCATCCATCCATCCATCCATCCATCCATTCATCTTCTGCCACTTACCCGGGGCTGTGTTGTGGGGGCAGCAGTCTAAGCAGGGATATGCAGACCTCCTTTTCCCCAGCCACTACCTCCAGCTCCTGTGGGGGGAATACCAAGGTGTTCCTAGGCCAGCCGAGAGATATAATCCCTCCAGAGTGTCCTAGGTCTGCCCCGGGGCCTCCTCTTGGTTGGACATGCATGAAATGCCTCCCTAGGGAGCCATCCAGGAGACATCCTAGATAGATACTTTATCCAAATCAGCTGGCTCTTTTCCATGTGGAGGAGCAGCGGCTCTACTCTGAGCTCCTCACTATCACTAAGGTTGAGCCAAGACACCCAGGAATCTCATTTCTGCCGCTTGAATCTGCGATCTCATTCTTTCAGTCACTACCCAGAGCTCATGAATATAGGTATAATATTGAAATATTAATGAGAGGTGTATTGCCATGCCCAAAAGTTACTAATCTGTATGAATCTTGTGTATCCTTACCTTCATTCAGTTTGCTTAGGGGACCATGATGCATGCTACTGTTTTGGTACATCTCGGAAGCGGTAAAAATTGAAGTAGTGGTGAAGAAGCGGACAGCTTAGTGGCAACATCTTTTAGAGGAGATATTGTAGATAAGGTAAAAAGACGTGGGTGGTGCAGCGGTACAGTGGCATTTATGCCGCATATGGGCTAGTGCAGCACAGTTAAAATGACTACAGTGTGGAAGTTTTTCAAAGTGAGCGAGCACGACATAAAGCATGCAGTTTGCAGTACTTGTTCAGCTAACATCATACGTGGAGGGAGCAAAGTAAGAAACTTCAATACCACGAATTTAATTACACTTTTCAAGGCACACCACCCTGACCAGAGTACCTGAAAGTAGAAGAGGAGACTCCTACAATGCCACGCACAAAAGCAGGATATGCAGCTATTGGTCTGCTCCGTGAGAAATCAAAAAAAAAATTGACAAAAACAACCCAAAGGCTATAACACTTACAGCGAAGGTGATGGGATTTATTGCTCTAGACGATCAGCTGTTCTCTGTTGTGGAGGATGTGGGGTTTCGACGCCTGTTTACGCATTAATTTTAAAGGAGAAGTAAGTGTTTAAGGCTGTGACCCCCCTATGTACAGACCAGTTAGTCAGGTAAATGTTTCAGGAGAAATCTTCACGTTTTTGTGTTTGGAGACAGTTAATTAAAAGCTAAAAAAAATAAGCAAATAAATGTTGCATGTCTCTATAATTCTAGTCTAGGGGTATCAAATTTTTCTAAATTACAAGTGTGTTTATTGGCATCGACATGGACAGAAACATGAAATACGACGGATATCGACATCGGTCTATAATTCCAATATTGGTGCTCCTCATCTTTTGGGCGTCACAATATTTTAGGCATGCTGCTAATCTGCTTATCAAAGTGTGGTGCGTAAGTAAATGTCCGTATAGTACTGAAAAGTTGGCATCCGGACAGATTTTGCTGCGTGTAAGTAATGCTGGTACGCCCATTATCTACAGCCCTGGACATCGCAATTATATTGTCATCATGAAATCTTTTGGCAACAATAATCATGTAGTGAATATGTGATGATATGACAGCCCTAATGGAGACTGGTTTTAATTTTTTTTTTATCACATTTTAGCTTTGAGGAAAAAAAAATAAGACCTCATAAAGACTTGATTCTTGGGTATTTTGCCTTTGCGAGGTTTTTTTTATTCTCAGTACAGTAGTCGTGCATTTAGAAATGTTTTTTCCTGCATTATCATTTTCATATGATGGCATTGCAGTAATGTACAGTATGTCTTGCTCTGTGTAAATACTGTTGTATTTTTTACTGTACTCTGTTGCCTCATTATCATTAATACACACTTGGTCTCTTAAGCCCAGCCCCCTTGTCCTGCACTATCCTGTGTTTTTACACTTTTAAATGATCATGAATCCTTCTCTTTATTGTCTTACCATCTGCTTGTCATGCTGTGGCCCCTTGGGGAACGTTCTTGTGCCGCTGTGTGTTTGTGTATGCGGATGGTATAATGATGAAGCCTGCTTCTGTAACTCAGCTTCAAATGGCGTCGTCCTGGCAACGGAAAAGAAGCAGAAATCAGTCCTGTACGATGAGCAGAGCGTGCACAAGGTGGAGCCTATAACGAAACACATAGGCATGGTCTACAGTGGAATGGGTCCCGATTATAGGTACAGGCTCCACTCACCGCTGGAATTTCACTGCGCCTTACTACATCACCATCGCCTTGCATCGATGCTCTCGTCCCTTCTTTTTCAGAGTGTTGGTGCGACGGGCCCGCAAGTTAGCCCAGCAGTACTTTCTGGTCTATCAGGAACCCATTCCCACAGCACAACTTGTTCAGAGGGTTGCGTCCGTCATGCAGGAGTACACGCAGTCTGGGTCTGTTTACTGTGCATCGAAGCTGTTAATGGGTGACCAAGAATGCCAGAAAATGACAAAAGTCAATATTTTTACTGTTTGTCGGTAGGGGCGTGCGTCCCTTTGGGGTTTCGTTGCTGATCGCTGGTTGGGATGAAGATCGTCCTTACCTTTTCCAGTCAGACCCTTCTGTAAGTAACATCATCATATTCAGAGATTTCCTATCGAAGGTTGTCAGTAAAGGCCTTCGGTGACTCAGATGCATGAGAATTCTCATTCCTTTTGTTTATGATGATGATGCACTCTCTGCTGATAATTGTGCTCTTGGAGGTCTTTTTGAGATGGTATCATGTAGGGCTGGGTGATACGATGATATTATCAGTAATCGATAATATCAGAAAAATAACATGGTGTCGATATCTGACAGTGACCAGTCGGAGATTATAGCCTTTGTCAGGAAAGTAGGTTCAGGCTACACACAAAGAAAGGTAACACAGATTTATGAATTAGCTTTCAGTTCAGCCTTCTAGCCAAAGTTTTCTACAGGGCTGTCATTATTGATTATATCAATAATTGAGTACATTCACTCCAACTACAATGTGACTAATGCATCCCTGAAAAACCTCTAAACATACATACTAAAATACTCACATTCAATGGGACAAACGAAATGAATAAAATAATAAAAGCAGTGATACCAGTGGCCAATAATGTTGTTATATGCATTTTAAATATGTTGGACTCGCTCGCATTTGTGAGAAATCGAACAAAAAAAATAGAAAAGTGAAGAAAAGCTAACATGAACTGGTCATGAAATGACATTTGTTTTCTGCTGTATAGAAATATTTTCTGTTGCATATAGATGATATTGAGCAGAAGTAATTGTTCGGTACTGCTGTTTGTTAGCACAGCTCACGGCAACACCACTGACTTATCTGACTCTGTTGATAAGTTCTATTTGCCTATATAGTTAATTTTCAAATTCTCACCGCCACGAAAACTTCAAGTATTGCAGTGTGAACTTCTTCCAGTATCGTTCAGCTCAACTCAACACACAGTACGTTAACAAAAAATGTTACATAATTATGTACCGTACTATGTAAGATGATATGGCTAAGTGACGTAGCTAACCTTTACTTTTAGCAGCGATTTGTCTTGATATGCAGGAATTGTAGAAAGTAAAGAAAAATAATTTTGGTCAAAGTGATGGCAAAGACAGGCTGGGTTACTCCAAGTGGCTAAATGCCATATCTATGGGTAACCTGACATTACTGGGTGAGTCTGTCAAACCTGAATGACTTCTTTTAATATGTATTTGTATTTCAGTTGAGCTGGGGTGATATTTAAATTCTGCTTTGCAATACTAACAGACGACTACATTGTCATTCACCTTTAACGTGAAGTGTTTCCATAGAACTGATGGTTTTCGCTCTCTATGTTCCCCTCATCCGCTATGCGCTGCCTCCCTTCTGCCACATTGCCGAGTAATCGAGAAGGAAATTATTAATCAGTGCTTTTTAATAATCAAGTAATAAAGTTTAATCGAGTAATAGTGACATGTCAAGTTTCCTATGCAATAAAAAAACACATAGCTATTATTTCCTGACTGCTCGTAATGAACATGACGGTATCAGTGTATGTAAGCATTGGTTACAATGGTGGTATGGAGTTAGGGCTTACCGTAAGTTTGGGAACCCATAGAAAGTCTGCAGCATGTTTTTAAATCATAAGTAAATTGGCCCGCTGATCGATTGTTTTCCGCAGACACCAAAAAAAAAAAGATGATTTCATTCCCACACTCTATTGACTTATTACTAAATGTATGTCATTTGACTATTCTTATATAGGGGGCGTATTTTGCCTGGAAAGCAACCGCAATGGGAAAGAACTACGTTAATGGAAAAACATTCCTTGAAAAGAGGTAATCAGTCATCGCGCTCACATTTCAGTTTTGTGGTTGAAAATGGAAATGTGTTGTCGCCACTGTCTGTGTAGCTACCCCTCGTGTGTTATCAGGATCAGAGTTAATGCAAATAATATTCACATGTTGTACTATTTATCCTGTGTATCCGAAATGATAACCTGTAAATTTATTATTTTTTACAGGTACAATGAGGATCTTGAGCTTGAAGATGCAATTCACACTGCAATCCTGACTTTGAAAGTGAGTTTAACCTGCGGTCACAGTTTTAGGAGTGAGAAAACTCAGTGGTAGTGGTACTTTACTCCTTTTAGTTATGTTATTCTGTTTGGTTTGTATGCTGGCGGTAAAGGTAGCAAGTTGAACATATTGCGAAATGGCTAACATTCTATACTCTGTGGTATACATGGAGCAAAATAATGTGGCCTGAAATCCCTGGAGGTTCACTTATATAAAACTACACTGATTTGTGGTCTTTTTACATGTGTAATTGTTCACCTGGCCTGAACACCTTTGATCAAATGCAAGTGTTGTCTTGTTTGTTATAGGAAAGTTTTGAGGGTCAGATGACAGAAGACAACATTGAGGTGGGGATATGCAATGAAGCAGGGTTCAAACGACTCTCTCCGGCAGAAGTCAAGGATTACCTGGCTGCCATTGCCTAAAGCAACACTGCTGTACTTCTTCCCAGAGTGCACTTTTGTTCTGCCATCTGAAGTCTGAAACCCCCCCCCCCCCAAAAGAATGTTTATATTATTTGTACTCTTCTCTGTTGTACAAACTACCAATAAATTCTGGTAATTACATAAGCTTTTCTCCTGTCCTAATCTGGTTGATTGTGTCCAATTCATTATATGTTTATTTGTTGGTTAATTCAATATCATATTTTGTATTTAATTTTTTTATGTTGAGGGTTTTTAAGTAAAGACATTTCAGTAATGTGAAATACTTCCCATATAATGGCCTAATATTAAAGATTACTGTATAACCTGTGGTAGCACTCGTTTTTAATGTAAAGTATTTTTGTAAGACGAATGGTCCACAGTGCCGGTGTGTAGGTCAATAGTTTATGGATCTGTGTTCCTATCCAGACAGTCGTGGTTTCAAATTCTGCGCTCGGCAAAGTAATCCTGTCCCTGGTGGGTTTAATCCCAGTTGCTGTGGACATGCTGGCTGAGCCTATTCTCTGATCTCAGTTGTAGGTTGCTTTGAACATAAGGGTCTGGTAAAAAGGGAAGGGTTAATGCACAACAAGCCGTGGCATTACATGTTTTTAAACGCACGGCCGCAGTAACTAAGAACCAACTGAGCCGAAGCTGAATACATTTAAAAACATATAATGGACGGTTTGGATTGTATTAACCCACTTATGCCGTGGTTACCACACATTTGGCTTACAGATTTATATTTGAGGGGCGGCACGGTGGTGCAGTGGTTCGCACTGTTGCCTCACACCTCTGGGATCGGGGTTCACGTCTGCGCCCGGGTTCCATGTGTGTGGAGTTTGCATGTTCTACCCGTGTCGTCGTGGGGTTTCCTCCGGGTACTCCGGTTTCCCCCCACAGTCCAAAAACATGCTGAGGTTGATTGGAG
>JAAGVU020000129.1:11505380-11533251 GCA_011763525.2 Mormyrus iriodes
CAGCCTCCGGGATAGGCTCCGGACCCCCCGCGACCCGACATGGAATAAGCGGTTCTGGAAAATGGATGGATGGATTTATATTTGAAGATATCTTTTTCACATTTACGAACCAAAAACACATTTAGTAGTATAACTATTATTTAGGCTTGCGCGACATACTGCTGTGTTTCCCCCGCTAAGACCATAAACCAGCTGTCAGAAATGGCTGTTGCTAAGCCCAAAAGGCACTTTTTGTAAATAAACATGTAAGTCAAATGTGCAATAATTTTGCTATAAGTGGGTTAATGCACTACATGCCGCGCATTGTATGTTTTAAATACACGGCTGCATTGTATAAATTGTATTTTTAGTTTATAGTTACGTATCTCTCAGTATTTTGCTGTGCTATCAGACATCGAATCTCTCCTGCAATTGACAGCAGCAACACCCGCGAATGACGCAAAATGTCCTGGAAAGCAGCCACTGTATAATAACCAGGCAATAAGTTGTACTGCCACAACTCCATCCCGACCCCACCCGGCCGGCAAGATGTACAAAATTGAGAAGTCTTGCTGAGCGCGTTCCCAACCCGCAGAGTGCAGATTTTCATACCAGCACCCCAACAGCCCCCTTAGGGCTTAGCCGGTATCATACTCTTAATACCGTCAACAAAACCGGATATTTTGACAGTATTTTAAAGAGCACAGCTTTTCTGCATTTTCCTGATAACATTTCTCGGGGGTATTTTCAAAGGATAATTCCATCGTATATTAAAGCTGGCAGTCGATTCCAAAAAGAATCAAATACTCGATTCCTGGCAGCCAGGACTTAAGAGTCGACTAGTCAAATTTTTCAGTTTTGAGTTTTCGGTGCACCTGTCAAAAATGAAATTCTGTGGATTCAAACAGAGGCTGCTGTGAACGCTGCATGTAGATGATTGCCTTGTTTGATGTCAAAAGTGCAAATCAATTAAGACCTTTTTACGCTCCTATTTTAAGTCTTTTGAATCAATAATTGGGAAACTTGCTGTCTGGAATCGACTCCATCGATTCCCAGTTGTCAGAATTGGAGTCACCTTTAATCGTCATACCGCTTAAGGCTATCTAGAAATCAGTCCGCCTGTTACGTGTGATGTAAAACTGTTTCCAGGGCCGAACACACCACAGTGGACGAGCCGGTTTCATTATTCACCATAACTTCTTTCACCACCAAGGCATAGTTAAGGGTGAGAAGGAGGCTAACTTAGAATTGTATTTAGAACAGGCTACATCTCATTTCTGAATGACAATACAGGTTTGATTATTAAGTTTGTGGCTCCAGAACTTCAGATCCATAACAATGTTTATAGTAATGTATCAGGAGCCATTTAATGATGCAAAAGTCACCCCCTAATCCATGCATTCATGTAGCATGGATGACTCTGAATTGTGTTGAATAAATAAATGTAGGAAAATGTCAAGCCAGTCTAGCTGTTTATTGATCTGCTGTAAGTAGCAGTGAATGTAAATGTACAGCTTGTTCTCTGCAGTACAGAATGGGAAATGGCATTTCACACGTAGGTTAGCATGACTGCTGCCAACTGGCAAATAACTTTCACAAAAATGAACATAATTAAACAAAATAGACTAACATGTACACTCCTGGGCAAAAAACTTTTGGCGAAAACTTAATGTTGTGCGATTAGGGTTTGGCTCATGTGTTTTTTTTGCCCAGGAGTGTACCTGGCATATGTGACATTGTCCAGGTTTGTCAGGTGTCAGCAACATGGAATGGAAAATAGTGTTTCACATCCACAACAATACAAACTTAACTTGAAATATTTCATAATTTTATAAGAGTGTTTTCTTTGCATAAGCCAAACAAACGTATATGTGTAACAGTGTGAGATGACACATTCTTCTCTGGTACACAACTCCCACCCCCCCACCCTCACCACACATAAACACGTGTTCAGTTTCAGTATAACTTGGGTGTGCTTCCTACCTTCAGTAATCCTTGCATGTACTGGCAAGCTCTTACAAACCATTATCTGTAGACCTGTACAGCATTCACTGAAGTAAGTGCCATGCTAAAATAAATGCGTATCACCGAAATTTTGCTATATTTATTTTCGGGAACTACAATTTTTTTGCCTTCCTGACATATCTATGGACATTTCAACAGGGAACATGGAAACCACCACCGGTGTGAGCAGCTTAACCAATGGGAGCATGGGAAGGTATGTGGAATTGTTTGTCACTTTTCATCACAATTGTATTTAAAAACAAAAGTCATGCTACAAAGCTAATTTGTAATCAAGTGATTCTTGAAAAGAGGAACAAAACTAGAATTCAAATAAAAACGAAAGAAAAACACCTGACTGTACAAAGCAATTAAATTGTAGCTATCAAACCATACATCAACTCCACATTTTGTTAGGTACAAAATGTATGTGGAATTTATAATAAAACATTTGGTGCTATCTTCCTGAACAAGTTTCAACATCATTCTTTTTTTACAAATGACATGTTTTTCATGTATGTAATACATTTGCAAAACCATCAGAACTGAAAAACAAAGTATATTATGCTTAACAGTATTGTTCAAAACATTTGTTATGTAACTGAAGCACATTGATCTTTATTACTTTGGATTTGGATCTTCATGTTTTGAAATTTGTTACAGTAACTTTTTTTTCCATTTCATGCTACTCAAACAGGCTTCATTTGGGGTTTTATGAACTGCCCACTTCAGTTTTTTAACTGCCAAATGTAAAAAGAGTGCTAATATAAATAAAATACTTTCATACTTGTTATTTGACTACCTGCCTTGGTGCCTTTCAGGGTGGATTCAAACACTTAATTTTATTATGTTGCAACATGCCTGTTTTAACGGGAAAACATTCTTCAAGAAAGGGGAAACAAGCAGTTAAAAAAAATACAAAAAAGTCCCTCTGATGGAGCTGATGAGTGACTAACGATCAAATCATCTGGACAGATTCTAACTTAAATGTCATACTTAGTGAAAATAGTGTAAGAAACAAAACATCATAGAGGTCAGTCTCTTGTTGTGTCTTTAAAAAGGTGCTATTCATACTCAAAACTTCCCATCAAAATAACAGCATATTTCAGATTACATAAAAGAGGTGGTTGGACATTTACTAAGAAGACCAGCTAGAAATTCAGTTGCTATATTCTGCCATGAACACGGGAAGATGGATTGTTCTTTCACATTTCTGTTTGCTTAGATGCTTAGATGCAAGATTGTGATTATGAATTTGGCAACATTTGCATGCTCCTGTATGTCTTCATCTGGTGTATGCTAAGTAAGCTAGTGCTTGCAAAAACTGGTGATAAGGGTTCATCAGATACATAATATATTTCCTGCGTACTGCTGTTTGCAGGAAGTGGTGATAAGTGTTTAGGCATGACACCACACAATAAAATAAGGGGTTTTTGTTACCCATCAGACACAGTGGCAGGTAGTAAATTTATGAATTTGAACACCTCTCAAAATATACTTCAGCCCCCCCAGTTCCTGAAATCAACAGCGGGGGACCCTGCCCCACCCCCTCAATCAGCAAAATCTACTGAGAGAGAAGGAGCCCCCAGTAGGGCTGCTGGTCCCCCTACAAAACTTATTTCTGGCTACAGGCCTGAAAGGGTTTCAACAAAATAACCAGAAGATCTTCAAAAGCAATAAAGCAACTCCCCTTTCTTCCTTGTTATGGATGGAACTGTACATTTGGTACATGGGGATGTAAGAATTCAACTTGATGTTCTGAATCAGCCATTATGACCCTGGCCAACCACCATGTGATACATGATGGTGAGCCTGTCTCCATTCTGAATGCTACTTGGGTCTCAGTTGACGTTCTCTTGAGTCGCATAATAGCTCTTTTTTCATGGTTTCCATTAGAAGTGCCAGGGAAGTTTCATTTGTGGCCTTGAAAGTGGTGTGCAGCTTCTATCAGACTGCTAGATGTTACTATCCAGCAGACAGAAGCTGCCTGCAGTGTATACTGTTTCTCTGTGGTAATACTTGGTGGATCTTTCATGCTCTTGGCCCATGATTTGAGCGGTTGCCTGAGAAGTGAGGCATATGTCAGAAACTGTGCTTCAGAAATGAAGTGTAGATAGACACCATGAAGACTGCGAGACACCTTCTCATAAAAGATCTTGCTATCCACTGTGTCATTTCCTCTTCGAAAAAGCTTGTCAGCTGTTTCCCCAATGCTACCATGGGCACCTTTACCATGTGAAGCTCTGATAAATGAAACAGTCTTTATTCGACAGCACCCTGCTACTGTTCAATTTCATCGGCACAGAAAGGGAAGCAAAAATGAGCCAAAGCATAATGTTGTGCAATTAGGGGTTGGCCCATAATATTGTCCAACAGCGTTCATTACACTACAAATGAACATTCACTGATGGTGTGTTACCAGGCATGCCGATGACCTAAATAATCAAGTCTTTGCTGACTGGCCCTGCAGCATCACAGTGTTTTCATAAGACAAAACATGTTTTGATTGTATTTGTCACCATGTGCCCCATTAGACAAAAATCCTGATTTTGATGATATCTGACGGAGTTGATAAAAGACCACTTTGATATATAGAACTCAAGTATTTGTTTTTTGCTAGTTGCCAACTATGGCTGTTCTGTACTTTAAACTTATGAATTTTATTATAAATTCCACGTACATTTTATTTCTAACAAAATATGCAGTTGATATATTATGGGAATCACCACCAAATGTTATATATGTGAATTTAAAAAAATGAAAAATCTCACCAGAGCAAGTTGATGTCCTGACATGAGGGGCAAATAAGAAGGTGTAGAAAGGTCCTCAGAATTCAAGAATTTATTTATTTTTTTCCAAATATCTGACAGCATTGACGAAAATTTAGGACACAACTGCATATGTTCTTCAAGTGCGCTATGAAGAAGAGGAGGAGGCTTTCTGGGCACAAATGCATAAAGAGTTTAGGGGGACACAAGAGGGTGAAAGGGTGACTTGGGGGGGATCTAAATGGACACGTGGGAAAAATCAGAGAGGTGATAGGGAGGATGCATGGAGGATGGGCAGTAGCGGAAATACATGAAGAAGGGGAGAAGGCAGTTTTTGCCATGGCATTCAATTTAACAATAGTTAACACATTGTTTGAGAAGAAAGTAAACCAGCCTAGACTGTCACTTACAGTAGTGGATGAAGACAAAGTCAAATGGACTTTCTAATGTGTAGAAGAAATTCTATAAAAGAAATACAGAACTGCAGGGTCGTAAATGGAGAAAGTTTTGTTGATATACTGTATCCACCTACCGGCATCTGTCAAAACCTGGAGGCTATTCTTCATGAAAATTGGTCCAAATCCCACCACAGGCAGCTGAGGACTGTTACGATAGCACTCTTAGAAGGAATGAAGCTGTTCTGAAGGCAAAGCATGGCCCTCTTCTCTATTGAGTCCTTGATATTAAATAGAGAGGCATTTCTGTTATATTGTATAACCATTGTTTATCCACTGTTCAGCTTTTATGGGATTGATCAATTCATTTTTTTTGTCTTAATTCAAATCAGCTTTTACTTGAATTTTATATTTTGGGTTATACTGAATCCCTTATTTTTTGTGTGTTCTATTTTACAGTGAGTACAGTTCCACTCAGTACTATTACACTCAGGACTATTCCACATTTGACTACATTGATGACCTAGAAGATGCTGGACCGTGCAAGTATGGCAGACACAGTGCTGTGTTCCTGCCTGTGTTTTATTCCCTGCTCTTTGTGTTCGGGGTGACCAGCAATGGCCTCGTCTTGTGGGTCATCCTGATGTCTATGAAACTGCTGAGCATCGTTGACATCTGCCTCCTGAACCTGGCTGTGGCAGATCTTCTGCTGCTCATCACCCTTCCCTTCCTGGCCCACTATTCGAGAGCGGACTGGGTCTTTGGGCGCGGCATGTGCACAGCCGTCATGGGCAGCTACTACATTGGCTTCAACAGCAGCATCTTTTTCGTTGTGATCATGAGCATCGACCGGTACCTGGCTGTGGTTCATGCTGTGGAATCCCTCAAAGCCATATCACGCAAATATCGACTCATCATGATCGCTGGAACCTGGATCGTGGGGCTTTTGGCTTCATTTCCTGAATTAATGCTCATTGATGTTGATCAAAACAATAAGACAAGTTTGTGTGAAGTTGGTTATAAGAGTGAACCATCCCTGAGAGCATTTGGTCTGTTTAAAATGAATGTTGCAAGTCTTCTCATTCCATTTCTCATCATGGTGTTTTGCTACTCGATGATTCTGAGGAGAATACTCCTCTGCAAGTCAACAAACAGGAAGACCATACATCTTGTGCTGCTAGTGGTTGTGGTGTTTTTCTGTTGCTGGACCCCCTACAATGTTGCATCTTTCTTCCAGGCACTAGAAATTCTAGAAATCTACAAGTTAACATGTGAATCCAGCAAAGCTATTCGGTTGAGCCTGCAGGTGACAGAGGCCATAGCCTACTTGCACACCTGCTTGAATCCCATCATTTATGTCTTTGTGGGGGAAAGGTTCAGGAGGCACCTGTTTAAACTCATGAACAGGATGCCCTGGATGAACAATAAGTTTATGATTTCCACCTCTGCATCACAGCGGTCCCAGACAAGCAGAGCTGAACGGTCCAGTATACTTAGGAATATCACTTCTGTTTAAATACTATATCCATGCAAAATCATAGAAATACTTTTAGAAAAATTCAATTTAGTCCATAATGGAAAACTAGATTTTACTTTTTTGGTAACACTTTACTTAAAGCAGTCATAAATGCATTATAAATACCTTCATAACACGTTATAATGCATTCATAAAGTATTATAAAAAATATTTATTAAATGGCATAACACATTATAGTCATGTTTATTATGCATTATGAATGCTTTATGAAGCTCTTATCTATAATGCACTATAAATACCTTCATAATGCATTACAATGGTTAGTATAGGAATTAAGGATGCTTTGAACTGTATTATGAAGGTATTTATAGCTGTGTTTATAATACTTTATGAATGCATTATAATGCATTATGAGGATATGTGTACTGAATTTATATGACTGCTTTAGGTAAAGTGCTACCACCATGTTTATTCCCTCAGCAAACATCTTAGGAACATCCATGAAATTGCTCTTTAATAAATTAAACAGATTTCTACTCTTTTTGCTCTGCTATGTTTTTGTTATGTCAACAGATATCTTAATATTTGTATTGATCTCAGATCTATCCAAAATGATTTAAGTAGCTAGTATTGGTCTTTTTTTGCTAAATTGCAAATTAAAGGGCCTGTCAAGTATTGTTCTGCAATGAAATTTGGATAATTATGTGTTTATAGCCATGGTTCTGTGGGCTTAGACTTGACTTTATTGATCCCTTTGGTGGGAAATTTGTTTTGTCTACAGCAGGTATACAGAAATAAAGAGGATAAAAACAATCAGTACGGTACAGAATGAGGCATAAAAAGATATGAAATAATATAAATAGGTACTAAAAAAAGAATATTAACAGTTTACAGCAAATATATACAATTACAATATTGTGCAATGGTATTTGTAATGAAAAAAGGACAATGCTATATGACAGTGAACATGTTATATTGTACATTTATACTATACAGTGGGCATTATGAATAGCGTAAAGTGGATCAAATCCATTGGGCATATTTATATGTACATATTGCAGGACTGCATCAGAATCTGTGCAAAAAGGCATAAAGTGCAGACAACGTGTTGCATTGCTACAAGAATATGTATATATTATTTTCTTTAAAAAATGTTAATATTTATGCATTTATATAAGTTAATTAGACATTTAGCAGTTTGAATGAAAATGCGCCAAAATCTATGTATTGTATATATACACACACTCAATACATATCAGAGTAATGTTATGGACTACAAACTATATTAAACTATATTACTATGGACTCCAATAAACAAGTTATTTTAACTACCTGAACATGAACCTTGAAGGATATAAATTGTACAACTGCATGTTGAGTCAAAACTAGCCTGTTCTACCTGATTCTCTATTCGCTGTTTTTTGACTGTTTTTAAAACTATTATAGCCACCAGATGTGTAGTCAAATAAGTCCAGAGTTCAAAATCAGTATATTTGAACAATTGTCTGTAAAACAATTGTCTTTAAACAATCATCTGTATAATACTAGAGGACAAAGAGCAATATTTTGAAGAAGAAATGTCTTGAACAAAGATGAACACACACTATAGTAGTATAGTATTTTACGTATTTTAATACTTTATAGTATGGCAGTATAGTACTTTAGCCCTGGATTGTCACAGTTAACAGTTTGGTTATTCATTTCATTATTTAATTACCTGGTTTCTGCAGGTTCTGTGCAGTAGGACTACTAGTGACTGTGCTGGACTGTGATTATGAATTGATAGACCATAAATACAATTGCTATGCACAATTCATATAATTCAATAAATGTACTAAATTACTCATACACAATTAGTCTACTACCATTTTTAATTAATCTTCTGCTGTCATTGTGGCCTATAACCCAAAAATATAAATTCAAGTCACCCAATAATTGACCTGAGAGTAGCAGCGATGGTAACTGCAGTTAAAAATAAAACCTGATCACTTTCTTTTGAATGATATTATTCTGTTCTTGACATAGCATTTAACAACAGTCCATGTTCTATTCTGAAGTGCTTGTTCGTGTTGTATGCACAGAAAGCATCCTGCGTTACCTGGTACTTTGTACATTTTGATTCAATAAAATTCAATTTATTTATTTTTATATAGCGCCTTTCACAATGTCGCCCCAAAGTATTTTACATGATATTGAGAGAATAGGAATAAAATAGGAAAAAGGAAAGACAAAGAAATTAACTAAAAAAAGAAGGAAGGCCAGATGATAACAGAGGAGAGGAACAAAAAAACTCCCAAGTAAGGAGAGAAAAAAAAACCTCTGGGGGTCCATGGTCAACTGGCTGCCCAACTCCCCTGGGCATGCTAACATTATTGCACAGACAAGAGTGGGCTTGCTTGCTAAAAGCAAGATGTAATCTATGATTATGATCGTGCCAAAGTCCAACAATGAGTCTGTTCTCCACGCTGGCCTGTGTAGGGTGGCAGGCTGGAGGCTGCACCCACGATGTTACAGTTCGTAAGTCACATCCACGATGTCACCCATCCATGGGACCGAACCAGGACTGCAGCTCAGATGGTGCCCTCCCCAGGCACCACCTGGACACGTGGGAAGGCAGAGAGCATGTATGAACTTCAATTGAGCACAAGACAGGGGGAAACTCTGTTCAGGATTTCAGCCCATGACAGGGTACATGCACACAATACGGAAAAATTAAGAGATGCCAGGTAAGTAACTGCACAGATTTTATTATGTGGTTTGGAGCTTGACAGAGAACAAAGGCAAGAATGCTCAGCACGTCTCATACAGAAATCGACAACACCTCACGTCGATCCCAGGATCAAGATGGGTTTGAATGGTATTGCGTTAATTACAGACAACTGTCTTTGCATTTTCATGGGGGGGAGGAAGGGGTGTGACAGAACCCCCAAACTAATGGCCGAGGCGTCTTCTGTGGGCACCCACGAGGTTGCGGAGTGGGTCGATCCGGGTGGTCCTGGTGGAACTGGGCCACCATGGCAGGATCCAGGACATTCGCGGCCAGCACCCAGGATCGCTCCTCTGGGCTGTAGCCCTCCCAGTCCACCAGATACTGCAGCTGACCCTGTCAGCATCACAGGTCAAGAAGGGCCCGAACGGAGAAGGCCTCTCCTTCCTCCAATAGGATCGGAGGAGGGGCACTGGAGAGATCCATGGGAGGATGTGCCAGACTGTAGCGTACAGGCTCGAGGAGTGATACATGAAAGGTTGAGGAGATGCAATACATTCATGGCAGCTGTAGACAGTAAGTGACAGGACCCAACCTCTGGAGCACTTGAAAGGGGCCGATATACTTCGGTCCTAACTTATGGCCAGTAGGCAAGCAAAGGTTCTAGGTGGACAGCCAGACTTGGCCCCCAGGGCGAAAAGTTTGGCCAGATATGCATCAGCGGTCCACCTGTTGTTTTTGAGTGGTGGACTATTGATGGAGGAGGCAATGGGCCTATGCCCTGATGTGGCGACTCTGCCGGAACCATTCTTCCATTGATGGGACGTCACTGGGTTGGGAGTCCCAAGAGAAGAGAGGGGGCTGAAAACTGAGGACATATTGAAAAGGTCAGCAGTTAGTGGAGGGCTAAATAAGGGAGTTTTGTGCATACTCGACCCAAGGTAGGTACCGAGACCATTTTGTGGGCTGAGTGGCACACATCAGTCGCAGCATTTTTCCAACTTCTTGGTTCGTCCTCTTAGCAAGCCTACTGGACTGGGAGTGATATGCAGAGTTAGGCTGAGGGTTATGTTCTGACAGGCACAGAGAGCATAGATCACTTTTGCAGTAAATTGGGGTCCTCGGTCAGATACGATATTCTCAGAAATCCCATAGCAATAGAAGATCCATGTAAACAACAAGTCTGCTAACTCAGAAGCAGAGGGGAGTTTAGGCAGTGGTTCTACACATCTTCGAGAAGTGGTTGAAAGAGACCAGCGGGTGGCATCAACAGTACCTTATTCTGTGCACATGTAGGGCAGGAACGCACATACTGTTCTACTTCCTACCACTAGCCAGGCTACCATTATTTCTGGGAATCTAAGTGGGCAGTAGCAGTCATCCCTGGATGACCTGATCCCAAAGAGGTATGCACCCACTGGAGCACCGTGCTGCAAAGCTGGGAAGGGACAAATATCTTTCCTGATGGGCAGTCGGCAGACGGGGGCTGGTGTCGGTTCACTTCTTCTAGTTGTTCATCCAAAGCCCAGGCGATCAGACCTGTGAAACAAGACTGTGGCAAAATGGGAACTGGTTCTTTGGGGACCCGAGGGGCATCATACCGGTGAGAGAGGATGTCGGCCTTAGTGTTCTTTGCACCTGAAATATATTTCATACAGAATTCAAATTGAGTGAAGTAAATGGCCCCTCTAGCTTGGCAGGAGCTTAACTTTTTGGCACTGCGGAGATGCTCTAGGTTTCTATGATCTGTGAGCACTTGGAAAGGATGCAGGGCCCCCTTTCGCCAATGTTGCCATTCTTCCAGGGCAGCCTTGATAGCTGTAGCTCGCGATTACCGATGTAGTTTGGTTCGGACGGGGTAAGCTCTTTTGAAAAGAAGGCGCATGGGTAGGTCTCACCTGTGGCCAGGTCGCGTTGGGACAAAACGGCTTCGATGCCGACTTTGGTGGCATCTACTTCTACTACAAAGGGCAGTGAAGGGTCAGGTTGGTGCAACACTTTTATGGTGAAAAACTGCAGTGGCTACCATACCGAATCCTTTGACAAAACACCGGTAGAAATTCGGAAACCCTAGAAAGCGCTGAAGATCCTTCACATTATGGGGTTGGGGCCAGTTCCAGACAGATCTTACCTTATCCTCATCCATTTCCACACCACCCGGGCGGATCCGGTAACCTAGGAGCGCTGGTCTGGTGGAACTCACATTTCTCCCTTTGAACATGCAGATGGTTATCCTTGAGCCATTGGAGTACTGTGAAAACATGAAGGGGTGTATTCCAAATTTGACTGGTGACAATGGTGACGGACTGCAGTTATTGGACACTTTAACATAATGATTGTCAAATTATGTCAAAGTCAAGCTGTGACTTCGCTGTGATCTTCTCCAGAACATTGCTATAAAAACTTTGGAGACTGTTATGTAATTGCTAAGTTCTTGTGGATCTAAGTTTGCTTTCTTCAACCAATCTGATAACTGCTAATTTCAACAAGACTGTAAAGTATGACGGAACCAATTTATTACATAAGTAATTTATTTTGGTCTTTAATCACTGACCATAGATCCTGGTCCTCAGCCTGAAGCACTGTTGTTGCCTAAGTCATTTGTAGCAATTTTTTGGCTTTTATAGTTTCTGTTAAGTCACATTAGGTAAAATTTTAAATTATAGGGCTTCAACAGTTAATTGAAAATAATTTGTAAAAAAAACGTTGTAAAGAAAATTTTGTGATTAGTTGCACTTTTGCAGTAAATTGTGTATAATGACATCACCACCTAGCAACATTAGCGTTGGTGTGTTAAGACTAGTTCATACTTTTGGTACACATTTCTGTGTACAGCAATGATATTCCACCAGACCAGCAGGGGGCAGATGTATTGTAAAAAAACTGAGACGGCACATTCTTGTCTGTTAGATTCCCCCCTTTAATTTTTCATAAATAAAACCACCCCACCACGCAAAAATACGTGTTCAGTTTCAACATAGTGTGATTCTGCGTCCTACCTTCAGTAATCCTTGCAGGCACTAGCTAGTTCTCACAGACTATTATCTGTAGATCTGTGCAGCATTTACCGAAGTAAGTACCATGCTAAAATAAGTACATATCACCAAACTTGTGCTATATTTGTTTAATTAAAAGACAGTTGGTTTTGTCTTCTTGACATATATATGGACATTTCCACAGGAAATTTACACCATGGATGTCAACAGCTTTACTACTAAGAGTATAAGGTATGTACAAATGTTTGTCACTTTTCTTTGCAATTGCATTCAAAACCAAACATCATGCTACAAAGATAATCCATTGATTCTTGAAAAGAGGAATAAAACCAGTATTCAATTAGAAAAAAATAATATTGACTGTACAAAGCAGCTAAATACATAGTTTTATAAAGTCAGGTATTTGCTATCATTTGGTGAAACCTCCCATGTTTTTCATTTTGCTATCAACGTCGTCAGGTCTAAGAAATGTATATTATTCTTCAGAATATCGTTCAAAACATGTTATGCCACGTAATCTTTATCACTTTGGAATTGGACTTTCAAGTTCTTAAATCTATTCCATTAACTTTTTTCAAAATGATTTTAACTCAAATGGCTTCATTTTGGGTTTTTTTTTCGGATTGTCCAGTCTTGTGTTTACCCCCTCCCCACCCCCCAAAGCCAAAGTTGCCTATTAAAAAGTGCTCATATAAATACACAAATGCACTGCTTAAATTTGTAAAAGCTGTACTGTAATGGGAGAACATTCTCCAAGAAAGCTGATATATAGGTGTTGGACAATGAAACTAAAACACGTGGTTTTAGACCACAATTTATTAGTATGGTGTAGAGCCTTCTTTTGCGGCTAATACATCATCATTTCATCTTGGGAATGACAGATACAAGTCCAGCACAGTGGCCAGAGAATTTCTGAACCATTCCTCTTGCGGAACAATGGTTAGATCACTATGTGATGCTGGTGGAGGAAACTTTTCCGGTCTCATGGTATGCTGACATTACCGCGGACACCATGGCTCTCAATACAACACAAAGACTTGGTGTCTTGGACACAGATGTTCCAGCAAGACACACAACAACAATCTGTCCCCTTCTGAGCTCTTACATGTCTCCCATTATTTTGTGTTAATTGCAACATTTTATGCAGAGTTGTGCTATTGCTCTGCTAATTCAACCTTCACACTCTGCTCTTACTGCTGGAATTTGCGATCAGTGAAGACTGGCCACCAGGACGTGCATATATAGGTGTGAAACCTCAAACATTAGTTTATCCTGTGAGAAATTGAGCTGATGAAATTCGGGTGGTATATTCCACCATGAACATGAGAAAATGAATCGCCCTTTCACATTTCCGTTTCACTGCGTTGCTTGCTTAGATGCAAGATTGAGATTATGAATTTGGCAACGATTCACCTGGTCCTCCATGACTTTAGCAGTTATATATTTGGTGTGTGCTGCTAGTGATAAGGGTTCAGGCACATAGCCACTTAAAGGGTTTGAATCCCCCTGATTGAGCCAATAACTGGATGGATGGATGAATGGATGGATGGAATCCCCTCTAATTTTTTTTTGTTACCGATAGAAGTTTGTGAAATCCCCATTGGTAAGGTTGCTGGTCTGCCCATGAGCAAGAAGTGGAAAGAGGTCCTCAGAATTTAAGCTGACCTCAAGATTGGCTGAATTTTTTAGATTGTTTTCAAATATTTGACAATGTTGATAAAGACAGGACAAACGTGCATATTTGTGCATATGCTCCTCAAGTGGGCTGTGAGGAAGAGGAGGAGGCTTTCTGGGCACAAATGCATGAAGAGCTTACGGCAATACAAGAGGGTGAAAGGGTGATTGTTGGTGGGGATCTAAATGGGCACGTGTGAAAAATCAGAGAGGCAATAGATTACATGGAGGATGGGAAGTGGGGAAAGACATGAAGAAGAGCAGTAGAAAGTAGATTCCGCCATGGCATTCGATTTAACAATTGTTAACACATTGTTCAAGATGAAAGTAAACCAGCTTGTCACTTCCAGCAGTGGATGAAGACAAAGCCAAATGGACTTTCTAATGTGTAAAAGAAATTCTAAAAACAAAATAAATAATTGCAAGGTCATAAATGGAGAAAGTGTGGCAGTGAGGCAAAATGTTGTGGTGATGGACTAAGAGATGAGTCAGCATGAGACCTGAATGAATACAGCCAAGGAGCAAGTGATGGGGATGAAGAGAAGAGGGGATTAAGAGCAAGTTTCAGGAAAAGTTTTGACTGAAATGCATGCATTTGAGATTGTGGACAAATGGTGGGAGAAACACAGTGTTAGGTAGGACAACAGGAAGGAGACCATCTCGGGATAAAGAGTGATGTAGAATGGTGAGGTATAGGGTGTGATAAAGGCTAAGAAAGAGGTGTTATCAGTCAGAGAGGGATGAGGACAGAAATATATAGGCAGGTGAACAAGGAAGCAATGAAGGTAGTAGCGAAAGCCAATGTGCAAGCTTTGGAGGACGTGAATGACAATTTGGAGTAAGGCCCAAATGGGGTAAACACGCAAACTCCACACAGACAAAGTGGAGGTGTGCAGTGACAGCGCTACCCACTGCACCACCGTACCACCATAACAGGCTTGCACAATGTATAATGTTAATATTGATACGGCATTTTATGTACAATCATTTGTGACATCGTAAGGACCGCAATAGTCTGTTGGGTTCAAACCATCAATACGCTGTGTTAGAACATTTTTGGTCAAAGGAAAGAAAATTTGGCAAGCTTTGCAACTCGAACGATGATTCTCTTTTATAATTATCTAGTATATGTATATAAAAAAGTCTGAAGTTTAACGCTTTGGCATGAGCTATGCATGCGATCTCTGAGAGATTCATCATAATTCTCGTCCAATTTGATTCACTCTTGTGACCGCGGCGCGTTCGTCAGAAATGAAACAAAACGAGCAAAGAGGAGAAAAACGAACTAGAACTGATGACAAAAAGACATTCGTATATAATAAGGAAATAATTTGTATTTAATAGAGAGGATATTGAGCAAAGGCAAGTGATTGTCTGTTGGCACAACTAACGACAATACCACCAACTTATTTGACAGACTCTGTTGATAGATACATTCTATTTGGCTATATAGTACGTTTTCAACTTTTTAAATATCACAAAAACGTTCGACCATACTAAAACACACACAATATGCTGACAAAAATTATTAATATTATATGGTTAACCTACCGTATTATGTGCACATTCCGGCTAAATGGTAACGAGTTAATATTTGTTTTAGCGGCGATTATTTTAACATAGAGGAATCGTAGAAAGTAAATTAAGCAAAATGATTTAAAGTCAAAGTGATGACAACGACAGGCTAGGCTACTAAATCGCACATATCTATGGCAAACCTACCATTATTGGGTGAGTCCGTCAAACCCGGGATTCTTATTTAAAATATATTTGTATTGCAGTCGAGCTGTGGTGATATTTAAGTTATGCTCTTCCATACTGACGGACGACAGCATTTTCACTCACATTTAATATGAAGCGCTTCTACACAACTGATGGTTTTCGCTCTCTATGTTCACCTTCATCCGCTATGCGCTGTCTCCCTTCCGCCATATTGCCGATTAATCGAGAAGGACAATTTTAATTGATGCTTTGTAGCAATCGACTTTCGAATCACGATAGCTCTAGATTCAAGTAACTTAATTTTAAAATGAACATGTTGTTGGTAGTTGTTTTAGTTAAGTATCATACAGTTGAGAAATCCCAATCAACAGTACATAATAATAATAATAATTATTGATACTTTATTGCTCCCTGTGGGGGAATTCTCTTTACACCTCCCCCAACTTGCTCTCTGTAGGTGAGAGCAAGTTGGCCGTGAAGGGCAGCCACCAATAGCAGCACCCAAGGATCTGGGGGTTAAGGGCCTTGCTCAAGGACTGGTAGATGTGCCGAGGCCGAGCTCGAACCGGCCACCTTCCGATCACAGGCACAGAAGCTTAGCCCGCTTAACCACATGCTGCATATTAGTTATAAAAGAGGTCTGACAAACAGGGAATTTTTCATAAGGTATAGATCATACATTTTACAAAGAAATACAAGCGCTACCTTAAAATCAGAATGCAGCTTCATTTGGGCAGCCACCTGAAGGAAGAAAATACATTTCATGAAACTAGGTGCAAACAATGGTACACACTGTTTCCTCATGATGTTCTCATGTTCCAAGATAATAATACAACCATACATATAGCTAACCAAATTCTTCAGTGATTTCATGAAAATTAAAATAAAGTCAAATGTCTCCATGGCCAAATCTAATCATCAATAAACCTTCATGTAACGTTCTTCAGTACAGAATTTGAACTAGATATCTACCTATTGCTATTCTTCGTCAAAATTGGTCCACTAGCCCACCATGTACAGATGAGGACTTCTATGACAGCAGTCCTAGAATAAATGAAGCTGTTTTGAATGCAAAGAGTGACCCTCTTTCATATTTGTTCTTTGATATTAAATTGAGGCATTTTTGTTATTTTGTAAAACCAGTTTTAAAGAAATTGATCAAGAATTTCTTTTTATTATTTTAATTCTAATCAGCTTTTGCTTGAATTCTGTATTTTAAGTTATACTGAATCCCTTAATTTTGTGTTCTATTTTACAGTGAATACAGTTCCACTCAGTACTATTCCACTCAGTACTATTCCACTAGTGAGTACACTGATGACTTTGAACATGCTGGACCATGCAAATATGACAGATACAGCGCTGTGTTCCTTCCTGTGTTTTATTCCCTGCTCTTCGTGTTCGGGGTGACCAGCAATGGCCTCGTCTTGTGGGTCATCCTGATGTCTGTGAAGCTGCTGAGCATCGTTGATATCTGCCTCCTAAACCTGGCCGCGGCGGATCTTCTGCTGCTCATCACCCTTCCCTTCCTGGCCCACTATTCAAGAGCGGACTGGGTCTTCGGGCGCGGCATGTGCACAGCCGTCATGGGCAGCTACTACATTGGCTTCAACAGCAGCATCTTTTTCATTGTGATCATGAGCATCGACCGGTACCTGGCTGTGGTTCATGCCGTCAATTTCCTCAAAACCAGAACACGCAAATATCGAGTCATCATGATTACCGTAACCTGGATCGTAGGGCTTTTGGCTTCATTTCCTGAAATATCACTCATTGATGTTCATCAGCAACATAATGCAAGTTTGTGTGAAGTTGGTTATAAGAGTGAACCATTCCTGAAAGCATTTAGCCTGTTTAAAATTAATGTTGTCAGTCTTCTCATTCCATTTGTCATCATGGTGTTTTGCTATTCGATGATCCTGAGGAGAATACTCCTCTGCAAGTCAACAAACAGGAAGACCATACAACTTATGCTGCTAGTGGTTGTGGTGTTTTTGTGCTGCTGGACCCCCTACAATGTTGCATCTTTCTTCCAGGCACTAGAAATTCTAGAAATCTACAAGTTAACATGTGAATCCAGCAAAGCTATTCGGTTGAGCCTGCAGGTGACGGAGGCCATAGCCTACTCCCACACCTGCTTGAATCCCATCATTTATGTTTTTGTGGGGGAAAAGTTCAGGAGGCACCTTTTCAAACTCATGAACAGGATGCCCTGGATGAACAATAAGTTTATGATTTCCACCTCAGCATCACAGCTGTCCCAGACAAGCAGAGCTGAACGGTCCAGTACAATTAAGAATGTCACTTCTGTTTAAATATCATATATGTGCAGTATCATAGAAATAATTATAGAAAAAATTGCTTTTGTCTATAATGGAAAACTAGATTTTACTTTTTTTATTCCCTCTTCAGAAATTTTATGAATGTCTATGAAATTGCTCTTTAATAAATAAAACACTGATTTCTACTCCTTTTGCAAGCTGTGCTTTATGATCAGTTCCTGTCTTGTCCCGTTCTGCTCGTTGTTTCCCTGACTGGCCAGCAGGTGTTGCTGGTCATCCCGTTGTTCCCTGTGTTCCTCAAGCTGTACCCCAGCTATAACCCTTTTGGTTTCCCTTGTTCCCAGGACTGCTGTGTGGCTAAATTGACTGAGCAAGCCATAGTAAGCTAAGCATCGTGAGCTGGACTGTTAGCGTTTTTGTGTTCCATAACTCTGTTTTTGGTAAACCCCATGTTAATCATGTCCCTTGTGCCCTAGTATAGTTCTTGTCTTTTGTGTTTGTTCTTAGTGACCTTGCGTGTGCCACAGTCCTGTACATATGGCCTTTGTTCAAAGCTTGGTGGATTGTTATAACCCACACCTGTTCCATGTCTTGCCCTCAATACCATTGTATATATTCTATATGGACAAAGGTTTTGGGACACCTGGCCATTCCACCCACAGGAACTGTACTGACATCCCACTCTAAATCCATAGACATTAATATGGAGTTGGGCCCCCCGTTTGCAGCTATAACAGCTGCCACTTTTCTGGGAAGGCTTTTCACAAGATAGAAATGGAATTTCCCCAAACTGTTCCCACAAACTTGGAAGCATTGAATTGTCCAAAATATTTTGCATGCCTTGTCAACTCCTCAACAGCATGTATTAGAGCTGGGCGATATGACTTCAAATCAATATCACGATTAATTGAATATTTACCTCAATTACAGTTAATGCACGATTATCTTCTTTTGTTTTGTTTTTTGCCCTTGTAGTTCACTGACAAGCTTTATACTGTAAATATGCTCAACTATTAAAGCTGGGATATTTTTTCTAATGAAAGACTGTATATCTTTATGACTTTAAAATAAATTAAGGAAACACACAGATGAACTATTTATGGTTATTGACATTGACTATTTTGAACAATTAAAATCAAAGCACACATCTCTTGAAATAACGTTCTATGACAAAGGTCACATTTTAGTTATGTAAAAAGCAAGTTTCCTAAAAAAGTAGAAGACAATTAGCTTGCTTTTCTTGCAAACAAAATTTTTAAATATTGTAGCGCCAGTGGGATTACCATATCCTGGAATGCTCGTGGGCCATGTATATAGCCCTTGTATATGTCCTGTTGTAAATAGGTATATGTAACGTGAATATTTGTGCTCCGAGTATGGCATGCACCCTTCCCTGTGTTGTATGTGTAGTCCTAATGTGTCTAGCCATTGTGTAATTATCCTACCGTGTGTGAAATTTCCCGTATTTGGATGCTGTTTGCATTCTCCGTGAATTGCTGCTTGAGTGCGGTTATTTTAAGGGCTCTTATTGAAGAGCAGCTCCGTGCTAATTCGCGCCTCCTTGTGTTCTCTCTGCCGTCATCATGATGCCTCGGTCTGCCTGGCGCCACGCTGGTGTCAAAGTAGGATGCCAGAAGTGGCCCCTCTGGCGCTGGTTGAGCGGATGCTTGGCACCGTCTTCGAGCAAGTCCACTCCAGCCTGGCATACCTGCAGGCGACGGCAAGGCGGCGAACCGGCGGAGGCAGAGACTCCTGGGCAAATACAGCACCGACTGAGGAACTTGTCTGCTGACGCTGCGGGAGGAGGGGGCACCAGGTTTTTTTTAAATTCGTAGAGCCCTCCCGATTTGATACTATTTTGGTATGGGTTTGCCTATTCAGTATATATCCATTGCGATTTTTAATAGCTGTTGCTGAAGTATTTCAGGTCTACAGTACATCTAAAGTAAAGATAACTGCTGGAAGCATACCCTGACTTACCATGTACCTTTCAGTTACATTATTTTCAATTTAGAACATACAGTTAAACATTAATTTGACACAGGTGAAGCCTAAATTCTCAAATAGATGTTCACTAAAGATAGTATCTTCTTATATTAAAGAGTAAGCTGTTGTTTAAAAAGTTGTGTTAAGGGTTGTTGCCTTGCACACATAGCTGCAAGGTTGTGGGTGTCAGGAAATTTGTTTCAATTATATACAGTATAGTGTAATGATGTCTATGTAAAGATTATCAATAGAATGTTTTGTTGTAATTTACTAGCTTGACCAATAATCTCATCCTTATGGGTCTGCGTTTTCAAATCTACATGGAATTCTATAGAATTGTTGGCAAAGATTTGCACAGTCCTTGTCTCCTAGAACTTTTCCCAAACCAAAGTGTCATGGTGCCGGCGGGAACAATGAGTGACAATCCACTAGTGGCTACGGGGTAACACTGGGGTTTATTAACACAAAGGACAACTCAGGGAAACTATAAAACCAAAAAGGACCACAAGGGATCCAAACCAAAAACAGGGAAATACACAGGCTAAGGAACTTGGACTCACAACAGGGCAGTACAAAGAAAGACCAGGACATACTCTAATCAGGACTGCACCTATGGAACAAACAAGGACCACTATGCACCGCATGCACGATCAATGACTCACCACGCAACTGAACGAGGGCAAACACTTAAATACACAATGAATAACCAGGAGCAGGTGTGAGGCAGAACAATTAACCACAGAACAAGGAAATGATCACCAGGTGGAACCAGTTAACTAATCAATGAACATATACCAATACTAGAGACTAGGAACATGGCAGGAATCAAACACTGGGAACACAGGAATACAGAAAAGGCATGGAAATAAAAAAAACAACCGAATGTAACCAAAAACACCTAAGACATACACAGAACTCAAGTACAATGATCAAAACCCAATAAGACAAAACAGAGGAGGATGGACCCGAATCCAGGCATGGAAGGCTACAGCCTCTGTGCTACCAGCTCAGCCCACTGAGCTACACAGTGGCCCAGGAACATGGGAAACACAAGGGGCACCCTGGACACCGGGAACTAGGGGAAAGGACACAAAAGGCGGAATCGGCTAGTGCCGACCGTGACACAAAGAGGAGTTTATGAACAGCTGTTATCAAAGCTTTTATAGCCAGAGATTTGTGTTGTTCTCTTAGATTACGACGTCTTTTTTATTGTATTGCTTGCAATAGGCTCTGATTGTATGATAAGCAACAATGCTTTTATTATCAATTTGTATGAATATGGATTAACTAAATGTTTGATAAGCTAACAAAAAATATGAATATATCGGGGACCATATTAATAAAATATTAATGCTAAAGGTATTAATCTGTCGTTTTATTTTTTTCCCATAAAGACCTTCGATCCAGCTACCATGGAACTCTGGCAAAGCAATATGATGGTGTCTCCTAAAGTCTGCCGCCATTAATTTTCCCCAAGACATGTGGCTGTGTAGGACGTCACACACTCACTCACCACCAATATGAGACCCTGGGTGCTGCAACAGGTGACTGCCCTTCACGGCCTGCTTGCTCACATCTATAGAGAGCAAGTTGGCAGAGGCAAAAAGAGAATTTCCCCATAGATTAATAAAGTATCAATAATTTTTATTCGGATTGCAAACATAACCACATGTCCTTACTTGGCCTGACAAGACGTTGTCAACAGATGATGGCCACACAACAGAGTCTTTAATATGCTTGACTGGCCAGAGTGCTGTTGGGGTGGAAGGGGTACACAACATTAACATCTAGAGACCTGTCAGCAAAGCCATAGATAAACAATCTGCCATCACCTAGCGTGACCTGTCTTTTAGCAGAACGCACTGAGATGTCATTCATCACCATAAAAGATCATTCATCCCTTACTAGGTCATCAAAGCGAAAGACGTTGGCACCTCGACTGAAGACCAAACGTGTCTCTCTCAAAACCTTCAAACGGGATGATCTGCCTACCTGATGTGCCAGTTGGGAATTGGTTGTGATTTCTGTGCCAAAGCCTTGAGCAGCAGACTAATGAATCAGGTTACAGGTTGCACCACTGTCAATGATGATGCATTTGTGAAGGTGCTTGTTGAAAGTGTCAGCATACGGTGACTTGCACACTTGGACTAAGTGGGTGGCGCTAGGCTGCATGCAGTCAGACAGCTTTCAGGAGGGTGTCTTCAGGGGGAGACTCAGGCTCACTAAGTGTGTCATAGGATTCATCAACGATATCAACAATTTGCAACATAAACCTGCTGTCATGCTCCAGGAGGAATTTGCACTCACTGAAGTAATGGGCAGAGCCTGAGCAGCCAGACTGTTTGCATAGGGAACAAGACGTCTCATGCAGCTTCAGTTTGGTGGAGCCTTTTTCGGAACCATAGAGAGATAATATGTGTGGTAGCAAGCTGATTTGTGTGAAAAAGGAAGTGGGTGCACACATAACTTTCACACCATCAGCAGAATGGATCTCATCCAGGAAAGATTCATAAGCCTGTGAGAGCTCTAGCTTGATGGAGGCTAATGTGAGTGCGCATAGTTCTTCACCATAACATTGCCTAACGAGCATGGGTAACTCAGGGTGGGTTAAATGCAACCGTGTGAGGACAATGGAATTTTTGAGCGAGGGGGTAAGCTCCTCATCTTCCACTGCTGTCCCACCATGGTGGGTTAAAAGATGAGGCTTGAGAAGGCTCAATGAAATGTGCCTCTGTCATTTAGAATCCAGAATGCAGTCTGATAACCTGCCAAATTCATTCAATTGTACTATGAGACACCACAGGGCAATATTTATCAATCTGACCTAGAACTAGGTCCAGATAATTAACCTATTGCTGGGCTTTTAGGCCCTGAGCTGCAATTATAATCTCCCCATCACTCACAAATCTCCGGAGATGTTAGCCTTGCTTTTCTTTGTGCCAGGAAAGCATGTAGATTAAGTTCTTCTTCCAGTTTTCCAACAAATTAATTAAACACTATTGTTTATGGTCCACCTTAACTGTTTGCCGTGTCATTAGTTTCCAAAGTCAGTCGTGGACTTTTACTCAGTGTTATTCACACCTCTTGGAGTGGGTCAGATGACATTTCCCTGTCACCATGGCAGTGGCTGGAATGACTCATGGTCACATTTGTAAACCAGCCTTAAATAATACAGACAGACAGCTCTCGCTTGGGGAAGAATACAGAGACCATACAAGAGCCAGCAGAAGACCATACAACATAACATGCAAACCAGTACCATAAACAACCTAATAAATCCGTAACGCTATAGATGAACACATCATTTCTGATAATAAAAACGCCACTCACATTGCACTTAGCTAAGCTATAACAACACAAAATTTCACGTGGTCAGTTCCCTAACTTCCAAGAAAGCTATGGGAAATTAAAAAGCATAAACACGTCATCAGTCTCAACCTAGCTTGACCCTGCCTCATACTTTCAGTAATCCTTACAGGTACTAGCTAGCTCTTACCAACTATTATCTGTAGACCTGTACAGCATTCACTGAAGTAAGTACCATTCTACAATAAGTACATATCACCAAAATTGTGCTATATTTATTTCTGGGAAATACATTTAATTTTGCCTTCCTGGTATGTCTATGGACATTTCTACAGGGAATCTAGACCATGGATGTCAACAGCTTTACCAATGTGAGTATGAAAAGGTATGTACAACTTTTAGTCACACACCATCACAATTCCATTTAAAAACAAATTTCATGCTACAGAGTTAATATTTTGTAATCCTGTGATTCTTGAAAAGAGGAACAAAGCCAGTATTCATTTAGAAAACAATCATTCTGACAGTGCAAAATAAGTAAATGTATAGGTTTATAGTCAAGTTTTAGCAATCAAACCAGGTTTTGGTGCAACCTCAACACTGTTTTTTTTTTACAACTTACATGTTTTTCCACGTATGTCATAGATTTTCTCATCATCATCAGACTTAAAACAATATATATTTTTCTTACGAATATTGTTCAACTCATGTTATGCAACATAATCATCTTAATTACTTTGGAAGTGGACTTATTTTAAAATTTGTTACAATTATTATTTTTTTTTATCTTTTCATGTTATCCCAAAGGGCTTCATTTTGGTTTTTTTATGTATCGATCCATCTCTGTATTTAAACCCCCAGGCAAAAAAGTGCGTTGATATAAATAAAATCCACTATTTCAGTTTGTAAAAGTTGTGCCTTCATGGGAAATGTTGTTCACAAAAGTGGATAACAGCAGTTTTTTTAATATATATCCCTTGTGTATTTTACTTCATCCATTCTAAGTTCTAGAATCTATAGAATTTAACCTCATTTTGAAAATGGACTGGGGTCACTTCAACCCCAAAAAATATCACAGGGGCTATAAAAAGTCCAGCAGATGGAGCTGATGAGTGACTGACAGATCAAATCATTTGGACAGATTCCAACCTGAATGTCATATTTAGTGAAAGTCATGTAAAAAAAAAAAGGTCATCATTGAAGCGAGTCTTGTTGCATCCTTAAAAGGTGCTATTCACACTTTAAGCTTCCCATCAAAATAACCGAACACACTTTCCAGCAAGTATCAACTTAATTCAGATTACATAAATAAGATATTTAAACATTTCATAACAATACTCGGAAGAAACCGAACTCATGAAATTTAGTTGATATTCTGCCATCAACCCAGGAAAATGAGTTGGCCTTTCACCCTTCCCTTTTCCTCAGTTGCATGCTTTGATGCAAGATTATGAATTGGGCAACAGATGATGCACATGTTCTTCAGATATATTTTTGCCTGCTGCCGCTTGCAAAAACTGGTGATAAGGGTTCCATCAGTTTAACCAAAATATCTTCAAATGCAATGAAGCAAATATCATTTTTTCCTTGTTTTGGGTAGAAATATACATTTGGCCCATCTTGATGCAAGAAAAACTTTCAAATCTTGATGTTCTGCATCAACCATTGTGACCTAGGCAAGCCACCAGTTTGTGTGATATATAATGATGAGGGAGTCTCCATTCTGAATGCTACTTGGAACTCTATCAGTTGATGCTCCCCTGGGTCCTCTAATAGGAATATTTTTCATTTGTGGCCTTGAAAGTGGTGGTGCAGCTTCCATCAGTCTGCTGGGTGTTACTATCCAGATAATACATTGTTGGACGAAAAACACTGGCACATGAGTGGTTCACAGCAGAAGCAGACAGAAGTGCAGTGTGCCTGCAGTGAATACTGTTCCTCTGTGGTAATACCTGGTGGATCTTCCTTGCTCCTGGCCCATGATTTGAGTGGTTGCCTGAGAAGTGAGTCATATGTCAGAAAATGTACTTCAGAAATGAAGTGTAGATGGACATCATGAAGACTGCGAGACACCTTCTCATAAAAGATCTTGCCATCCACTGTGTCATTTCCTCTTAGAACAAGGTTGCCAGCTGTTCTCTTCACTGTTGCCCCAACGCTTCCTGGAGCATCTTTTCCATGTGAAGTGGGAAAGAAATTGCAGATCACCCTGAGCCATCAGACCAAAAATGAACAATGTTAGTGTTCCCGAACCTGCCTCTTAAAAAGAAAAATACTCTGCCAACCTAACACACAGACTGAACTTTCCCCATTTTTTTCTTAAACACAGAGTTATGGAACAACTTATAAGACCACTCTATATTTAACAAATTTGCATTTTTAAATCCTGATTTAGTCCTGGTTCTGCTAGCAGAAGGCTACGGTGAGCAGCATGTTGCTTCTAGGTTCGAAATCTCTAAGACAGCAGTACACAAGAATAAGGTGAAGCAGGAGACACTGGGAATGACCAGAAACCAGCCAGGAAGTGGGCAGAAGTGAATTTATAATACCAGAAATGACTGTTAACTTATACAACCGTTTCTCATGACTCATAGGATGACATCAAGTGACCTTCAAAAGGAATGGGAAACATTAAGTGCAGGTGTGAAGTGCACTGCTAGGACAGTTCATATCAGGCTCCTAGAACCAGGACTGAAGTCCCATAAAGCAAGGATTAATGAGAAACAAAGAAGAACCAGTCTAGAGTTTGGAAAAATATATATATATATAATTCACAAACGCAAACCCATAAATTGAGAAATGAGTGAAACAAAAAATTATGCTGTGGTTTCTTAATTTTTTCCCCAACTGTAAATATATATATATATATATACACCTTTGCAGTAACAGGTGCACCCTGTTACACTATCCCCACTCTGAAGTATCCATACTCTTTAGTATCATATGCAAGGAAACATTTCTCCATATAGTTTCCATTCCTCACCTTTACAACACACATACACCAACATCCTAACAAAAAACAAGTGATTTATAATAGAGGGCAAATAATTATTTCCCCCACTGTATGACCAATTTTTAAACAAAGAATACTGTGCACAGGCCCGGTTCTAGACTGTATCAAATGGGGGGGCCAATAAGAGATGTTGGTGGATCGCATCTTTGGCTTTAGTGGGGCATACACAGTACTTGGTGGGGCATTGCCCCCCCCCCCGTGCCTCTGCCTAGAACCGGCCCTGACTGTGCATGTCAAATGTGTGTGTGTGTGTGTGTGAAGTGCTACATGTCACTTCAGAATCAGACATAAAAATGTTTTCCTATTTCACTTGCATTTCACCAAGCGCTAAAACTAACCATTACATTGAATCTACATATTGCTTTTTCTGTTTCCTTCAAAACATTTCTGCAACTGCTCTGGACTATTCGAAAATGTGCCAACTTTTTCTGATTTCCTTTATTTCTGTTGTTCCTTTACGAATCTTAAAATCTTCACAAACACGTGCGTACAGATGTCACACAAGTATTTCGTTAATACGAAGCCGTTATAAATCAGCCCCCAGGTTCCGGAAAAATGTTCTGTTTCCGAAATAAAGTTCAGGCAGTATGAAAGCACCCTATATGTTACCTGGTTTCCAGACTGGCCTGGTGTCCCTCCCTCCTCGCTGCTTCACTGTTGTCTTCCTCAGTTTCCCAATATCATCCAGCACTTGCTCTTTAGGAAGTTGCATGCCAGCATGTACTGCAGTGCCATACAGCACTGTTAAGAAGAAAAACTTAGACTCCCAGAGGACTTGTGCAGGCACTGGGATCGCATTTTCTACATGCCCTGAGTGTGCACTGTAACATTGTGTGTCTTTGGATGTATGGTGTTATACCGCTCCTTAGCCAGAGTTTGGGACTTCAACACTGTAATAAGCAGGTATTCGCGAAGGGGATACCTGCTGTCTCCTGACAACCAGCCACCAGGAAATGCAGTATCCTTTGCCCTCTGAAGCACTCCAGAGATGGATCACATGTGTCTTTAAGTTGACTTTGTAGGTAAGTCAGTACATGTACATGCGGTTCTTATTTAGTTTCAATTAATATATGTTATACCCTCTCCTGGAGCCGACACCTTTTCGTGGTGGAGGGGTTTGCGTGTTCCAATGATCCCAGGAGCTATGTTGCCCGGGGCTTTATGCCCCTGGTAGGGTCACCCAAGGCAAATAGGTCCTGGGTGAGGAACCAGACGAAATACGGCTCACAAAACCCCTAATGACGGAAAAAATAGTGGAACCACGGTTTCCCTTGCCCGGACGGGAGTCACTGGGGCCCTCCCCTGGAGCCAGGCCTGGGGGTGGGGCTCGATGGCGAGTGCCTGGTGGCCAGGCCTACACTCACGGGGTCTGGTCCAAACAAACAAACAGCCCAAACAAGGAACGTGGGTCCCCCCTCCAATGGGCTCACCACCTGTAGCAGGGGCCATAGGGGTCGGGTGCTTTGTGAGCTGGGCAGCGGCCAAAGGCGGCTGCAGAAGCTAGCTCTAGGGACATGGAATGTCACCTCTCTGATGGGGAAGGAGCCTGAGCTGGTGCGTGAGGT
>JAAGVU020000129.1:11539946-11574687 GCA_011763525.2 Mormyrus iriodes
TAGGTGAGTCCAAACTTTTGACTGGTAGTGTATTTCAGGTCAGTTTGTAATTATCCAATCACTGAACGCAATTTCCCCTTCCCTCATAGATGATATTTACCTTGGCTTTCACCAGTAGCCCCAGTGCAAAACGTAAGGTGTACATTTCTTTGTAAAATGGACAAAAGACCTACCATCCACTCAAAGGCATTATTTAATTATTTCTTGCTGTAGCTGATGAATTGTGATTTAAACATGTATCATACAGGGTCATTTACAGGGTGAACAGTGAAAACTAGATTATTACATTTTTATTTTAAGCATAGTCATTTACATAAATATAGGAGATAAAATATTAAAACCCTATTGAAGGGAATAGCCTTCACGTGCCTATTTAAGTCCTTTTACCATGTAAGATGAATATTTACAGAGCCTTCTAATCCAATCTAATAGATTCTCCCATCCTACCAGTGAACAATAGATTTGGGAGAAAAATCTGAACACATCATGGCCTGCATAGGGTGGGGTCTAATTTACCTGCTACGGTCAGACAGAGTGTGAAGGTGAGACTTAAGTAAGCAACAGAACCAGCTTCAGCTGCTGTAATTATTATCATCATTACTGCAATCTGTTCCACCCTCAGATCTGCACTTAATGACAGCTACATGATTGGAGTCTGCGATTACATTCCCAGTAGGAGGCTAAATTGATACGATCATCTGGTATTGCATTTGGCCTCCCATTGTTTACTATTTCCCGGAAGATAAATCATACACCTGCGCTATAAATACAACCTTTGGTCTTCTGCTGGTCCCACTGCTGGTCCCACTGGTATTACTTCATCGCTGGTACTTCCAGTAATGGAGGGACACCAGCAAATCCATCGTACCTCCTTGTCACTATCGTTTTACAAATCATTTCCCTAAATATGAAGGAAATCCTTTATGAAGGAGAAAAGTACCAGCAAACACAGGAAGAGCCCAGCACATGAATCCTAACACTATGGAACTGAGGTAATCTGTTAACAACTGATATGGACTGAATCGGCTCAGGAAAGCTATTGTCCTGCCTCATGTTTATTTTTAAGTAAGAAAATAACAGGAAGGTGAAGTTTCTCCTGAATGCCGACCAAGCATTTCCCACAACCCCAGGCCTCCATCTTTGCTAATGCCTAATGGCAAATATGCTAATGAAATGCAAGGTCAATACATTCTGGAATACATCCATTGCGAAAGTGTTCTGGCATCAACTTGAATTTATGTGACATTCCACCAGCAAACGGTTCCAGGTATAAACATAAAGGGCTCCAGCCATAGAGTTACTCTGAAGTTTCAAAGCCTCACTGCTGATTAAATAAGCGCTGAGATTGAAGCAATTGACTCGTTTAATTATTAGTTAAGTGATGTTTAGCTAGCTACACTTGGCCTAGGTAGGTTCATCTGTAGCATGTACTCACGTTACTTTGCTCTTAGAGACCACATCTGCAAGCCTTCTTGCGCGCCTGCCACACCCAGCACCTTAATTTCCATCTTACTCTTCTTCTCTTCCTCTGAATTGCAAATCCTCTTCTTCCTTTACCCTTCCTGCTCTGGCTCTCTCTCACCATGGGTTGGCTCTATGTTGTCGAACTCATGACTAAAAACTGCAGAAGAACTAGGCTCCTTTTCACCCCCCGATGCAAAATAATATCCAGAATTATTGAGTATTTCCTCAGGACTGGATCCTGGTGACATTTGATTACGGCATTTGGGAGGTGTGGGACCCCGAACAAATCTCAAATAAAATGAGCAAGTAACAGGAAACATTGGAAATGGCTTTGAGGGCCTTTGGGAGCTGTGTGCTTTGGATTGCCTCCTTGTGGGTGACACTAGAATGCATTTGTTTCGCTTTCAACATGTACCATGTTCTCGTGAAGTGCAAACATTCTCCACCAGACACATTAACCTGGCACAGCTTTAACACCGTAGCAGGGTGGCCCCACACCTGGCCTCAAATGGCCAACACACCCCATCAGCTGATGCAGTCAGAATCGCTGGGTGTCAGGTTTTAATATTTCGCTTACGCAGCATGATGCCTCGCTTAGGGATGACGCCCCGATAGGTTTCTGTTCTGTTCCCAAGAACGTGAGCTGTATCTGAGCTGTCGATTCTGAGCTTCAAGGTGAGATTCTATCGCAAGACTGTCACTGTCTGCCAGGTTTTGAAGGTCTTCGGGTGTCTTTCATTTTCTTTTGTCCCATGACACCCAACAGTCATCAAGTTAAAACATGCTCATGATCTTATCTGATATCTTGGTGACTTTAACCCTTGCAGCTTAATTTATATTGTATAATGTCAGAGTGAGGTTGTAGACCATCAGGCAGTATACTGTTGAGGGACTTGGATGTTCACTTAAATGTGCTATCGAAAGACAGCTCTATGGTATTTTGGAGAGCACCGTGTGTAGAACTCCAAGGTGACGGCTCCATATTTGAATAGTGAAGTAAAATCTTTGACCACGATGACCGTTCATATCCTTGCAAATGCAGTCACACACCTGGACATCTGCTGCTTGCATCTCTGAACAACAATTTAACTGTGTTGCCAGAAAGATTACAATTATGTGTGCTAATTGTTAGTTTGAGGGGTTGTTCTGAAATATCTAATTTGATTTAGTATCCCTTTAAAATGATTTTGCAGTTGAAAGTAATGCAGTGAAAAATGAAATTTCTTTTACATTATTGAAGTCTTTCCATCACATACTGACATCACAGTCATTTGTTTTGTTTTTTAAATGAAATATGAATGATGTAAATAGATGTTAAGACATGTACCACAGATGACATCCTGCAATTTTTCTGGTACTCTGAGGGTACATTGATGAGGGAATGCTTTGTGGATAAATCTCTCAAACCTCCAAACTCCAATGACCACCAAATGGGCCAAACATCAAAATCATCCCTTTCGGCTGAATCACATCCCAGGAAGAGCAATGCCGTCTCACTGTGCGAAATTCCACTTAATCTAAATACCCCAGGGCTCTTTTGGTGGCATGATCCAACTGCCAGCTGAAATGGGCTTTGGATGATGACATCATCTTGAATAGGCCTTGGATGATGACATCATCCCAAAAACATTTTTTTACAACAACATTACTGAAAAAAAATTTATAATTTATACCCAACAGCAGTTTTCGGAATAACAAGTAATCCTGGAAGGAATAATTCAAATTTGTGAGATGTGAAATTCATGCACAATGAGGTGTGCCCCTGCAAATGCAAAACTATTCAGCAGTGACACATTTTGAGAATACTTTATATATTGGATTCCTGACTGCAAGGTGTCTGCAGGTTCGAGGTTCCATAAGTAACTTCTGCCAAATGAAGTATGGCCCCCTTATAGGCACTCAGGCATCATGTTAGGCACACTTTGTGTCAAGAGTGCACTGGGGTCTATGCAGTCTGGCGGCTCTCAGTTTTAACAGACTGGTTAGAGCAATCTGTGTTTCTCGGGTGGCAGCCTAGAGGCACAGAGGAAGGTAATTACAGACTCGTTTTCATTACGCTGGAGTCCGCTTTGTCTTTGCAGTTTCCATTTACATCTCAATGCTAGTGAATTTCAGCCGCTAAGAAGCAAAGCATATTTCCCCGTTTTAATTTGGAAGGAATTATGACAAAAGGCTACGCATGCAACAGTAAATAATGATGTATATTTAGAGAAGGGACATTGAGCATTAGGTTGATCATACCGGTCTGTTTATCTCAGACATCAGGGAAAACCTCCATGCAGCTCAGTTTTTAACAACACACATCAGTGTGTTATTAACGTTATTGTTAACTTCAGTATGCGTGGTGTCGACATTTTTACCAGGAGTCCTTTTTTTTCCTGTTTTAGAAATGTTTTAGAAACATCTAGCAGTTGCTAGCATCTAGCAATCCTCAAAAACCACTGCCCTGTGTCATGGTCACAGGAATGACAAGTTCAGCATCAAATAGGATGCAGGACACTAAGCTAACAAAAAAAATCAAAGAGCAATCTACAAATGAAGACCAGAACTAACCCAAAAAACCTAGGAAACAGCCCAAACCTCCAAGATCAAGTAGGTTAACATAATGAAAACCAGAACAAAACAAGTCATGACCAGAGGGAGCTTAAATAGCCTGATTATCAGGTGATTTACAGTCAAACTCATGCTATGAAACATATGAGGTGCCCTCTTATCCCACCCTTGGTGAACCTGTGGGACATATGCCTGTACAACAAGGGTGACTGAATTTTGTGGATGAACATTACCAGCACAGACAAGTGTATTTAAATGTGTGAAAAGGGGATGCATTGTGTAAAGGCTTTACACTAAGTGTAAGTCAGAGATCTGCCGAGCGGAGAAGCCCAGTCTGAGCCACGGCACAGAAGTCCACGGGGGGGGGGGGGGATGCAACTGAATACATTCCTCACTTTTCAAGGGCAAAAAAAAATCAATTTTCCTTTTATTTTACTAAAAAGTCATGCCAGTTGGCAGTTGTTTCACACTATGTTTTAAATGAGTTTTCATCTGCAAAACAAAACCTGTGCATTACACAGTAATGACTGGGCTTAGTAATCAATGTTTGCCGTTCGTCAGAGTGGATAATTATTATTGTACTGGTCATGTCTTTGACCACTTAAGGCTCAATTCACATGAAATGTCCCTATTGTTAAGCCGACAACAAGCCTGAAATGTCCTCTGTGTACTAACACTTCCCGATTGTCAAAGGAGAACAGATGTCTGCTCCTGAAATTTAAATAAATAAAATAATTTTAAATAATAGTCTTTTACAATGTTAGTCATTAGGAAAACGAGCTTGGATTTCTCCCTGGCTACCCGGCGTTAAGCCCCTCCCATAAAAGTCATTGTTAATCCACTATTCTTTTTCAACCAATCAATCACAATGTACAGCAGTGGAAAACTGACGTAAATCACATAACATTATAGAGCAGTGTGTTGTTTTGATACTTTGACAGATTACTTCTGCCTCTATGGAATGATGCCCATCAGGTCACCCATTCAGTGAAGGACAGAGGCAAGATTCAAGCCACATTCAAACTGGAGTGATCAGACTGCCCTTTGTAACTCTGAAAGCCCCGGAAAAAACCTTTGAAGATGCTGTGAGCGCATATATGAGGTTCTGTCCAAACAGGCTTTCACAGATAATAGGAAAGATGGACACACAATTCCTCCAACATTCTAGGTTTAATATGCAGTACAAGAGTCACCTTAGCCAGTTCTTTGGATGATCATCAAGCTACAGACACATTAATCTAAATACGACCTAGTAACGTTCATAGATTTTAATGCAAAACAGCAGTGAATGCAAAAGCTCCCCAACCTTCCCATTACCTTTCACAGACAGAAAAAGTTAAAACGTTTGATTACTGTGAAGATCAACTCTGCATCTTTTATATATAAATGTAGAAAAAAAAACCTTCCAGAACAATAACCATGACAACCTATGCTAGTTACGGAGGAGGTGAAGGGTTATAAAACATCATACTGGACACATAATTAGCTGAGCATTAAATCAGGAAGCAAATATTTTAATGCTGCATGGAGAGCAATTATTGCAACCACCAAAATTAAAATGCCTTTTGAAAGCTTTGCCAGTCCAGGACATACTGAAACATCCATTCTGTGGTTATTAACTTCACAGACATTTTGAATTCTAACTAAATATATCCTTAAATTACTGATTATTGTAGGCAGTAGTGCCAGAGTTGTTAATAAATAAATGGATTTGTGACCAGAAGGTTGAAGGACTCACATTTGAGGGAGGTTCTAGATTCTGAATTACCCCAATAAACCTCAAGCAGCATAGACTGTCCCGCATAAAGGCACCTGTTCAGAACCTGAATTCTAAAACTGTCAATTTAATGACATGAGGGTCAAAGGCTCAAAGGTATTGATGTTGGATCAATACTCTAGTGCTGTGATCAGTTCTGTGGTTTAGATTCCCAAAACCTGTTGTCAAATCTTCCATGCTTGATCCACGAACTTTGAAGAAACCTTAACTTAGTCAGGCTTCCCAAGCGGCTCAGTTTGATCTGTTGACCGGTCAGGCACACATACCTTACTCCTTTAATTGGTCCTTTTTTCAGCAATATAATGTAAGTCACTGAAATAAATGAAAGTGAAGCAGGTAGGACTTGGTGGCCCCACATAGCATAATTTACACCAAAAAGCTGCATCTTACTGGTATGCAATATTCTAAAATGTGCTTCTCCTCTGTCTGTGTCTACAGAGGAGATACCTGGGGTTAGTTAGTAGCAATATGGTGGAGGTCATTTTTCAGACTATGCTTAGGTTCTCCTGCATTCCTGACATGTATCAACCATCTTCACCTGAGAGTTCAGACACCTCCAGACCTCGGTGCTCTCTATGCAAAACAAGTAAGCATTTGTACTTTTGTATTTCACGGCACTGCCTCTTTGCATGACTGGCTGCTCAGTTTACAGATGGACGATTTGTAGAGCAACCAAATTCGCCCAGGCTCAGCGTGTCGGAGCAGTGGCCAGGTCGTCCAGATCGGCATTGATTGTGAGGGTAAGAGAAGTGTTTTAGTTCATAGATCGCATCACTGGTCCCCTGAGCACGTATCCTCGCAGGAGGAGTCAGTGGAAGGCCTGCTAGCCATCGTCATCGAAGCGCCAGGACCATCAACGACATGGGAAGCGACCGCAAGTTTGCCGCTCTTTAAAAGGTCATGGGAGGGACATGAGGATTAAGTGAAAGGCTGTCATAATCCAGCATGTCCTATTTTCCTCAATCTATTACAACGAAGGTGCCAGTGAGTTGTATCTCAGTATGCTTTCATAATGATTGATGATCATTCTCTGAATTCCTGTCATACCCTGACACAAGCATTTTATAATAAAAAAGACTAATTTCATAATATGAAATAAAACTTTGTAGAATAAACATTGAACTTGTAATTGTAACTAGGGGAAAAACATGGAAAATGTATTTTTTGGGATACTAGTTACTTTTACCCGTGCTGTATCGTGACATATCCTTTGGAACCAATTAAGAAAAAAAAATCTGTGAAAAATCCATTTCTCTCCAAACAAAGATTATGACTGATTCTCAGGCAGGCAATAAATGTACATTGTAACATGTCATAATTGTACAGAACTGATGCGAGCTCAGCCCAGTGTGTGTCCATGAGATAAGACCGGAGATCTTACAGCCAGATGACCATCTCCCTCTGATGATGCTCTCAGGCATATCCTCCGCAACCTGAGGCACTGTCAACCTTCCATGATCTTGTCTGGCATCTGTCTCACATCCTCTTAATTTGCCGTCTGACCTGCTGCAAAAAAGGCCACCGGAAAAAAAAAACAAACAACCATGACAGCGACTGTTTAAGTGTTTGGCATTTAAAGAACAAAAGGGCTTTGGGATTGTTAACGGAACAATGGAGCAGCTCTTAACGAAGATTCATATTAATGGAGCGTTAATGAATTCAAAGATATGCAAAGCTTACTGTGGTGCCAGCTTAGATAAGGCGAACTAGAATGGATCAAAGTTTTGAAATACACAACAATTAACCTTTCTGCACTCGTTAGACACAAGGCAGGCCCATACTTTTTATGCTTACCTACATTACATTTTTGCCAGTCTCAGGAAATCAAAAATCAGTGAAAAACATAAACTGATAAGTGTCTGTCTCAGTAATGTGGCAAGATTTTCTCCAGGTAAAAACATATGAATGACTCCCCTCAAATGATCACTGCTTTGTGAAGAATCAGGTAAGGGGGAGAGACACGAGCGTTTGCTAAACGCTAAAGATGAAAACCACTGATTTTCTAAGCACACATTCAGTTTGGGCTAAAAATAGCCAGATAAATGTTACCTCCAAGGTGGAACCTGATGAGTATCATTACTCTCTGTCCTATAAACACAGAAATTAAGCATCATTATTGATGGTGTTCAGCAACATCCATGAGATCAATGTTTTTGTTATTTATGATCCAGCCTCGTTAGAAGTGAGAATGTTTGATGGTTCACTAAAGGGAGCCAGAGCACAGATGGGTCTCTCTAGGAACCTTGTCAAGGCCCGTGGATGTGGACCACACCACCAAGCAAGGGTCTCCTCCTTAGCCTTATGCTACATTTAGCGTTTCTGACATCCAATTTCTTCATTTGATTTTCTCTTACAAATGGGGCGATTTCATAAATTAAGTGTGAGTCTGCTTGATTGGTTCTGCTGTGCTAAAAAAAGCAGCAAGTATCTTTATGTCATTAAAAATATACTGCTTTTGTGGGGAGGCCATTTTAAGTCCCCAGTGTTAGTTCCCGGCTTCCGGTACCCCTGACTGCCACAGTGACAGACTTATATCGCATCACTGTCCAACGTGACATTCCCTACAGCACATGTACAAATGACAGGAACTACGGGGGAAGACCCCAACACGTCAGGAAACCACCTGCTCTTCATCTGTGTCATCCATATCAATCCTGCTTTTTTGCATCAATACCTGGCATCTGTAACAGTCACTGCAGAGGGTAAGAAACGTGATGCTATAAATTAATGCCATTAACTATAACCAACGGAAGGATCCATATAAAAACAGGCATCTGATAAAGTATGTGAATCTCACTAGTTTCAACCTTGGGGCCTCTAAATCTATATGTTAAGTGATGCATGGTGGCAAGTAATGCCAAATGTAGTGATGCTGTTTCGCAAATATATGTAACACTCAATGTGTCATGTGAAATTTTTGGAGGGAATACAACTGGCTCAACTTCGCCCATCCTTCAGCGCCAGCTCATTTAAAGACACATGTCCCTTGTGCCCCTACATCAATGACTCCATGTCAGTCCTACCTATTCAGTGCTGCTGTATTGTTGCAGTCTGGGAGCTTTTAATTCCATCATGCAACGAATGGCGATTATGGATCAAACCAGCTGACGTCAGAGATTGTCTTCATCTTTAGACTTCCCCAGAATGCATTATGAGATTGTATGGCGTTCAAGACCATACAAGCACAGAAATATCATAAGATCTAGGACCTCAATTTCCAAAAGGCACCTCTTCTGTATCCCCGGCAAAAGACCTGATATGTGTCCAAATGTCGAGTTGGGAGTAAAAGTGTGAAATAAGATAGCTTCCGCAAGTCACTAATTTAAGTGAAGAAATAAACAGAATGAAAAATAGTAGCCGGCAAGTCGAGGTATAAGTCAGCAGGGATTAAAAATCTTTCTGGCACAGAAAATGTAACGGAGGTGAGTATTTGCTGTTTTTCACAAAGCACCCAGGTTTCTGTACCTCCTTAAAAGAAATATTACTGCTTCCTGGCCTGTTAAATTGATATTGACTATGAAAGCACTGAGACAGGCTGATTTAAGGGTAAGACATAAATCATGAGGTGTGTGGGACTGTGAGACAAGTCAGAGTAGAGGTTGTTAAGTAAGTCACAGTCCACATGAACTTGAAACGGTGCTATATTTCATTGGCCAAGCAATCCAAACAAGGGGTGGAGCACATTAGTAAAAAAATGCTTTTTGCAAAGGCCATGTCACATTCACTTCCTGTTCTACCCCATGTGGGCTCACCCTGTTTCTGAAAGAATTATTTAAGCCTCTCATTTGTATTTAAAAAATTTTCACACTGTATTCTGCACAGTAGTATAGAGTATAGTATATAGCATATTACATACTATACTGTAGTATATACTATAGACTGTCTTGAGAGTGATGATGTGATCTCCACTATGCTGCAGTGTAGTGACAATGTATAAAATGAATTCTTACTAGAAAATTAATAATATAAAAATGTCATATAAAATAATTATTTTTAAAAACCATTTCACAGATTCATTTTTCTGCAAAGCACTAGCAGTCATTTGAGTAGGCATCCAAAATAGTATTAGAATAGAATTCAGTTGTGATGTAATGAAGGATTTCCACGAAAAACATTTCAGTCATTCTGTGACATTAAACAAAGCTATTTCAGAAATAATCACTGCCTACAGAATGCCTTCTTTGATCAAGTGCCCCTGATTGAAGTGTTGGAAACACAATCAAGCTCATTTTTTGGAGAATGTGAGCATGGCATTACTTAAAAAAACACCTTACCTTGCTCACATTTCTGTTTGGCCTTATTGCTTTTTTTCATGCCACTTTGCTTTGTTGTAAGCTGGGCAATGAGTTATCTTCTTACGCCGAACAGATTCAGCTGAGAATGAGTCAGCTGTATTACACAGAAATGATCTGGGAGATTAAGTGTTGCGGATCCAATCAGACGGTATTGTGCACCTTGAGTAATGCCATAGTTTGAGATGGAAGGATTACACACAAAAAGAAAAGGCACAAGGCCTCAATACCCGTGGCTAACTTTGGAATAGTCAGACGCTTCAATCGCTTTTCTGTGGCATGACGGGATTTGGGGCCAGCGGTGTAATTGATTGAGTTGTCCCGGGTCAATGGTGAGTGTTTTCTTCAGTAGGCAAAGGGGTTTAAGAACTGGACATCTCCCAGGTTCGAACAAATCTAGATTCCTTTAGCTGCTGGATCAGATACCAGGAGAGAAACCAAATAGATATTAAGCTAAAAGTAACTAACTAAAGGTTAAAGGATGTCTTAAATAGTAAGTCTTTAAGTCAAAATGCTTAACAGTGAAATGAAACTGTGTGACATGCACAGATGCCGCTGTGATGGCAGGGAGGAAGAGGAAGATGAAGTGTGTGTACACAATGAGATGCCTGGCAGAGTGCCTATCCTATAGCGACTCCAGGCATCAGAAACCCAGGCACTTCTCCCTAGAGTACAACTCCACCTACTGCACGCTGCCACCATTTGGATGCAGCCAGAACGAAACATGTGCAGGGTACTACATTTCCCTTCCGCATGCAAGCAACTTCTCTGCTCTTAAGAAGTTCAAGCAAGTCCACTTCAATGATTTCATGCAATGGTTTTATTGAACTGCTGCCTAAATGGCTGATGGCTGTATTTGCTCTAGTTACATGATTTTATATATGAACAAAACACCAGAGAAAATGTTGTTCACTAGCAAGAGAAGTGAACTAACTAACCAATGTGAAACAAACTAAAAGAGATTCCTGTCTGTCAATTTACTCTTTAATTTGCTATCTAACCAAACTCAGGAGGAAAATGCACAACAAAAGTGATATTTACTCCTAAGGTGAAAACAGAAAAATAAACTGAGAACAAAAAATGACTCAAAATAAAAGGTCTTACAATCGAGTCATAAGACACCGTGTTTGTATAAAATACCAAAACTGAAACGAAAACCCATAAATCAATAAAGCCATAATATATGCCAAAATAAAAGTTCTTCAATACAACCTAATCACCAAAAGCTCCCTCCTTCTCCATCTTCCTGGTCTTTTATTTGTAGAAGCAACCAATTCTCTTCCTGTAACGGGGTGAATCAGACACCTCTTCAAAGGCCATTGGCGCATGAGGCGTGAAAGGTTTGTTTAGCTAGGCCTTTACAGCCAGGTGCCGCAACATTAGTTCAGTTCAACAATAAATGCAACAATGCCTGAAAGGAAACTTACTTGTTTTCAATGTGGCTCATTCTCAGTGGTCTTCTCTTGCAGTGGCCTAAGTTATTAGAGCATTATTGCTGAATTGACGCTGATCACAAAGCAGGAATTAATTTAAAAATTCACAGAGGCTGCGGGATAGCAGCTCAATCACCATAACCTTGATCCTGCCATATAGTCGCCCTGAATAGATCAAAGTGGCCATTGTGATCGAGAAGCACAGGCTGTCAGTAAACAGCAGTGGGTTTAAGCGTTGCTCTGGAGTCAGTCCTGTGTAGTTAGTGTTTATGTCACTTTTGGAGATCAAATGAAAATGGGTTTGAATGCAAACAACAAAGTTCAAGCCATAAAAACAAAAAAATAGGAAGATATGTTTTTTGCTGTGTTAAACTGCATTCATGTAGCTGACCTGCCTGCACATCATTTATGACACAATGTTCACAATATACAGGACGAAACTGTAGCCTGCTGCATCCTCACTCAATAAAAAGTCACCGTGATGCAGAATGAATCACAGGTTACGTGAGCTATAAACAGCCCAGTCAGGGAGCAAGCCCCCACAAAACATGAAATTTTGGGTACATGGAGCCAGGACAGAATCCCAACCCAGGATCATGAAACTGTAAGGTGGACAAACAGCCCTATGAGCTAAGACGTTGGGCAGAACATAATGTAAAGTTATATAGTCACCCTACAGTTAAATGGTTTACTATGTTCTATTAAGTATGTGAATTTCATATATCCAATAATGTGCTTGTGAATTTGGTTCAACTGCGACGCCGTTTCTGGGACCCATGATCCATGCTGCTCTGGCCAGTTGACAGCTGGCTGCTCTCTTCCATCAGCACCCTGGATAGTGACCACCTGTCAAAATTTCAGCACCCATGTCGTTACCTGACAATGAAGCACCCCAAACTGAGTCACACTAGTAATTCCAGCCGCCTGGAGAGCTCTAATCACTCCAGCTGGCTTCACTTTCTCCGTGACATTGGGGAGAAAAAACAAGTGGCTTAGGCACGATGATGGAAGAAGCGTAGGACTACTGCTTAAACCCTGGCTGTAGCAACCTGACTGTTGATCGTTTCCAATAACCTGCTCGCTGTCTCTCTACAGCACTTCCTATTGTCTCTAGCTGTCCTAGATGAAACTGAGAAGGCATAAAGATACCCAGCCATGTGTGTGTGGTCCCCTGCTTTCTGGAGGAGCCCTTCCAGAAACCACTATGTGTTTCTCAATACTGAGAATGTAAAGATCATACTTGTGGTCTTGGCAAAACCGGTTTTGCTGACTTGTCTCCAAAGGACGAACTTGGGGCACAATGAATTGTGGGATTGGTCTCGTTTGGCGAGGATGCAACCGATGTATCCTTGATATTTGGGGTAGAGCAAGACCAACATCTGGGGATTTTTACTATGCTCTGTACTTCTGTTCCTAGTTTTGGAACTGGTCTTTGGCAATTGAAGATGACGTAAAATGGGTACATGAGAACACAAGTACGATCAAGTATGCATTTTGAGAAACACCCACTGCCAGCCTAGGACCGCCTGAGCCTACTTTCTTATCCCCAACTTCCTCACCATGTAATTAGATTTTGAGGCCGAATCCTAATAAATCTCACCTCTAGGGGGCGCTGACCCAGGACACCTCTCTTTCTTGTGAACCTCTGTGCTCGTTACTGTCACTGTTCTTATGTATGGTTTCCTGATGAAACATTGGTTGGGGTGAAGGGGAGTTGGAGAGGGGAGAGTATCAGTAATGCTACTGAAGCTGAGTTGTTTTGGTGGATTGATAAAAGGAAGTTTATTTTGATCCTCTGTAATCCCACCCCAATCCATTTACACCTCTGGAAACTTGGTTATGACAGAGCATCATAACCAATAAGAGATGAAGGTTGAGATGACAAGAAAGAGCGTCAATGCTGAACACATGGGCAGGAAGTCATGGAGGCTGATTGGGATGAACACACGCGCCGTCATGAAGCATGCTCATCCATGTTGCAGCTTAATTATAGATCATTAACCTTCAGTCGCCTGGATACAGCACAGGCCAAAACTGTAATTACATTTTTTTCAAGCTCATGGTTCTGATACAAATCAGTCTAGTCAGCCTAATTAGTAAAACGTGAGCCTTCAATGGAGTCTTGGGTGTCACCGAAGCTGGACAACAGGGTCCTCAAACTAACTGAGCCCAACTTAACAGTGACATAGCAAAAAAAAGGAGATGCCACATCTCAGCTTGTGGTTAGAGATCTGAGCTTATACCTGCATTAAGCCTTTAAAGGGTTTTACTGTGTTGTCCTTGAAGACGGTACTTACTCCAATCTGCTTCAGGTAAACTTCTGTTTCTATGGAACCTCCTTAGGGTGTTTGACAAAGGTTTCATTTTACTCAGGATATACCCATCTGAAAAACATGGCACTACTTTCAACATAACAATCTTTATTGTATACATAATTGTTTAACTATTTGCTAAGTCAGTGCCACCTCAGAAAATGGCTTCCTAGGTGACTGCCTGTTTCTCCTTATTGGTTCACCAGTGCTGAAGATGAGTGTTTGTTCTACAAATCTGATGTCAGGCAGAAAAGCATAGAAAATTTCATAAATGAACCTAATTCACAAAAAGTTCATTTTGCAAATTAACGCTGTCCAAAGGTAAAATGTCAAGTCTGACATCTGACATGTTACTGCTCTGCAAATGTCCTCTCTCAGAAATCATATGCGCTGTGACATTTTAAACGTCCGATTGGTGGTTATAAACCTCAGATCAGCCGATGACCCGGCTCTGCGTGCGGCCTTCAGGTTGGCCATTTTTCAGAACACGTTGACATGACGGTAGCTTCTTTTTTTCCGCTGCTGAATTACAAATATGCAGATGAGGGATTCATCGATTCTCATTTCTGAGCACTTGGATGTTGAGATCCGCTTCCCATAATTCTCATCGCTTGATCAGCACCACCGTCTCCATACTCTTGGACTTTAACCTTGTGGTCCCTGCAGGTTCCCAGCCTGTGACCTTCAGTGCTGTAAGGACTGCTGTAGAAGCTGAGGGAGATACATTTTAGCAGTTTTACTGAATTATATACATGTTTTATGGCAGGTGGTGTCTATAATAGATGATTAATGGAGCTGGTAAGGTTAATGGCTCCAGCAGTCATGTCTCTCTTGGGTTTTCACTCTTGACCTTTGACCTGAAGTGGAACTGGACAAATGAAATGTATTTATTATGAGTGTGACAAAACCAGGTGGTCTTCTGACCCTCTGATATTCAACTTTCACCTTCTCTTGGGGGCATTTCTGCTTTTGAGAAATCACTTTCCAGAGCAACTGGCAAGCATTAAAAGCATGACTGTTATCAGTGTTTTTTATTGAATTATGTGCCTGTTTGTTTGTGTAATGGGCCCTATCATTCAATTACAACTAATACAATAACCGTGATAAAGTATCAGTGTTCAGATGTCTAATTGCTTTACGATAACCGATTCCTTTGCAGGGTGGTGCCCAGTAAGAGTATGAGTTATGATGTGGTAAAGTGTGAACAGATCCACAGGATGGATGGAGATGGGAAATGATGGTAGGTGAACCATACAACATGCAAATTAACAATCTGCTCTGTAAATTAAACAAGCGAGAACCAGAGAGGCAGGCCATTGTTTCCCTCCTTATGCACCCATCTCCTCCTTGTCTCCCCCCTGACCCCTCCCCTGAAAAATCCACATCCATCCTCAGGAGTTTCACATGAGATACTAGGATAATCTCTTCCTGATTGTGTGTACCAAGATTGTGTGTAACAATAACTGGAAACTTTTAAGAACAACTGGTAGTAACTGGAGTATCCCATTTCTAGTTCAGGATGTACCACATGGTACCACAAAAACCACATTTTTTTAGTTCAAGAACAAATTTAGTGACACAAGAAATAAAATAAAATATCAGCAAAAATGTAATATCTAAACTTAACTCACAGTTTAATTAAATTGGCAACATAATAGCGGGTATCTATCCGTACTCTTTTGTCCATGTCATCGGATAACTGAACACTCTCTTTAAGTAGCTGATGTTATTGTTTCTTAAACAGTGTGAACTGAATCAATGCTTTGGTAACATTGTGAGCCCCTGTACCCACATACGTGTGCCTGGTCCCATGGTGTAATGGTTAGCACTCTGGCCTTTGAAGCCAGTGATCTGAGTTCAAACCTCAGTAGTACCTCATACCTTTGGCCCAATGGCCATGTTCCCCTTGGGCAAGGCTCTTAATTCCCTGATAAGATCCCCCAGGTGTGCCTGAACAGGAGTACAAGTCTTAAAGGAGAACAAAATGGAAACGTTCAAACTAAAGCATCCCAGTACCTATATTGGTGCTTCATTTCCCCATATCTTTTTACAAAAATTTTAAAAACACAATATCACTAAAGACTGGGACAAACAGCTGCAGATATGTTGTTTGTGGAGATGCAAATGAACCCAAAACGGTTTCACAAGACAGTAAGACTCAGAACACCTGAAGCAGGTGAAACAAATGATTAAACAGCTAATGATGGACTGTTGGGCAGTTTGGGGGGACAGAGACACTAAGCAGGCAGCTGGCTGGCTACCCTGATGAAAAAGGGAAACTAACACTAGTGGAACTGTAGGCAGTGCAGCTGCACTGGGGCCCACAGAAACGGGGCCCCACGGACGGCTGATGGGCCCCTTCACAGGGAAGATCAAGAGACTATCGACCTATTAGTTTAAATGACCAAAGCAAGTTACATTGTATTTTGAACCAACAGACACCAAACAATACATGCCTGGCTGGCAAATCTGTCTCACTCAGAATGTCCAGCTGAAATGAATGACAAAGCTATGAAAGTTCATTTGGAATACCTTAAAGTTAATTCACAGTTATATGTTATATTCATAATTGGATAAGTGTATATGGATGGATGGATGTACATACTTCACTGAAAGGCTTATTTTGCGATGTTATCCTGCCCACTCTGTGCTCAGATAGAAGTGTTGGTGTTTTCCATATGCGTAAATGAAGAAATGCTTAAAAGATCCTGTGCAATATGCTAATGAAAATAACACCATTAGCATTTTTCACCCTATCGGCCTGATACCACATTAAATGGGCATAAAGACCATCGTTACATTATGCATAAAATCCATTCCACATTGAATTCGTTCCCAACTCACCTTAGATTCATTGCATTCAGAAATATCTAACTCTGTCCAGTTTATAAATAAATTAAAGGACCCTAGTTCAAAAGGCATAATAAGGAAACATATTTAAATAATATTTAATTATAATTAATGTGTTTGTAAACTCAGTGACTACCATACATTTAGCATATTAATTCTACTATGAGTAGTAAGTTAGTGGAATAAACCTGTTCAGTTTTTTGCCAGTCACTCTGTGCTGCCACCTTGGACTCCCCCTGTGTATCAGAGCGGACCGTTTGTCCATAATTAAGTGACAGGTGGACCAGTCCATTTAAATGGCAGCAGGTGGCTGGGGTGTGACCTCATTCTTCAGGTGTCTGTTCCCGAGTCCAGCAGCCTTCCAAATTAAAAACCAAAACTGAAAACATCCATTGATACAGATTACTGCAGCTTTCTAAGTGTAATGTGGGTTATTACAGACTGGGGCTTCCATACTACTGTTTAACAACTATGACAGGAGTCATGTGATGGCAGTGGACTTTAAAAACAAGAGGACATAAGCATGATTGCAGTGAATTTTTAAACCTTTTTCCTATTTTCCTTCTCCAGTCTAACAGAACTGGGAACCTATTAATGTCCGTTTTCCTCTACATCTCTGTGGATTCCTGCTGTAAAAAAAGTTGTGTTCTAGGGAAATCTGTTGACCGAACGCCTTGTTTTTATGAAACTGTTATATGGGGAAAGAACTGCGTTTGTGAAGACTCCAGGATTCAGTTTGTGGAACATTCCTTATATTTTATTTTATATATTATGAAATGTTACATTTATTTTTTAAGCATTTAAAGAAAAGCACATGATAACAACATCGGGACATAGTTTCCAGGAAGTACACGCAAACTTTTGAATGATCCTGTAAGCTCATCACAATACATTTAAGATGAATACAAGCATCCATTTAACCATTCCTGCTCTATAACGCTTATCAGGATCATGGCAATTAAATTAATACACCAAATTTAAATTTGTCATTGAAGGAAGAACCGCTATATGTATTTGATAATATATATGTATTAGATAATATTAATGGGTAATTATGCTAACAATTATTAGTGGGTGTATACTGGCTCTCAGGTTGTGTATAAAGCACCTCTGGGCAGTTTTGTACTTAATATTCCTTCAGCAACTGGTGACGTTTAACCTTCTGCCTGGTTTTCTCGGAAGTGTGAGGAGGCTCCTTTGGTCTCTGCTCATACAGTCAAATTCCAGGCACATTCTCTCGTCTCTAGCTGAACCAGTCACACCACGCTGCATCCCTCATCGAGATCTACTATGCCGAGTCAGACTAAGATGCAGCAATCTTCCCTGTAACAGTACATTACTTACCTGACCAGCCTCCTTTTACCTGACAAACTCCTTTTCTTCCTTATTTGACCACTGCTTAGCATGCACCACAAGTCTGCTCTGACACGCTGGCGTGAGCATTTGTGTAAGAGGTATTAATTTCCAAAGAAATCACACAGCTTTCACACCGCTCTGGGGAAAAGGCCGTATGCGTGGCGTATTAATTAAATCAGCCAGGAGCAGATGCTGCTTCAAACATCATGGGTAGATAAACCGCCCCCAACCCCAGCCCCCAGCACGCACCACACAGGGCCTGACATATGATTATGCATAAATTGACCCATGAAAATGGAGCTCGGCTTTGCTGGATCTATTTAGTCCCAGGTCGTTATTTAGACCAGGGAGGTCAGATTCATAATGGCAGTGCACCGGGAAGCTGGAGGGTTAGGTGCCCCTCCAAGTCCGAAATGCGGGGCTAAATTATATCCGAATTTGAGGATGAATAAACAGAAAACTCCTTCTAAGCAAAATCATGTGACCCTGGAATGGACTCTGCTAACTAGGGATAGTAAGATTCACCCAATCGCATTGGTGCTCCTGAATAGAAGTTTACGATGTGACTGCCCCGAATAAAAAAGTGTGCACCAGATATAATTTGGAATGAACTCGGAAAGCATCCTTTCTAACAGATATGCATTTGTAAAATCTGGTTTATCAATACATAATTATTAGTAGAGGCACTTTTTTGTTAATTTGTGACTTTGTCTGATTAAGAACTCAAGAAATAAAATCAACCTATCTGTACCACACTGAATTACATAGCATCACATTCTTTTGTATGGCATCGTGTTGCATTGAATCGTATTGTGTTGAAACAAATCCTGTTGAATCACACTGCATCGCAATTGGGGTGAAACGTATCGCATTAGTAGCTGCTTCATATGTTTCTTTAAAGTATTGGATCGTCTGCCGCGAAGCAGAATGTCTATCCGCCTCATTGGTAGCGATACACATCCCTCCTGGGAACTGTGTTAATGTGGATTACAAGTAGAACAATCTTAATGACACAAAGGAACACAAACAATCCTTCAGCATCAGACAGGTAGTCAAGGAGCCTGAAGAATGAGGAGGTTGAGTACATGACGGACTTCAACACACTTCTGAATACAGTCCTACAACACACTGGCCGTCCATAAAGAGCCCAGATACTCCAAGCGGACAGGAAATACATCACATTTATGCGTCACAACCGAAGCCGTGCTGAAAGGCTGCAGCATTCTCACGCTGACGCCTTTTAACGTCCCCACGGCCATCTCATCAGCTGCGTCACCGTCGGGATTCCTGTGGGACGCTCACCTCACGGTTTGCAGGGTTAATGAATGCGTGTGTGACGACACATGGCCCGCGTGAACAGAGATGAAGCCTCACGCTGCACTCCCATGATGCTCGCTGTCCCTCTCAAGCATGACAGCATCACAGTGCCTAACGCTGAGTCTTTAATGGCTGACATACAGGATATTTAAATCGCTGTATTATTTATCATTTGCCGTATGAATGTTATGTAGAAAATTTTTCCAATTAGTACAGCAACAACATGGCACATAATCAACAAGTTACCTGCTGGGACATAGGTGATTCTGAACAGCCATGGTTCCATGCAGACGTAGTCATCCTCCACAGCCGTGGTTCCATGTAGGTATGGCTGTCCTCCACAGCTGTAGTTCCAGTCCGTCATCACACATTTGTGTGGTTGGGTCATACCTGCTCAGTCATGCTGGTTTGGCTTTCAGGATTTGAATATGTTTATTATCTTTTAGTCCTCTTGCTCCGTTTCCTTCGTTCCTTTTTAGGTTTCGCTGAGCGTCTCCGTTCTCCATCTCCTTTTGCTTCCTGACCTCACTGTCGCCTTTACCCTTTTCAGCTTGGCACTCAAGTCCCACCCAGTCACTTCAGCTGGGTACCTCGAAATCAGCGGCTCCCAGTCCTATCAGGGCCGGATGTTCAGAGGCTTGCCTGCCCAAGACAAAAGGACTAAGGACAGACTGCCAGGTCACATGGAGGAGTGTGGTTTGGTGTATTTAGGGCATGCCTGTGCCACAGTACCTAGCTTTGTACTTCATTACCGAAGAGCTGTGTTTGGGAATATCCTATAGCACAGCTTACCCTGGTAATGGGTTGCCCTGTTTACTCTGGATCTATAGCCCTATTGATTTGCTAAACAAAAGACAAAAATATTAAAAACTGACAGGTTCACCATATCAGAGAATTATGCTGGATTGTGCATGTTTACACTGTTTTTCCCCTCTGTGGGGGAAAAAAGAGAATTAGCTCCCAATGTGAGTGAGGGTTCATGGTTTCAATAACTGCTGCGTGCAGTGCCTAAGGAAAATGACCTGTGGGACAATCACAATGATTCAAGGCTGAATTGCAATCTACAGTCTAGCCCTCAACTTCACTTAACCCTGTCACTATCGTTTAGGAGGAGAGGTCATTAGCACTGTGTCTGGGCCTCTTAATTACGATGACTCATCACCGATTAGTCCACAGGAACTGCAATAATCAAGCAAAACCTTAACAAAAAACAAGTTATTATGATGCTTAAACGAATAAAAACAATGCTGGTTTTAACTGATGAGATTTCTTTGTAGAAATCGAAGCAGCGGAATGCTGAACAAGTTAACAGCAACATGTTTCTTCACCCTTTTTAAAATTCTCATTTAAGGCGCTTTTAAAGTGAAATCTGCCAAAGTATGTTTACTTACAACTACCGTTTTCCGTGTGTAGTTTTCCTTTCACACAGTATTATTACCACGTTGCTCTTACTGAAATATAATGGACCTTTATGGCTCCCGTCTGCACACAAAATAAAAGCATATCCATTTACAGAGCAGAGGGTATGTACAGAAATTATGCACGGCAACGCGCACAGAGCATTTATGACCACATTCCTACTTGCCTATCTAACTTTGTAATTAATGTCTCTTTTGTTTTCCGGTTGTACAAAGTCATGTGCACGCAAGCAAACCGAGCCACCATCATTAAAATGTTAATGTTCCCCTTCTTCCTGCGTGTTTTATGAAGTAAGTAACTGTGGACGGCTCCCACAGCTTGGCTCCCGTCTGTCAGTGCCGGCTGCGGAGAGACGCCGGATTCCTCCAAAACACACCGGTGATCATTCGGCCTCCATCTCGTCACACAGCAAACAAACCTCAGCAGACGACATTCGCCATTAAACTTGCATGATTTTTAACCTCTGGACCTAGTGCTGCCATCTTAGTTCACTCGGCTCTGCACATTGCAGACTGTCAGGGTCGCAGGTCGTTGGAGTGTGGACCCCCTCACCTGCATTCCTGTGCTCCTCACAAGCCTTCCTCCTTGCTCAAATATTAAACGCCCAGACCTGCGTATTGTCGGCATTGGATGGGTGCAGTGTTGCAGTGGTGCTTTAGAAACCGGCTCTTCAGTGTGCAGCCTTTCCTGGCCCTCATTGCTGATTCCTGAGAAACGGGCTTCATTAAAGTTTCCCTGATAAATCCATTCGTTTTCATTAACTGCTTATCCAGGGTCAAGGCGATTCCGCGGCCTTCATTGGATACGAATGCGGGATGGCCCTGGACAAGACTGGCAAACACATACACTAAAACAAATCAGTTTTTCTTATCTGCTTTTGGTTTATTTGGATATTAGTGGGTGTAATTTTTCTCGTTAGAAGTTCACACTCCAAATTATGTTGATATGGTGAGGTTTGTTCTGGGCTCCATAATACGTCACAGGGCTGATACTCCTGCTCTGACCATACAGCGGGGTCCTGATTCCATAGCGATCGTACAGGGGTGTGTCTAGGAAAAAGCCTGTTAGGAAATGCAAAAAATTGCACATATACACTGGAAACCTCTTATACTGATCATATTATATTATTATAGTGATAGTGATCAACCGCCTATATGGATCAAAAAGCTTGGGACAGATTCATTCTTGTACAAATACTGTTTTAATAGTTAATGTATAGTAATCGAGTAGTCCGCTTAGAGTGTTCATTTTGGGTCATTTTATATATGACAACATATGGAAAAAAATAAAACTAGGCTAATTCTTTTTATCACTTTACTTTGATCGCCCTACTTTGCCTTGCGGTAACCCGTCTGCTTCTGGCTACCTGAGGCTAATGCTGCTTGCACAGAAAACATGATGGGAAAAAGAATTGACATTATCTGTCAGTGACGACTATAGACTCATCAAAGCTTATGATGAAATGCCAAAAACAAGCCAGCGAGATGCAACAGCAGAATTACAATGGGCTGTATTTTATGTACAGTACTGTTGTCACGTCCAGCCCCGCCCTACCAGTGTATTCCGTGTGTTTCCCACAGGCGGGGCTTAATCAGCCAAGCCTGTAGCTCGTTGTCTTTACCTTGTGTTCCTGCCTTCATGTTAATCAGCCACAGGTGCCCCTTGTTCATTCCCTTATGTTGCCATGTATAAGAGTTCCCCAGTCCTGTGCCTCCCTGTCAGGTCATTAATGTTATGCCCTGTTGTAGTCTGCACCCAACTAAAGCCTCTGCACCAGAGCATTGCCTCCGAGCCTGCGTCATGCCTCGCCGTCGACCCAGTGTTCATGACAACTGTGCCGTCTTATAGCGTATTTGAATTATGCACAGTTCAGAAAATTATTTTGTTCAATGCTGTAATTTTAAAAGCGTTTGAAACGGCTGAAACAAATTTTGAAAGAGTCAATAAAATTCAATGAATTATATTCATGTAATATACACGTCAGTTAGATGGTAATCTGTCTGAGACATAAAAAAAGGAAAAAATGGGTTATGATCACACAGTTATAGTAAACGATTACACCCAGACAGACGTGATCACTGTAAGCAGTTTCCACTGCATAAATAAATATGGACAGAGAAGAATTTTCCATTTTCGTTTCCAAAGACTGAAAAAGAAGGCGTGATTAAGGCTCCTGTGAGCGGAATAAAATGAACAGAACAGACATTACTGGACAAATAATAGCGCCCCAGTAAACCCAGCAGGCGGGCCCCGGTACCGCGGAGCCAGAGGAAAGGAGCCTATCCGCCCGTGACTGGCCTCTGTTCTTGTGTCTCCTGATGTTTTTGGGCCGCGGAGCGACGCCTGGCTTTAGGCTGTGTGTGTGGGGGGGAGGGGTCCTTCCGGAAAGCCGCGTGTAACGTGAGCTCACGCGACAGCGTGTGGCACAGCCCCTCTTCCCGTGCACGCCATTTGTGATGCTGCTAATCCTCTCCTGGCAGCATGTAAGCACTCCGGAATACATAAACGGCAGTTAGAGCCTCTGCCGCTGCCACGAGAGATGGGGTCTGTTCATTTCTTATTTTATACAACGTGGCTTAGAGGGGCCGCCGGCTAAGGCTCTCCCTGATATCGGCGCTGTCAGCCCTGGCAGATTGCTTTCCGTGTAGCTCTCATTTGTAACCGTTAAGTACAAAGAAGCTGGCTGTGTATCTTTGAGTACATCAGCTGTCGATGGGCACCCCCCCCCGCGGAATGCGCCACCGCTTGCGGCAGCCCGTCCCCGCACCTCCACAAGGACAAGCGAATTCATGGGGAAAAAAAAATATATATTGGATTTGTAAAACAGAAAGGACTTGACATTCCTGCATGGCCTATTAATTTGCGCAGCCAAGGTCGGGAACCGCAGTGCATGAAGGTGGCGACTGAGGACGAAGGTGCCGGATCTGAACGGATTCAACTGCAGCAGGACCTGAGTCCACATGAGCATGTATCCGTGTATCTCTCTCAGGTCCTACCTAAAATCTAAGCATTTTCTTCTGCACGTGAGCTTGAACTTAATACCCGAAATATAAGTTCAAGTCCCGTTGTGAGCTATTTGTGGCACCCGCTATGCCGCTGCACCAAATCTATGCTCTCTTATGTGAATGCTCCGGCCCTTTAAATAGGGATTTGTGAAAACGATGAGCTACAGATGTTTTTTGGACCGTCTGCTGGGCTACTAAGCGCATTAATTAAGTGAATGTGCATTTTAATTAGCATACACGCTAGGAAGTGTGGACCTCACGGCATCATCATTCGCTTGTTTTGTTAATTCACAGCTTTAGGGAAATAAATCCGATTCGCTCATTTACTGTGTCAATTATATTTAGGTGTGTCTGTAGCTCAGCATTGTCCCAGTAGGTCTTCCTGGTCTTGAGCTGATGTCCACAGCTGTACAGTGCCTGGAAACACTTACCTATATGCATGTGCACATTAGGAATCCATTTCGGGAATGCAGATGCAACCACACACCTGAGAGCCAAAAGCCACAATCAGGCATGCAGTCGGTGCGGGTTAATCAGCCAAAGTGAAGCATCCTCAAGAAAGCTGTGGATTTTCCAGGAGGGAAAACATGTGAGGTTAATTAACACTGAATCAGGGACTCTGTTATAAGCCAACACACTGCCACGGTGAACAGAAAACAACTGGTAATACAAGGCCACTGAGGGTTCACCTGAAATGTATCCACATTCGCACTGGCAGATGAACTGAGTGAAAACAGGCAACTACATGAGAAATTTGCTGAAATATGAACGTAAAAACAGCGCTAGGCATGAGTACACATTTATGTTTATTACAGACATCCCACCTTCGGTATATTGATTTCATGGAGGAGGAGGAGGGACAACGGCGGGGGGCTGGCCAGACTTGGGTGGTATTATGGTAATACTGTAGACCTGTCACCTGCAGGGTGCTGGTGGGACAGTAAACCAACGGAAGCTAGAAGGTGATGGTAAAATTTGCTGACCGGGTAGGGCTAGGGTTGCGGCTGTAAAACTTCCTGCCGACTAAGTTTACCATCACTGAATGGCGGAGCGACAGATTTCCAGGACGTTGCACATTTTTCGCAGGTGTTGGGGAGCTGCTGTCAATTTGTGGGAGATGCCCGGATGGTGGGACGTCTGTTATTAGAATGTTTACACTATCCCATGGGGTGGCTGCAGCCAAAGGGACATGTACTCCAGCTCTCAGACAGGCTCTTAGTTGGCTTCATTGAAAACCCTCAAGAGTAAACATTCGCAGATCAGCAAGCGCTCTGTGGGGTTGCAGCTGTAGGCCCTCCTCCGTGACACCTACTGCAGCCACAGGCACCGCAAAACCTCCCTGTCCCTGAACACCACATGCAAACACAAACCCCAGTAAGCCCCTTCATTTACATATCTCCTACCCACTTCCTCATGCGGGAACAATATACAGCAGTTCACACAGTGAAGGAACTCTTTTCTACAATACAAATGAGAGAATCAAGTATAATGTATTGCAACACAAATAATCTATTAAACCTCATTATGCTAAGATCTCATTGATTAATGTGGACAAAAAGAATGTATAATGAAATAAGTCAAATAGTGTTTTAAAATCCTCAGTACCACTGCTGGAGGTAGTCGTTAGTTTATGTCCTGGAAACGATTTTGTGCAGTGACTTAATGGCCCCTGGGAGCCCAGGGAGGAGACCCCTCAGAGGTGCCCTACTCTGTCACCACGGCGACTTGACTGAACCGCCTGCCCTTTTTTCTGTCAGGCGAAGGCAAAAAGAATCGATCCCTGCTAAATTTATCCGAGGAGCTGGGACGCCAATCCTGCCTGGCTGCGGCCCTCAGACCGCCTGATCACTCAACAAAATCGGTCCACGAGACCCACAAGCTCCACGCTGGTTGAACAATGCTATCTATTTTCCCATCTAATTTATTTTTTCAATCTAAATAAAGAAGACAATCAGTTGGTACACCTGAAATATAAGAATCGGATCTGTTTCCTTGTTAAGAGTTCCCTTGGTTCTGTATACCTGATCGGATCGATCTAGATGATGGGTTTATCATGTGTAGTTTTGCAGAATGGATATACGTCATCTGGTTGTATGTCTTCTCCAGCCTGCCTGGATGCTGGACTTCCTGTAGCCCCGACACGCTTCACCGTCAGAAGAGAGGGGCTTTTAAGGATACCTCAGCCATGCCTTTGAGGGGGATACATTAATTAGGCAGCATTTTCTTCTTCAGTAGGTGGCACAGGGCAGAGGGAGGAGCAGCTGGAAATCTGAGCTGGACACCCAGACCTGTTCAGTAATTATTACACCACGGGGGTACTGGCGCCCATCCAAACCCAACGTTTGTTCGGTTCTTCAGCAAGATCTTGTAAATTGTCGCACCTTGAAAAACAGAAAATCTCCGCTCCCTGTCACATGGTCTCATCCTAACCAGCAGTGACACCTCTAACAGAGTCCATTTGTAGCACACGCTTCTCACATGCATCTACTACATGTTTTTGTGTGGGTGGGACGCTCCACAAAACCCTGGGGGGGGCGGGGGGCGGCATCCAAACGTCACGCTGTTTGATGAGATGTGCTGGTTGCTTTTTTCTCCCTGGTAGATATGGGCATGGTGGAGACAACTCGCAGACAGCAGGGGAATGTACATTCTGAGTAAATTAAGGCTACAGAGATCTGTATTTCCTCATATCATTGGTAGACCAAACCCAAAGTCTTTCCCTTTGGTAAGTGCCAAGCAGTGTAATCATATTTGAGCCTCAGTATGACTTTCAAATGATTCTTCTTCATGTTGTACTGCGCGTATCGTCAAAGTAGTAAAACCAAATACACCACCTCTTCTTGACTCCATCTTTTCACGCCTTACAAACCCTAGTACTAACATTTTTACAGTGTTCCAGCATTGGTTTGCCACACTCCCCACTACCACAGATGGCTTAATGCCTATTGGTTGACACAGCTTTCCTGGGTTTCCAAGGATACCTGACGTTCAGCTCAGTTCATTGGCAGAGAACGGCAGAGTGTGCGTCATTCTTCAGCCTTCCTGTGACATCTAGTGCAATGGGGTCCCACCAAACCCCATGTTCAACTGCTTGGTCCCTGCCCCAAACATTTGCTTTCAGGACACGCTTCAGCACAGAGCGTTCTGGACACTCGCTTCATGGGCTGATGTGGTCTGGGACCTTAAAAATGCCGAGTTGTTGAGACTCCATGAAACAATTGACTTATCAAACCACTCCCGGCCATGCAGGAAATAAATATTGGCTGTTTTTCTCACGCTGAGCAAGTGTTTGAAGACAAAATCAAAACATGTCTCTCTCAGATTTTGCTGTATTGCGAAGGATGCTGACTATTTGGCAGAAAGGTGCCCCAGACTTTGTGGAAGCTGTGTGGGCTGAACTGCCCTGGTAAACAATGTTTTCCATGTGCATGCTCATACCAGTAATCCCCCCCCACTTAGTTCCTTTGATAACCGCCCCAGCAGGGACATGCCAGCTAGCGCCAGGGCCAACGCCACAGGCAGACTTCCAAGTGGCCATCATGACCATCAAAGCCTGCATTAACTCGGTGCCCTTGCTGGGTGGATCCTGCCACTTCCTGACATTACGGGAATGTAAATTGCACAAAAACTGGCATTAACTGCTGCTTTATGATCTCCATCATTAAATTTGTATTATACCTTATATTCAGGCCTCCTCAAAGTCAAAGTGCAGTCTCCTTTGCCTCAAAGATTTAGTTGAAACTTTCATTTGACCCAGGAGGTAGAGGTGTCCTGTAGAAAAGACACGCTTAAATACAACACGGAGTCTAGAAATACACAAGAATTAACTGATGAGTTCTATCCTGCAAAGTCTCCATGTTTTCACAACATCCTCTCTCAAGCTTCCTTCTACAAGGTGTGGTTCACAATACAGAGGCGACAGTTCCTTGGGCACCCTTGGCCAACGCTGGCTTCCTAGCTGCAGGAGGGACCCTGCACATCACCAGCAGTATGGTCTCCAACGTCATCTATAAAATTGCCAATAGTCCCATGTGGAAGGCTATCACATCCAGGGGTGTAGTTCCCCGGGTGAGGACTGACCAACAACAACACTCCTCCTTTCACACAAGTGCCCATATTCAGCTTCCTGCTATTTCCCATAATTCATTCTCTGCTGGCTTATTTCACAAGAGTTTCACACAAATCTTACTTAATTTTCCAGCTTCCCGCACATAAAAATTGCAGGTTTTAATGAACAGTAGTGTTCTAACTACCCTTTGGTTTTAAAAATTTAGGGAAGTTTAGTAATGTCCCTGTCCTATTTGGGAAATCCTTATCACGCCTGCATATAGCACTGTGCCTTGTGTATGTATTATTTAAGCTTTGTGTATTTTATTTCTTCCATTCTAAATTCTAGATTCTATAGAATTTATCCTCATTTTGAAAATTGACTGGATCAACCTCAACCCCAAAAATAACACAGAGGTTAAAGCAGATGCATTGTACAACCCCAAATTATTGTTATTGTCGAATAACAATCTGCGAAGAAATATAAAGTACAGATATTTTATGGGTTCCACTGAAATAAAGGTAGCTGATTATGAGAAAGGTCTTGGTGTGTATGTTGATGCTTCCATGTCCCACTCGCCAGTGTGGGGAAGCAATAAAAAAGGCAAATAGGATGTTGGGTTACATCTCTAGGTACAGATAATGACAGTAATGATGTTCTTTCCACTTCTGGATTATGTCCCCAAAAGTGCTCACTGGATCCTTCAGTAGTTTAGAAATTATTCTGTAACCAATGCCATCAGTATGTTTTGCAACAATAAGGCTGTGAAGGTCTTGAGAGAGCTCTTTGGTTTTCCCCATCATGAGATGTTTCTTGTGTGACACCTTGGTAATGAGACACCTTTTTATAGCCCATCAGTTGGGACTGAACCAGCTGATATCAATTTGCACTAAGTGGCAGGATTGGTTTCTAATTACTAATAGATTTCAGCTGGTGTCATGACTTTCTATGCCTTTTTTGCACCTTCCTTTCTTCATGTGTTCAATACTTTTTCCCTGTGTCATTCCATTTTATTACGCATAACTTAATGTATGGACCTCTATGGTTTCATTTCTTTGCATGTGTGGATTGGATGGGTTGTTATCGACATCCGGTGAGAATTTCATGTCAATAGCACCTTTAGAAATATATTTACTTAGAAAATTTGTGATGTGTTCAATATTTATTTTCCCCGCTGTATGTGGAGTTTAAGTCAAGGGAGGTGATGCTACGATTATATAATTCCTTGGTAAGACCCCACCTAGAATATTGTGCAGGTTTGGTCAGCATACGAAGAAGGACATTGCTGCCTTGGAAAAGGTGCAACGTAGGGCTACATGAATGATTCCTGGTCTTAGAGGAAGGTCTTATGAGGAGAGATTAGCCGAGCTGAATCTGTTTAGCCTCGAGCAAAGGAGACATGATCCAGCTATATAAGATTCTAACAGGTCTGGATGCTGTTCAGCCAAATGGCTATTTCAGTTTTAGTTTAAATACTAGAACTTGTGGCCATAAGTGGAAATTAGCGGGAGAGCATTTTAAAGTGAATTTGAGGAAGCACTTCTTTACACAGCATGTAGTTAGAGTAAGGAATAGTCTTCCTGCTAGTGTAGCGCAAGCTAAAACCCTGGGTTCCTTTACATCAGAGCTAGATAAGATTTTAACAACTCTGAGTTATTAGTTAAGTTCTCCCCAAACGAGCTTGATGGGCCGAATGGCTTCCTCTCGTTTGTAAATTTCTTATGTTCTTAATAATTACTAATAAATATTCATTACCAGACAAAATGGTTTCTTAATTTAGATTTGAACGTGAGCTCTTCAAATACCTAATCTCACCGTTCACTCTATCCACACTCTATGAGTCACTGTTTTATCTTTTCTGATAATAAGGGTGGGGAGGGATAATGTGTTTTTAATGAGTATGCCCCTACTACATATTATTGAGAAAGATGTCTCAGACTGGTCACTGCAGATGCCTACAAACACTCTAAGCTCTCTTTGAGCTTGAGTTTATATCACCTCACCACACCTAATGCTTCAGTGTCATTTGGGAAAGCGACACCTGTCGTGTTGGTTTACAAGGTGCGAATGTCAGACACTGGCTATGTAATAAAATAATGTAGGTTAATTGCATTAATAATGATAACGGAATGCCTTCCATTTTGAATACCTGCAGCGCTCTGGATGCAATCTTCCCCGGTCACTGCCCATAAGCCGGCTCCTGCTCTGCACTTTCACGAGGGCTTTGCTGTTGGACCGCATGTTTGAAGGACACAATGGCAGAAGTTCTGGTTAAACCATTGCTTTGCAATCACTCCATAGTCAGCAGTTGAGTTTAATCACATCCTACGTGTGTGACTGTGATCTCCCTGCTGCATTACCAACATCACATCCTTCGGTCTGAATTGTGAAGTCATCTTTCATGCTTCTGGAAGGTTCTTATATTAGTTCCTGTGTCTCCTTTCTATTCTTGAATGTGTTTCCATCACTGGATCAGAGGAATCAGCGGATTGCTGGCATCCACAGATTCCCACAAAGCCACATACAGAGCAACAGAAGGCAAATTTAGTTGTCAAGAAGACTTCCCTGGGGGAAAGACTATCAAATCAACACAAACTACATAGAGGCAACTGAATTTTGCTGGAAATTTGTAGTGGAAGTTCCTCTGTTGTGAAGTCCAGATCGGACAGCAAATGGGGATGGATGCTTTCTGTAATATAATGCTTCTTCATATAATATTTATTAGCATCCTGAAAAAATCTAACAGAAATATTACAAAGAGCCAGAAGCAGAGTAGCGGCAGAAGGGGAGGCATGTACACAAAATCAAGAGAAACTGCATGGTGCTAGACATAAACCTGACATGCATTTAGACAGTTACTCTTAAAATAAATGACTTAATCATTACCAAAGTTGGCAGAGTGCCTGTTATTGACACCACAGTCTGTGTCATGCTGAGAATTATGGGAACCTTGTAATACATTAGCAATCTCTTCACCCAGAAAAGCCTGACTGTGGAACCAAACAACGTGTGTATGGGGGGGTTATCAAATCAATCACTCGATCAAGTAAACGGTGACTAGAAACATGTAATGATGTTTTCAAGTTTTCAAAAGTGTTCATTTTCACTCATCCACACCGTGACTCTAAAATGGAGTTGTCAGATGTATACAAAGGTCAGAGCATTTACAAAAGTCTCTGTTTTGGGGGGGCTGAAAACTCCAGGGTAGTGCGGACAAAATATGAGAACGGAGACTAATGACTGCGTTTTGAAACGAAAACGTAGGATGTAACTTCATACTAGCAGTAGGACCAATGGTGAAGCTAAAATCACCACCACCTGCTCTGACAGACAGTGCAGACAGACCAGGGCAGCAGGGACCTTATAAGGGATTCCCGACCGTCATCGCCAGGCCGCACTCCTCACCCCCATGCTAGTTCCCCTTTTAAGCGGGACCTAATGTCACTCTACCTAAGCTAGCCAAAGTGCTTGCTAAAGTGTCAGCTACCGTATCAGTAGCTAGCGAGACAGATGGCCAAGTTGCACGTAAAACAGCATGTGTGTCGGGTGGTATTTGTTGAGCTCTGATGAAATGTTGCATTTTAAATCACCTACAACTTTTGAAAAAAATAAACTCATTGTTTATTCTCTCGCCTTCTGTAGCTAGCTAGTACTGCAATCACAAGTCTATATGTACGCATGAACACGCTGAAGGGAAGAGATGAGAACTGAAAAATAACGTGTGTTGAATGTGGGGGCGGGGCTGTGCGGTGACGTAACTTTCTGATTTGTTGAGTGAGTATCTCGATGGTATCAGCTGGAAGGAATGCCAGGCTGCAGCTCATGAAAAACAAACTCGCTCGACATTATTATGTATGAAACTGCCAAACAGATCCCGGATCGTTCCGGTCCACTTCAATCCCTGCTAACAGTCCTTCATTACAGAGGCAGAGGGTAAAAATCTTGACAACTGCTTCACAGGGTTAACAGGACATATCTGTCACCCTGTGTGTGCGTATGTGTACTCAGTGGCCATCTCAGTGCGTCCCAGCCGGGCACAGCAGCTCCTGAGAGCATTCTGACCTCTCTCTAAATCATTACAGCAAAGCCTCACACACTCTGCAACCCCCGCCCCCCAGCCCCCAAATCACTAACACAAGTTCGGCGGCATGCTGCAGAACAACCTGACCCAACTAGAACCCACAGTAAATTACAGACAAAGGACCACAAGCATACTGAGAGAGCCAAACACCCCCGAATAATGAGACTTTATTTACACGTTCTAGCCTGATACTAATGTAATTTATTTGCTCAGCTGAGATTTGGCTCAAGGGTATTTTATAAATGGCAGCTAATTCAGTTTTTATTGCTTTATACTATTTTCTGAAATAAATTTCCCTTTTTAGTGCCCACGTTTAGACTCAGCATACCCCTGTACAAACATCCAACGTGTGAACACGAGTGAATGTGGTAACAATGATGCCTCTAACATTCTTAAGGGTTCAATAGCGCCATGCTGTCCAGGTGGCAAACAGAACCACGATCTAATGGGTATAATCAGTACCACAATCCAATAGGTACAAACAGTACCACAGCCAAAGAGAACATGGCACTGTTACGAACCACCCTGCTGAAGATCCCAGAGATATTGTTTTGCTGATAGCTCTGCTACATTGTGTCACCTATCCTGCCTGTTTCTGTGAGCCCATTTATCTCATCAAGTATCATTAAGACAATGAGATTGGAAAGCATATCGGTCTGGCTGAGGGGCGGCACATACGGCGAATGCAGCAGAATCACAGTCACTTCGCGTGAAGGATGAGGCTCAGCTTTGCAATCACACCTGCGACAAAATAACTTTATAAACCTTCACAGCAGAGGATAGGGGGTGGGGGGGGAGGGAGTCAACAGCCAAGAAGCACCTCGTCGGGTCAGTATTAGAAATGGTTTTCCAGCTGCCTGTATGGATCTGGAAAGTGTTCTGGAGGAGGGCAGCTTGTTTGGGGGCGATAGAATTGTTAAGTAGCTTCTTTTCCCTCTAAGACGCAAAAAAATAAATCCAACCTCCTGTCCACACAATAGTCAGCAAATAATGGTTCTGGCAGCTCTGAGCAGATAAGACATCCAGTGATGTCCCAGTAATGGGCGACGCCTTCCTTCTGCCGCATCCCGACCAGCTCCCCAGACCCATTATGGTACAGAGATAAGCCCTACTTGACCACACAACACAATTCTTCTGTTGCAGTTTTTTTTATTAGGGATATGATTTCTTTACAGCCTGGGCTCTGGAACTGTAATCCTGGCTGCCAGAGTTCATGGACAAACTTACTTCATGAGGCAGTGTAAAATAGCTGGGGGTTGTCAGAGGCAGCACTCAAATCCTGGTCTCATCATCAATTCCCAGTGACACTATGACATTTACACTGGGGTCATTAACATAACGTCATTGCAAAGTTGTCATCTTAAGGTTCTTGCCCCTTGTCTCCATCTGCAGTTTTAAAGGGGTGGCTAGGATGGCCAATGCCACCCCTGCAATCAGAGTGGCCACCCCAGATACAACCCCAAAATTTCTGCCACGTCATTGGCTTCCTCCTCGCTGTGCGGTGGGTGTTTGGCTAACTTTTTGTTTCTAACGCATACATCTGGATCTTGTATCACAAAGCTGGATTCCTTGCTTAGCTGGATAACTTTGTGGATAAGTAGTGGTAAACTCTGGCTTTTCGATATCACAACGCCGGTCCTCTTTAAGCGTGACACATCACTACAGTAAGTCATGCTACAGGGCTAACCTGCTCCGCAGCTGGTATCGGTTTCAGGACCTTGGATCTCAAACAGTGCTTGGACCAATCAAAGAGAAGTAGGTATATTGTCTGATGTAACAAATGAGCTTTCTCAAACTCTTTTTTTACGGGTGAGTATTAATTAATATTTGAATGTTCGCACGTACACAATGTTCAATAGCTGGTGGTGAACGGACATAGTGCAATTATTAATGAAGATATATAGGAATACATAATCTAAAAATCATCCGGTGTGCACTGTCCCCCATAGTCCAACTAGACATGTCTGTTTCATGAAGTTTTATAGTTATTAGTTGATATACAAAGTCCATGTACAACATTAATCACATCGTTTTAAGATGGAAGGATCCATACATCTTCTGCAACCACTTGTCCTATTCAAGGTTGTGGGGTGTCCCGGACCCAGAGGTGTGAGGCTAGTGCTGACCACTGCACCACCCTGCTATTCTGAGACTGGAACACAAGTTTCCAAAAGTAAATAAACAGGACTATGTAAATATTGTATATATTCTAAAAATAAATAAAAGGTTGAACTGAGATTGCTTCATTCCATGTTGATATTAAAAGTAGTTTAAAGCTGAACAGTAAGCGAAACAGGCAAAATACTTGATTGCTATAAACTAACTTGGATGTGCCGTGAGGATCCACAAATAAATGTGGCCAAATGTACATTAAAAAATATTTTACACATGATACATCGATTTAACTCCAGTCAGCGGTGCAGTTTGGTTTCTTAGCTTGCTTAAGATTAAAACATTAACTAAAGCATAAAACTTTTTTTAATCAATGGCTCACTTTACACCACCTACTTTACACCCATGGATCATTGTGATAAAATAATAAAATATGCAGCTAACACAACTATTGTAGGCCTCATCTCCAGCAATGAAGAAACTTACCAGTGGATCAAGCTCTTACTTTGTGCGCAGTCACCTCTTGCTATATTCAGCTAAAACCCAGGAACTCATTATTGACCGTATGCAGAACCCCAAAATACCCATGCAAATAGATGGAGATTCCATCACCATCATTCCTTTCCATTCCTCGGAAGATACACCACCAGTCAAAAGTTTGGACACACCTACCCATAGAAAGGTTTATTTGTATTATTTTCAACATTTTAGAATAATTATAA
>JAAGVU020000129.1:11583836-11659282 GCA_011763525.2 Mormyrus iriodes
AACCCTGGGTTCCTTTAAATCGGAGCTAGATAAGATTTTAACAACTCTGAGTTATTAGTTATGTTCTCCCCAAACGAACTTGATGGGCCGAATGGCCTCCTCTCGTTTGTACATTTCTTATGTTCTTATGTTATGTTCTAATAGCGATCAGGGAATTGAACAGAGTGCATGTGATGCTGGTCTGAGCCAGAGGTAGCTGACTTGGAATCCTCTTTAGACTGAGCACTGGGCATCACTGGCCGCTCAGTTGTCATCGATGTTTTGCGAGTGTAAGGCTCAGAGCTCAGTTTGGTTTGGAATCTGGTTTCTGAATTTGTGGGTCTGAGTTAATTTTGTTTTGTTTTATTTTTGGATTTCAGGCAGGGTTGCCGGCAGTCTCCCTGGCTTCGGGTTGGCCGGTGTCTTGTCTCAAGTATCATAGCCCATTTGAACCGCCGACTTGATTCGTGTTTTTGGTTTTTGCTCTCAGTTCCATAGATGCTTGTACCAGGCAACTGATATTTTACTGTTAGCTTTGTTGTGGTTATTTTGTTATGTTTTAGCCCCAGTTCCTGTTCCTGGTTTTATTCTGTACTTAAGTCTGCCTTTTGTGCACATAGTCCTGGAGCTGCTCCTCCAATCAGCTCCATTGTTTACCTGTTTCCTGTGGAGTGTTAACCAATAGTCTTAGACCTGGCATCATGAATAGGCAACTGAGTATATAGTGCTCTATTTTTGACTCCGATTGTGAAAGGCAATAAATATGTTTTACCTAAGCTCTCTGAGTCCATGTTGTGACACTTCCTTTGTAATATCTGTAACTTCTTAAGAGTGACAAGCATTGAAAATAAACATTGGCACAGCACAGCAGAACACTGAGGCCGGTAAAAATAATCTGCAGTTATTTTAGTGCACATAATTCATAATTTTAGTGCGCATAACAACCTGTGAATTAAAAGGTGTCAGTTACTTGAGGTAAACACAGTGATGAGCTCACAGCTCATCATGAAACTGCAAAAAAGAACCTCTATAAGACTGGTATCTCAGAGGGGAAGACCTAGTAATGAATTGCATGGAGATGTGAAGCAAAACCATTATTACTAATTAATTGTCCATAATTTATTATCTTTGTTTTCTCTCTGTCTCACTAGCATACATAATGTGACACTGTTTTGCCATAAGTAATGGTGTGTAAATGCTCGTTTTTCAGATGCCAGTGGATTAGCGATGCCAGCGAGGTAAAATGCCGCAGCATAATGCTAAGAGTTGACATAAACATCACCATAATTTAATAGCTTGTCTGTGCTGCGTTCCCCTTGAGCACAACATTTCCCAAAGCCTCTATATGTTCCTTTTGGTGTCCAAGTCTTTCATTTGTGTCTTTGCATTGGTGACTTGTAAGCATGCAGGCTTTGCCTCAACGCCCTATCCCGCCTCACATGCTTTGCCTCAATGCCCTATCCCGCCTCACATGCTTTGCCTCAATGCCCTAACCTGCCTCACATGCTTTGTCTCAATGCCCTAACCTGCCTCACATGCTTTGCCTCAATGCCTTAACCTGCTTCACATGCTTTGCCTCAATGCCCTAACCTGCCTCACGTACTTTGCCTCAATGCCCTAACCCACCTCATGTGTTTTGCCTCAATGCCCTAACCTGCCTCACGGGTTTTGCCTCAATGCCCTAACCCACCTCATGTGTGTTTGCTTCAATGCCCTAACCCGCCTCATGTGTTTTGCCTCAATGCCCTAACCCACCTCACATGCTTTGCCTCAATGCCCTAACCCGCCTCACATGCTTTGCCTCAATGCCCTAACCCGCCTCACGTGTTTTGCCTCAATGCCCTAACCCGCCTCACGTGCTTTGCCTCAATGCCCTAACCTGCCTTACGTGCTTTGCCTCAATGCCCTAACCCGCCTCATGTGCTTTGCCTCAATTCTCTAATCCGCCTCTCATGCTTTGCCTCAATTCCTTAACCCGCCTCACATCCTTTGCCTCAATGCCCTAACCCACCTCATGTGTTTTACCTCAGTTCTCTAACCCGCCTCATGTGCTTTGCCTCAATGACCTAACCCGCCTCATGTGTTTTGCCTCAATTCCCTAACCTGCCTCACGTGCTTTGCCTCAATTCCCTAACCTGCCTCACGTGCTTTGCCTGAATGCCCTAACCCATCTCATATGTTTTGCCTCAATGCCCTAACCCACCTCATGTGCTTTGCCATATACAACGAGAGGTGGAGATGGCATTATTTTTATTCAGAATGAGTGTGAACATTTTGAGTGTGCTGGGAATGGGAACCCAAAGTACCTGAGCTACATCTCAAGGTCATCCAACCAGCCAGAGGGGACCCAGCAATTAAAATTTCACCTTCTCTTTCCCACTGTTTTGCCAACTTTGCTTTTACATAATCTTCAGACAGTTTTTCGTAATTATTATTGTTGAGCACACACCCAGCGGGCCACAGGGTTTTAGAAAGACGTTGGATGATAGAACTAGAACTCATCTAAGCATTAAATGATGTGGACTGTAAAACTGTGCCTGCTTTCTAGGTGGCGCTGATCCCAGCATGTCCTCCACTTCCTTAATGCGGTTTGCTGGACACTGTAAGGTTCCATAATTGCAATTATTATCTTTCATAAAAGAAAGCTTATGATATTCTTTTTAAGGTGCGACAGGAGACTGCTTTTCTTGTTTCTTTGCTTGTGGGTTTGTAGATTTGAATATGACTTTGAATATAACTGACTGGAGAAGCAATTAACTAAACCAAAGAACTAGAAAACTTTAAAGGCGTTCAAAAATCCAGTTACAAATGACTATTATATCCATGAATGAATCTCTCTGAATGAATCGTGGAAAATCTACCAAAACACCTGCACAATCGCACTACAGTAATGACAGTATTACAGCTGTTGGTAGCCCTATGTGCGAAGCATAACCCTCGGACCTCACGTTTGCAGACGAGGAACAAAAATCCCAGTTACATTAGATTTAGTTTAGACTCTTTCACCGTTACGTGGAAGCGGAAGAGATTACTAGTAAACACTGGTTTAGTCGGGGTGATAGTTTAAATATGACCTGTATTTTACTTAGAGTGTCTCTGCAAACACAGCGTTTCGATTTGAGTCGCTTGCAGTCAAACAGATCCGAGGGTCATTTGCATGCAGCTCCACATACTCCACGCCTCCCTCCCAGCCCCGACGCGCTTTTACGCGGGTGCGCTACCTGCAGCTGTTCGCCTACCGAGGTGAGCTGCGCTTTTGGCTCGGGCAGAAGAGGCGGGACTCCGTGAAGGGCGACCCTTAAATACCGGCAGTCGCCGATCGGAGCGCAGTACTGGGCAGTGCGGCATCGGGCGACGCGCTCCACAAGCCGGCAAGATGGCAAAAGCTTACCTGCAAGGAGTTGAAATCTCAGCCACGCAGTTTCTGGATATCTTTCACCATTATGACAATGACGGTAACTGCATTGAACATTTTGTTGGGCCGCGGAAAAGAAATATTGGCTTATGAGGTAGTAAGAAAACAGGAGTGGGCTAATGACTCAGTTGCTTTGGAATATACTTTCTTCATTCTATTGTTCCTTGTAGGGTGTAACAAAAGTTAAATAATTAATTGATTTGTCTTTTCTTTGAAGAGAGAATGTCGTATGTTTCGTCTAGGGCTGTGGTGTTTAAGATATCGGTTTTCTCTTATTCGTTTCTAAATTTGTAAATCATTTATATATGATAGGAGTTTGGCAGATACAAGTGCAACGTAAAAGAATAAGTTTATTTACATATATTTGAAATAATGAAAGAAAAAATATGAAATAATGCAAAAAATTCAAGTCTGGTTGTTCAAGATTGATTAAATCATTAATAAAGAATTAATTTCTTCCACCCAGAATATATCATGATATAAATAGATTCTTGCAGACGATCAGACCTCATAAGACAGAAGTTGCTTGTAAATGTTACGTGATGTTAACTTGACTTTAGTTTGTGCTTTGATTTTAGATTTTATATGAATTCTTGCAGGTAATGGATATATTGAAGGAAAAGAATTGCAGAACTTCATAAAAGAACTTCAGCAGGCTCGGAAACAGGCAGGACTAGTAAGTACCTGCACTCTACGTGTGTTTTTTGTATATTGATCGTAGTAATTCATGTACTCAGACTTTGCTTAGAAAAAAATTGATTGCCTAAAATTAGTTGAAGCCAGGATTTCGTCTTTTGGTTTTCAAAATGCGCCAGGACCTGTTTCCCTTGACAGTGGCACATCTGAATTGTATAGATTTAATTTGTCCCCGTTTACAAGGATATGAAATAAGGAAATTGCGCGCTAGGTGATGGCGCAGTCACGGTAAACACAAAGTGGCTGAAATCTTTGCGCAAGAAGGGTGACTGCCAAAGGACGTCGTTTCGGGGTTCTGCTGCTTAGTGTTCAACACACGAATCAGAACTACAGTTTAACAAAATGCACATTGCAGTTTAAATGCTGTATGAACGCGCCGTTTATGTTTTCGTGGAATATATTAATACGTGAACATGGGCGGATGTGTATTCATAGATTTAGAAGTTGTGCTTTGCGTTGTTTTTTTCCCGAAGGCAAATGGAGGAAGTATGTAATGTCAGTGTATTTGTCAAAATATATATTTAATGCAATTCAGATACTTTTGTATTATAATTTTTAAACGCATTGCTTGTGTTGACGTGTGAACAATAATCAATTATGAACCTGGTGTTTCGTTTCATTTTCTAAATTTTCACGAAGAAAGCTCTTACTGTCGCATCCATATGTATGGTCTTGAAGGTCACATTAATAACAAACCAGCGTGTAGCAAGCATTGGACCATTATTTTAAAACGTTGACACGTAAAGAATACTCATTACGAGTATTACCAGGGAGGTGTAATTCAGGTTTGTTTGATACCATTTGTTTCATAACACTTAATGTGCTTTTGCTCAGTTGTTGATTCCTGCAGAAACATACATCTCGCTTTAAATGAGGTAGTCTTGTAGTCACTTTGCCTTTCGTTTGAAAAGTGGCTCGCATTGCAGGGGTTTTGTTCGCAGATGAGATTGTGTTTGAATGAACTCAGGAGAACCCTGCTATTTAGTATACCTGTCGACTGAAAGTGAATTAAATGGCCCCTGTAGGCTTGTATGGTTTGCAATCTTTTCCTTTATGCCAGTGGCACAACGGTCAGTTAGCCGCACTGGACCAGTTTAGTTGCTAATCATGAATGTGGGTGAACTGCTGCACTCCAATGACGTAGTCGTTTCCAGAGATTAGTTTCGATCACTGGCATAAATGATCAAAACCAGCCAATACAACCCCCTAGACCCCCTTAAATGGGTGGAGACCTCAACTCCCCCAATGCTCAACCCAAAGTTGGTTTCGGTGCAATAAAATCAGTTGTGATTTAACTATAAGATCAATGAGAGGTCTTTCACATTTACAATGTACAGCTTCTAACAGATTTTGGACTTTATTGCTCAGTGTGTTAGGTATCTAAAGAGACATACTGGGACACAAGTATACAATCAGCCACCTGTCCTTCAGCTGCATTTAGCTGTAGTCTCACCATCTTAGCCGAAGGAAGGTCCGATTAATCTTTCCTAATAAGTCCCCGCAAACCCTGTTCATAGAAAATTCCCTCAGCTGTGACGGTGCGATTTTTCACTGCAAGAAAGTGCCGTTGAGGCTCAGATTAATGGAAACGCAGAGAGACAGAGGAAGTTCCTCAAACTTGGGGCTGAAATATATCAACAGAGCAGTGCAGCTTCTGGACGACAAGCCATCATTGGCAAAGGGCAGCAGCTGGGCAGCGGGCCACTGCTGTGATGGAAACGGTGTCACAGAAAATCTCTTTTAAGACAGAATTTCTAAATCACTTGGAGAGTCTCCACATTTGGCTGCTGAGGCACAATTTGCATCTAGATAAAGGAGAAGGACTGAATGGAGCACCTCACTAGATCAAGAAGTTCAATATGGACAATATTATTGTATCTAAGTCTTCACATTTTCCCTTTTGTAAGTGATACACCCTGACAGGAAGTCATCCAACATGTCACCAGATTAGCTGTTCTTCTACCTATAATAATACATCCTAACTATCTATGTCCTCAGGGATGTGTGCATTGACAAAAGCGTTTTGCAAGGCAGACCTTCATTGTCAGAAAAAAAGAGCCATGGAAAATCAAACATGTACATCTTTTGGAAACCTTCCTAAACTCCATTAGGATTTTTTTAAAATTTATTCAGATCAATGCAGAAGCTGCAAGGTCAGGGTAATTTGAGTCTACAAGTGTCTGATCTGCTTTATCACCTGTCCCGCCTTGCTACCAGCGACCCCTGTGACAGTGGACAAGACTTATAAACATGTCGGTTAATGTTCTATGGCTAATTCAACTGTTTTAAGCACCTGGGGTAAATCATCATGTATGAAAGGGGAGAGGACATGACTTTTAGAGCTAGAGAGGGAGTCCGGGCAGGTGCTGTTCACCTTGAATGAATGAATATTCCATTCATATAGCATTTTTCAGAACACCCAAAATGCTTTACAGAAGCAATGGGGAGCCACTTAAACCACCACCACTGTGTAGCCCCCACCTGGATGATGCAACAGCAGCCATTCTGTCCCAGTATGCTCACCACACAGTAGCTAAGGTGGTGAAGGGGCAGAAGAGAATTTACCAGTTAGCTATATAGGATTAGATTATATGATTATGAGCCCAGATCAGATAAGTCCACATTTGGTATTTTTGGCAGGGAATCAAGTTACCACCCCTACTCTTTTACAAAGACGCCCAGGGGACTTCTACAACCTCAGATTTACATCTGACCCAAAGGGCAGCACCATTTTCACAGCACGGTGCCCCAATCACTGCACTGGGATCCACACAGACCACAGGACGGGCTAACCTGTTGGCCACACCAACACCTCTTCCAGCAGCAACCCGGCTTTCCTAGTTGGTCTCCCATCCAAGTAGTGGCCAGACCTAAACCTACTTAACTTCAGGTGTATTAAGCAGTCTGAACTGCAGTTGGTATGGCTGCTGACATCACCACCTTGGTCTGTAGTGATGTGTCCATGGGCAGGCCAAGCTGCCTTAAACGTCTGACTGGCAGCATCTCATGCTATGTATGAACTGACTCACCTTTCTCTCTTTTGGCTAAACCTCACATACCCTCTAGTCCTTAAGTTCATACCCACGGCGTTAGAGCACTATGTCTTTCCCTGCACCACCTCCCACTGTAACAGACCAAAGCATGTAATTCATTATCACCCACCACCTGCTCCTCCCCATCCTTCTTCTGCCTTAAATGAAGATGGAGGTTTATCCAGCAGCTGCAGTTCTGTGGAGAATGTCTGTTATTATGTATTATACCGTAACCCGTCCAGACGACGGCTGGGTCGCTGAGCGCTGTCGCGGCTGGGAGCTTCTCTCTCTTTCTGCTGATTTCTTGCAGATGGATATCCATAAGGCTGCTGCGCATGTGTCAAAATGTGACATGAAATATGGGAATTCTCACCAAAGTTGCACATTGAGTCAGATTAGATTTTGCTCACCCAAGTGAGCATTCAAGAGTAAACCGTGACTGGCATGGGAGATGACCCTTTTTAAAGGCGATCTTCTCAGTAGGAACATCAAGGAAAGAAGACACCGTTTTGGCCACAGATACGGCGATGGGGATCCTCTGGAGAGGTCTGCTGTTGCACCTTTGAGACTTTGCTTTTATAGTGGGGAAAGGTTGAGGCTAAAGCATCAGAAAAGCAATGATAATGTGTTGCTTTAGGCCTGTTCAGGCTGAAGGACTATGGAAGCTCTGGATGTAGCTTACATACATTCAATGTGGTGGCTGGAGCGGAATTTTAAACCCCTGATCTCTCCTGATCCCATATACCTCCACCAAGGTTTACTTTTATTCTCCATCTTTTCTAAACTAAACTTAAAGGGGAGGAGTTATAATCAGATATTCTGTCCTTTAAATGCATCCCATAATAATATACTCCTACAGAACACCATCTCTCATGGGCCTTTGGACTTGTTTGGTCTATTAGATGATTTTCTAGATTGCTTATTAGCTATGTATTACCTCTTGTAGTTGTAAAACCTCACAAATGTCCTCTGTGCCCGATGATTACCTGTTTGTGTCTCAAGAGAGGCATGCTGTTGGACCCTAGAATCAGGTCATTTACCTGCATGTAGCTCCAGTACAATATTCAGCTGTAAAAACTGGCAACAGCACAAGTTCATGTAATTAGTAACTGTTTTACAAGAAGTGAATCAGGTGATAGGCGTTTGGGTGTCAGTCTAAACGATTTCGGCAGAAATTGGATTTTAATTAATTACATTTCATTGACAGAGCTGTATGCTAATGAACTGGTGTCTCTGTTAGGATGGGGGTATTTACTCAGTGTACTGTCAACACTCAGGCATCCAGCATTCAAGTAATTGGCATGTGGAAGTACCATGCACAGTTCTAAAATATCAGTATTAATATTAAAAATTTTCAATAATAAGTTATAACACTATACTATTAAAAATTAAACTAAACTAACTCAAAATAACAGAAAAGCACATGTCTCTTCATGCATGCCTATTGAGTGGCACTCTTTAATCTTCTTTCTAAAGTAATTGTAAGAAATGAGTTACAATTCAGTGTTTTTCAAGAATAACATTTGACCTACGGAACACCAAAATAACTTTTATGTTCATGGGCGTAAATCACGTGTGGGATGGGGGGGGTTGTAACCCCCCAATAATCAAAACCAGCCAATACAACCCCCTGGATTCCCTTAAATGGGTGGAGACCTCACACCCCCCCCCCCTTTTGTATTAGTTACCCAGATATGATAGAAATAGCCATCTTCTATGTTATAGAACTCATCCAATGAGCCACTTAATAAGGATACATGCGAATGAAGAAATGTGTCTCATTTGGACAGAACTGAACACAGTGGTGCTATGGGGACTTTTTCTGGGGTTTGTGTTGGTCGTGCGTTTAGTGTCTTCTCCCAACATTGCAGAGGCTCCCTTCAGTTCTTCTCCAAATATGGCATCCTGTTTAGGGTGTTCCCCTGCCTGAGGACCCTGTGCTGGATAACATTTGGAAGGCATATGGATAGATGGATATTCAGCAACACTGTGTTAAGTGGTGCCCTCAATTACACAAGAGCATATAGCATGTGATGAAATGTCCAGGGGAATTAAATACATTTTAAAAGTTCTATATTGGTTGTGGTTGTGGATTGAGGAGAATCTCACTGGACCCTCACCTGACCACACAATGCCATGGAAACAGAATCTCCTCTATGCCCTGAAGTTTGACTGCATATACAACAACGACAGCAACAAAAATAGCAATGGTAACAATAAAAATAATGTAGCTTTGTATGGTGGCTCAGTGCCTACCAGGGGCAGGTGGGCAACAAAAAGCAACCTGCCAAATGGGGGTGGGGGGGTTAAGGGGGTATCCTTAATATATTTCACTGCGTTGGGAAACACCGGCCCTCACAAAACATTTCCAAACTTCCCAGAGGTCAGTCCGCATGTGAGTACCACCTCCAGTCTGTGTGTAGGGTTGTCATGTTCTCTGCACTTTATGTGGGTTTCCCTTCCATAAGACGGTGCAACGCAGAACTGGGGTCTAAATTGTCTCTAGAGTGACTGTGTGTATGTGTGTGTGTGTGTGTGTGTGTAGTATACTGCCATCCTATGCAGGATGTTCCCCTGTCTTGTGCCCAGTGCTGCCTCAGACAGGCTCTTGTAACCCTATGCTGGATAAGTGGCTGAAAGGTGGCCAGAAGGATAATGCTCTCATAAACAGCGCTAACTCTTTAATAGTCCTATCAGTCTTAATAGGCTGGCTATGTGGCTATGGTAAAATTGCAGGTGAACTTAATGGTAACGTGAAAGTAATATCTGAGTTAATAATAGGAACAATACACATTATTTTGAGATCATCTATATTCATAAATAGACCTGCAGCAACCCAACGTCTCACAGAGTAATTCTGCAGAAGACATTTCTTTCTTTGTCATTGCTGAGAATAAGTCCAATATAATTTAGAAAGAGATGTTTGCTTCTCATATCTGAAGCCAAATATCACAACAAGATTATCTACATATGAAATGTAACTGTCAGCAATATAGTGACCTTTTATCATGCATATTAGTGGTAGATTAATAAGCGCTCATTGAGAAAGAGCGTCTGTTGGCGATCCTAATTTATGCACCTGCTGTTGTGTACATGGATGGACTTGTACGACTGGTGCTGACGGAAAAGTGAAGAAGAGGTTATTAAAAAGAGGTTCATTTTACCTTGGATTAGGCCCGCAGGTAGATTTTGGGGTCCGGCCAACCGATAGGTCCCCTTATGTAGATTATGCTGCCCTGGGTGCCAGAAGGTGCCAGAAGGTGTTTGTAGGATGGCCTGCAGTCCCACGCCACAGGCTTCGACTCAACGCTTCATTGATTCTCTTTGCAGGAGCTCACGGACCAGATGAAGGCCTTTGTGGAGGAGTATGAGAAAAACACGGAGGGAAAGATAGACATCGTGGAGGTAAGAGTCTGAGGAAGCCCAGTGCGCCTGCTGATTAGCATGATCCACATTCTTCAAACTGCCTTTAAATCCTGTATCTAATCTGTTTCCTTATCTACCACTTCTGATTCATGTACAGAAATGTGTGGGGACTGTTGAATATCTAATGATTGTAGGTGCCATAAATTTCCCCCCAAATTCATGCCTTTAATGCTTTAATTAACTGTTTGTTAACTGTTAATTAACTGCCTTTAGCTGTTTGGGTGATATCATTGCCAACCCGACACCTAATAAGTGACATTTCACTGTAGTTTGCGTTTGGCACTCATAGTGCGGTCAACCACTGTAGAGCTTAGGGGCTGAAATTCTAAGTGACAGTTTGAAGATTAATTGTGAAAATAGCCCAGCTGGTCTTTTAGTGGAATGACAAGTTACAGTTTTATTATACAAAAACAGAAAAAAACATTAATTTCATTTTTTAAAATGTAGCTTAACTTAATGATAACGTGAAAGTAATATCTGAGTCAATAATAGGAACAACACACATTATTCTGAGATCATCTATATTGATAAATAGACCTGCAGCAACCCAACATCTCATAGACTAATTTTACTGCCAGCCAAGTTTAATCATCTGCTATTTCATTTTAATACTGGTTTGCTTACTCTCAGTGTATCTTTTTTTGTCATTCCTGAGAATAAGTCCAAATATCACAACTAGATTATCTACATATGAAATGTCAGTGGGGGCGGCACGGTGGTGCACCTCACACCCCTGGGACTAGGGTACACATCTCCACCCGGGTTCCATGTGTGTGAAGTGTGCATGTTTTCCCCATGTCGTTGTGGGGTTTCACCCCATGGTCCAAAAACATGCTGAGGTTAATTGGAGTTGCCAAATTGCCCATAGGTGTGAATGGTGTGTGAGTATGCCCTGTGATGGGTTGGTGCCCCATCCTGGGTTTTTCCTTGCCTTACGCCCTCAGCCTCTGGACCCCTGTGACCCCAAATGGGATAAGCGGATACAGAAAATGGATGGATGGAAATGTCATTGTCAGCAATATAGGGACCAGTCCTTTTATCATGCATGTTAATGGTACCGAGGTGCAGACTTTGAAACTCCCCCTATGCTTGGCTCCCGTTACTTGTCATTAATATACTTGGCAAGGGTATTAAGCAATTAAACTCATGTGAAAGGCTGTAAATCAAAGAACTTGTATTTTGAAGGAAATGTGATTGGCCCCCAGTTGGCCCACGCCAGGTTTCATTGGCTCTGAGTGATGTCGATCATAGACCGTGGATCACACTTTTCCTGAACGCACTTATGTGGCCCAACTGTAATTTTAGTTATTCCAGGAATTACATGAATAGACATAAATCACAGCCATGTCGAATTTTTCCCCACTACTTTGTGAATTTACGGAGTATTATATATATACACCAAACAGCCATAACATTAAATCCATTGACAGGTGAAATGAATAACACTGATTATCTCATTACAATGGCACCTGTCAAGGGTGTCATTATATATTAGGCAAGTGAACAGTCAGTTCTTGAAGTTGATGTGTTGGAGGCAGGAAAAATGGGTAAGAGTAAGGATCTGAGCAACTTTGACAAGGGTCAGATTGTGGCGGCTAGACAACTGGGTCAGAGCATCTCCGAAATGGCAGGTCTTGTGCAGTGTTCCTGGTATGGAGTGGTTAGGTCCCACCAAAAGAGGTCTAAGGAAGGCCAACCGGTGAACAGGCAATGGGGTCATGGGTGCCCAAGACTCAGTGATGCACATGGGGAACGAGGGCTAGCCCGTCTGGTCCGATCCCACAGGAGAGCTACTGCAGCAGAAAATTGCGGAAAAAATTTATGCTGACTATGATAGAATGGTATCTGTGTGAATGGGGCTGTCCACTGCTAAAAGCGTCTACAATGAGCATGTGAGCATCAGAACTAGACCGTGGAGCAATGCAAGAAGGTGGTCAAGTCTGATAAGTCAAGTTTTCTATTTTATCATGGGGAGGGCTGGGTGTGTATGTCTTGTTTACCTGGAGAAGAGATGGCACCAGGATGTACTATGGGAAGAAGGCAAGTCGGCGAAGGCATTGTGATGCTCCGGGCAATGTTCTGCTAGGAAACCTTGGGTCCTGGCATTCATGTGGATGTTACTTTGACAGTGGCATTCCCCAATGGCAGTGGTCTCTTTCAGCAGGATAATGTGCCCTGCCACACTGCAAAAATAGTTCAGGAATTGTTTGAGGAACATGAACAACAGTTTCAAGCATTGGTCTGGCCTCTAAATACCCCAGATCACAATCCAATAGAGCATCTGTGGGATGTGCTGGACAAACAAGTCTTATCCATTGAGGCCCCACCTCACAACTTAAGGGACTTAAAGGATCAGCTGCTAACGTCTTGGTGCCAGATATTACAGGACACTTTCAGAGGTCTTCATGAGTCCATGCCTCGATGGGTCAGAGCTGTTTTGGTGGCATGAGGGGGACCTAAGCTGTATTAGGCAGGTGGTTTTAATATTAGGCTGATTGGTGTATACATATATATAACTGCTGCTATTAAGTCTTGGGGGATTTATATTAACCGCATGGTTTTAGCTCGGGAATACACTTTTATTTTGAAGAATTTTGTTTTTGTTTGTTGTGTTTTTTTATTTATGTTACTAAAGTTAACAGGAAGGCCGAAGGGGCAGTTGAGATGTGCAGGAAGAGGACTCTAGTGTGGATGGTTGCTGAAGGTGTGGGGGGGGATGGGGAGACAAGAACCATGGTACAAAGTGATGTAAATCAGACAACCAGATTACTAAACCAAAACTAGAGAGAATTGCAGCAGAGAGTCCTGGTGGGATTGCAAATCCTTGTACTCAGGGAGCGGCCATACCAACCCGGGGGGAAAATCTTGCTCCTCAGTGTAAATGGACTCTGAGACTTTGGGTTTAATTAAGTCCTTAAGGAGGCCTCCCATCCACCTCAGACGACATGGGTGTAACATCATCATTGACTTGACGGCACCTAATGATGATAATCATTAATGTAGAAGACAGTCTTTCTCAGAGTGAAAAAGGCAAAACGCTGTATATCCATGACCATGACTGATGGTGATTACTAAATAACTGCTGATTATTAGACATTTCTCACCATGATAGGTTGATTAGTTCACTGTACAGTCAGTGGTTGCTGTAATTATTTAAGATTTTGAAAGGGCTGCTGTTCAGCATGCAGTGGCAGGTGCTGGGATGGAGGGTTTGATATGAATCTTCTCATCCTCTCTTGGTCACAAGGCTTTAGGTGGATTAAAACGCATTGCCTGTTATCTCTCCTTCCTGACACAGCTTGTGCAGATTTTACCCTTTGAAGAAAACTTCTTGTTATTTTTCCGACAACAACTTCGATCCTGTACAGAGTTCATACAGGTATTTCTTAACTAAATTACTAATATATATATATATATATATAAGTAATAATTATTTTAGGTATTAAGTAGTTATAAGGGATTGAGCTATGAACTGCCTAAACAGCCATTCATTTTTTGTTGTTTAGCTTTTTACTTATGCTAGTATAGTAGTTATTTAGTTATTTATACAGCATTACAGTTTTTGTTATGAACTTCCTATATAGACATTGAATATTTTAGTTTTTAACTGCTTCTGCAGCTTTAACAGATTTTTCGTTGTGAAGTGCTCAGAGGATGTGTTTTTAAGGACAGGACAGCAATAATCGTTGTGAGATTCAAACCACTTTCAGTTCCTTAACTGCAGCACCCCCTGCTGTTAGTGAATTTTTAGACAGCACTTGTTCACACACAGCGCTGTGTTTTCACAGGCCTGGAGAAGATATGACGCGGATCACAGCGGCTACATCGAGGCAGACGAGCTGAAGGTGAGCCAGGGGTAATTAATAAGGACAACGCTGGCAGGATCCCATGCGGTCTAATGTCAGGCTGTCACTGCTAAACCCATCAGGCTTTAATTCCCTTCCGATACCAGGTGGTGACTGAAATAATGACTTGTGTAAGTCTGTCTCTGTCCGCGAAACATCTGCTGCCGCTTAAACCATAATACATAATCGAGTGCTAGATATAAACGGCAGAATTAAAAATCACCTGGAAGCTGAGAAATGGAGAAATGGTTTTATTTTATTAAAAATATGCACGTGCAAAGAAACAGATTGAAAGGTGTCCTCCAGCCAGAGCTGAACAGTCCAAAAACGGCATCTGGAAATCGTTTGACAAATGAAGGCTGTTTCTATTCGTGACTCCATGGAACAGTTGTCAGATTTTCGGCTGGCTCCCAGGTAACGAAGGCCATGGTCTCAGGAGGTTTTTACAGCAGGACCCATAAGATGGACCCACTGCAAGGGACAAGTGACTTGAAATGACTTTCAATGTGTGGACATGCCCTTACCGTCAGTGCCGGCTGTATATACAGTGCTTCGGACAATCTTGACAGCTTTGTTTTTAGCAGTGTCCAGAAGGCAATCAGGAATGGTTTATAGCTCACATGGCATAGAGTCGTAACGTAGGCCCACTCTCTTCATCATACTATTCATTATAGGCTTCAAAATCTGAGAAGTTTTGCATTGTACCAATAAAGTGTGGACAGCAGAAGCGAATAACAGGTGAAAAATGTTCTGAAGGTCTCCTAACTTTCTTCTATTTTTCTCGTCCCAAAATGGGTTAGGTGGTACAATTTGCTGTCTTCTGTTATCAGCAAGGGGTAAAACTGGCCGCGATTCTACTTTCTGCTTTTCAGAACTTCTTGAGGGACCTAATGAAGAAGGCCAAGAAGCCTTATGATGATAAGAAGCTGGATGAATATACGCAGACTACAGTAGGGGTCTTTTGGTGTTGGGGTGCACCTCACAAAGGGGCCATTTTGTTTGGATGAGGAACCCAAGATGACACACCAGAGAGAGAACTCAATAAGAGAAGCTACATTAGCTGCTAGATATCAGATACCATTATTACTGCATGTCAATGTTTTTATGGCTATACGACTAGAAAGTGACTCGGCAAGCAGAACAAAGCAACTTTGGCCGAAGATGAAATAGTTGATTAACAGACAGAAGATTCATAAAATATTATGGTCTGTTCATTTACATAACTCAGAGGGTTAGCATCGATACATCATGGCATACAGGATAGCCCTGTCATTCATGCCCCACTGCCTTAAACCGCTTTGGAATGTGTAGTTTTGATTTATTTAAATTGCTCAAGATTTCCCCCACAGCTCAAAATATTTGACTCCAACAATGATGGGAAATTGTGCCTGGCGGAAATGGCAAGGTTTGTGAACCATGGCATTGCATCTTACCTAAACTTCGCTGCCGAGATCTGACTTGAATATTAACGCCTACATCTTAATTGTACACCTACATCTACATCAGATTGCTTCCAGATGAGGAGAACATCATACTCAAGTTCCAGGTAGACATTTAATTTTTTAAAAAAACATGGTACACTTTAAACAGAATTTAATGGATTTCACCTAGAAAGCTGACCAAACTGTTAATGTTTCTCTTAATTTTTCAGGGGATCAGAATGCCAAGAAAGGAGTTCCACAAGATTTTTGAGTTATATGACAAGGTACCTTTTGTCCGCAACTGGCATCCCATCTGTTGTATCCCCTAACCTTATAAGCTGTGATGGACTGGCTTCCTGTTCAGTGTGTCCCCAGCCTTATACTCTTATAAACTCCAGACTCACCATGACCCAACACTGGATACATGTTCATGGACGATGCATGGATGTTGTCAGTGATGGTGTGGATAGCGTGCTGCAGACACTATAAGGATGTGTAGATGTCATATGTCTATTTTTAGGAGGTTTTGTTGATTGTTTGTTTGTTGGTTTAAGTAGGTGAGTCTGCAGGGCAAGAACCTGTTTGTTTTTTAGTGTCAGAGCCTTTTTGAACTATCAGGCAGAAGTGGACAAATGTCAAATCCAGAAAGTAAAAATCCAGGCCAAGATTTTGTTTCAACCAACCAGTTGAGTATAAAGAGTCAGAGTCACAGAGTACTTAACTGATTGGTTGAAACAAAATCTTGGTCTGGATTTTTACTTTCTGGGCATAAAATGTCCACCTCTGCCATCAGGTGTGGAGAGGGAGGCATGAGAGCTGAGTTAGAGCAAAAGGCAGGAGATTCATACGGCACTTTGAGGGCTTGATATTCACACTCCAGACACAGACCATGAACTGGAGCAGTAAGGATTCCCCCATTAGACTACTGGCGCAGATCGCCCCAGTGTGGGGTCCAGATGACAGCTACAAATTGTGGGGCGGGGTGGCGGGGTGGCAGGGCCGTTATGATCAGTGGGGTTTGGGTTTCTTTCACAGTTAGATGTTCGGGGATCTCACTGCTCACACCTGGTGAGGTTACTGGCTGTTAATAGGTGGAATTTATGGAGCATCTCACAGCAGTCTGCCTCCACTGGAGTCCTTACGGCTGTCGTCTGTCATAGACGCCAGCCTTCAGAGCACGCAGCAACGTGATACACAGCGCTTCAAGGGCAAAGTCAGTGTCATGGCTTTCATTGGGTTACACACACACACTGTTACTGCAGCAGCCACTGCTGCTGTACTTTCCCGGACATCTTAAATCGACACCCCATCTACTTTATTGTTTTACTGCTTAATCATAGCTTTTTGTCCAAGTAGAAAAAGTGTCATTTTTTCATTTGTACAAGCTGTACAACAGCATGACCCACTCTGAGCCTCGAACCAGCGCTTTGTCAATTGTGGCATCTCTGAACTGCCAGGCCACCCTGTGCAGAATGGAGTCAGTACTGAAAATGGCCAGGGCAAATATTTCTGACTCATCTGCTGAGTAGTTGGTGTGTTTCTATGGGAGAGACTGGGAGCCATAGTGTGGAGTCTGTGTACGTGAGCCTCCAAGGAAATGAGGCAGCCAGAGAATGAGAATGACCCACAACTGCAGGCAAAGTCATTCCTGTTTGCATCGTATTCGATAGTTTATCCCAATCGGTGACACAGCCGTTCAAATCGTTGACGCACCACTCGAGACCAATTCCGATGATTCCGGAGCAACGTTTGTCGAAAGCCAGGTCTGTGCTGCGCCCGAACCTGTGATTTATGTCTCTGTTTTCAGGACGGAAATGGATACATGGATGAAAACGAGCTGGATGCTTTACTCAGAGACTTCTGTGGGAAAAATAAGAAGGTATGTTCACATTGCTCAGCATATTTATTGTTTCGTTAGACTATTTTTCAAGTTTATGCAGCCAAAAACCAAACAGCTTTATGAGTCGTGATTATGAGTGATGTAATGGCTAAATCACTCGTGTCAGGAGATCCTTGAGTTTGTACTGGTTCCAGTACCAAAATAAGGTTCCAGGCAGTGAGACTAAGTCACAGCCCCTGACATTCCTTCTCTCCATCCCAACAGGTCCTGGATACTGCAAAGATTCCCACGTACAAGACTGCCATCATGGCGCTCTCTGATGCGGGCAAGCTCTACAAGACGGACTTAGCGCTGGTCCTGTGCGCCGATGAGAACTGAGCCCCCCCTACCACCCTACCCCACCCCAACTTGTGGTGTGTGCAAGGATAGCTAGAAGCTCCCAGGATATAGGGTGTTTGTTTTCTCTTCCTTTGAAATCTGTAAATTTGAAAGGTGTCAATCGAAGTCTGACTGCTTGTACCTTTCAACCTGTAGTTTCTATACTGTTTGTAATGTACAGCTTTTGTAACGAAGCGATCGATACAATATTAAAAGGACCTGCACTTTGACACACACACACATATATATAAATATATAAAAATATATATTTATATGTATATTCTGTGACACAATATCATGACTTTGCATCTCTCTGGCAAAGTACAAAAGCGTATCCCCGAATACCTGATATCTTACTGTCAAGGAACATCAGCATCGTCCAAATTATTATTCTACTCGATGACGTTGTAGCCAAAGCAATAAAGTGTCAGTGAAAGCTAACGAGTGCGACGTATGTGTGGAGAGAAGGCGGCAGGGAAATGATATACACACTAAACTGTTTGCGGTAGCTGAATTTCTAGTTTGCAATGCATGCCAAGTGCTGAGGGCTCGAACAGAACAATACCGAGCTATGAGCACATCCCCCTCCCATATCTCGTAGCTGATCTCCCCTTTATGTTAATTTCTGGCATAATATCAGACTTTTGCACTGTATGGAAATGATGTGCTTCACTATGCTGAACGCCACACTCACTGTGTAACCTGTAATTAATCACTTCAGATACTACCTGAAGTTATGGTCGTTTTGTTGCGATGTTTCTCCTGAAAGCGACTGAGATTAAATGTATCCTGTAAACAACTTCGTTTGAGTGTGATGCTTTAACTTATCTGTTTGGGTGTTTCGCACTATATTACCGCAAATCCGTTTATTTATTTTTTCCCCCGGCAAATTTTCCCCTCGTTTTTAAGGGTTGTGATAACAGAGGCACAGAGGCACGCACGCTTGTCAAAGTGATGGGTGGCTGAAGGACAAACTGTAGAATTTGGAATTTAAAAATGCACACGGTGCTTCACTGCTTCGAAAAATAATTAAACACTGAGCGCTGTAAAAGTGTAATTATTTTTGTGAGCGGTCAAGTATAGTGTTGGCTTTACTTCGGATTCATACAGAGCTCTCATACCTTGCAGTCCACTTCTATTCCGTTTCATTCACTGACCGTGCCTTTATTTCTCTTGGGGGATGTGTGTTTGCGAGGGGGGTGGGGCTCAACTAGGTGAGGCATAAGGGGCTTTTTAGCTTGGTGGCCATGGAAGGGGTATGACTCAACCAGGGATCTCCCCCCTCCCCCGAGTCCTCCACATAGGCAATAAACGTGATTGGCCCACTAAGCTAGCTCATTCAGACAAACAAGCTCCTTCCTTTGGTTGGTTCCTTATCATTGGAGATGTACTGAAGACAGCCATCAGCCTGGGGGAGGTGGGTGTATCAGAGGAGCACAGGGCCCGGTACGGAAAGGAAACTGTGACATCATTAATAACTGAAACTGAAACATCGTAAGACAAGTTATATATTACAAGGAAATAGTACAGATCTCTATTTATCTTCCTTGCCAGTTTCCCACTGTCATCAACCTATTCAGCAGCAAGATAAAAAGTCTTTAAAAGAATATTCCGCTTTATCAGCCAAAAAAAATGTATGCACTTCCACTTATTGATGCAATGTAAATGCTAATTAATCTTGACGACCTTGCTAAAGGTCTCCATAAGACGTACCATGTCCTACCACAATAGAGGCAGAGTAAACTGCAGTAAATACAGGGCCAGCTATACTGAAAACAGGGAGAATATGATAAAGATCCCTTACAGATATGATGAAGCTGTTAGCAAGGCCAGCTGAGTTATAACAGTAAGATTTTATCATATAATTGGCCGACCAGCAGGATTCAGAGCCTTCTCCCACCCTCCACCCCACCACTGAGCCATTAAATATATAAGAACTGGTTATCTGTGCGATTGCAGCGCCACTAACACTGGGCCGTGCGCTGGCGCCACATTCATTCATTCAAGAAACGGGGCCTGCATGCATTGGCTCAGGTGCTATAGCTGGGGCGGCGTTTAGCAGGAACTTATCATGTGTGTGCAGGAGGGCTGTTTAGGGCTCTTAAAAGAACGTGAAGCTGAATATGGAAATGAGCTCACAAAGCGTAAAACAAAGATGAGGGACATCCATTCGCAAAAATAAGAAATATCGTTATGCCTCAACAAAATAAAATAGCGAAATATAATATTAATATACTTAACCTTCCCTCAATACCTTTTTTGAATGATCATGTTCGGGTCGAGATAGCCCCAGGCCATTTTCTAACTTGTTGGGCTGTTTTTCCCAAAAACAGCAGTGTTAGAATATGACTGGACCACAGAATGATAAAATCCATTCAGATCAGATTCACCAGCTGCTCCTTTCCAGAATTTCCTTGTGCTGGACGTGCATTGAATCCAGCCAAGGGTGCATCTGATTCTGTTCCATTTGTCAGCAAGCGAAAGTAAAAGAGGCAACAGTACAACACGACTGACAGAAATTATTTAATTGAAATGCAACTATTCAACTACCTTCTAGCAATCATCCTGGTTGCGGGTTGAAATGCACTGACTAATGGGCAAATATGAAGTTCATAAGTCATTCCTCCTACTAGAAATACAGCCAAATGAACTGCAGAAGTCTGTTAACACACACTAGTATCTGGTATCAGTGTAAGGAAAGCCTGTGTATGCAGTTATTCCTGCTATGCAAGGTCCCAAGGTGTACTGGTAAAATGTGAAATTTTGGTGGAAAGGATATCACGGTTTAAATTTATTATAAAATCACAAATAAATGGACTTCGTTGTCAATTTTGTCAAGTTATCGGTGGCAATAGTAGTGTAGTTTAGGAATGAGGCCCCAGATGGTGTGCAGGCATCCCATCCCAGAAAGTCCTTGGTAAAATTTAAACCTTGACACCTCAAGCTGAAGACTGCATTCTGTAATGGAATCTCAAAGTCCAAGGCCGTATCGTACGGTCTAAAAGCGTAACACCCAGAATGCAACATCACGCGTCCAACATCAGCATTAGTAACTAAGTAGAAAGCTTGTTATACAACTGCACTTCATATTTTAGTGTTAATTGCTGGTTCACATGCAATGCCACGGGCCTGTGCTGTCACCATGACAGCGGATCAAGGACGCTGCTCGCTCATTGTGGCATCTTGGGGTTGAAGTTGGGGATTTCTAGTCCAGTTTCAGCTGAGTCACTGTAAAGGGCTGCCTCTCCCCAGAAGCATTTGACACAGCAGCGCAGGATGACGCCACTTTGGGTGAAACTCAGCTAGGACTTCTGTATTTAAACTAAACGTCCCCTGTCTGAAGAGATGATTTGACAGAAATGCAGGACGCAGTTCAGGTGGACATGCTCCTAACATCTCTACAGCTCTGCTTATTTAAAACACTGGTGCATATGAAGACAGTGATCTAACATCACGCATCACACACACAAATGATGCTGAACTTTGTTGGGTTTTTGACTAATTTTTCAGGTGGTACATATAGCATTCTGACATTACATCACTTTTATGGTGAGTAAAGTTCAAGAGATCCAAAGACTGAGATCAAGAAACGGCATCACCTGCTGTTCAAAGGACCCAGGACATTAAGATATGAGCTGCCTGACCCCTTCACAGGGGATCTAAGTATTTATTTAAACATCAGGACAGTCCTCACCTGTGCTTCCCCAGGGGAATTGCTGCAAATGAAGGCTGTGGTGGTACAGTCAAGCATTTTTGAGTCCTTATTTTTAGGCCGTACTAGTCTTTATTGCAAGTAACCTTCTAACAAATTTGACCTGATTGAACCGTTATGCAGTGCTAACTGGGGAGTCGTACTAATTAATTACAGGCTGCAGAGAGAAACATTAAAAAGCATCCAAAGCAAACAATCCATCGTATGGCGTTTGTTTTCGACCTTGCAACACAGCAGCACTAATCAGAATTTCATAAGTCAGGGCTCTTGAGCAACAAGCCTCACAAATATTAAGCCCACGATCCATTAGCTTTGATTACATTTCCTACTTTCTCACAAAGGGACAAATACATTCATGTGTATCACACATACATTTTTAAAAGCGTGTGAGCTGTTAGAATCAGAGGGCTTCGCTGTTTTGAGACTTTAGGCATGAAATTAAATCTACAGATTTTCCAGACAAAAGAAGTTCAATTTAATCAACAGAGTATCTGTGTTGAGGAGGTTAACAGCTGGACTGAAACGAGAGCCAGGAAACATATCGAATATTATTGCTTAGGTTCCAAAAAGGAAACTAGTCTCACAGGTTCTGTAAAACTCCTGTCGGCCCAATGGAGTACCTGGGGCAACCGCATAAGTCATTAAGACCCCTTGGTCTTCCTGATCATGGCCTCCATCACAGCCCACTGTTCCTTGGTGACCTATGAAGGAGAGAAATCTTTCATACAGCTGAAGGAGGCTTAAAAGTGTGCCTGTGTGGACGTGCTGGGAGGATGTTGGAAAATTAAGATTAAAAATTTTTTTGCGAGCAAACCTTTTTCAGGTCATTGAACTCGCCAGCCATTGACACGAACTCTCCACCGTCCATTCGAATGATCTGGAAATCATAACGTGCGAATGTTCAGTAAAAACTGCTGCAGTGCAATAGCAAAGGGCACTGTTTTGAGTAATAAACCCCCTACCCCCCAACAGCAAGGTGATGGAAACATAGAAAGAAATGTTTATGGGGTATTTCACACAGTGTCATTTATACACCAGGTATTCAGTAAACCCATGCGCGTTTCATTATTTTCAAGGTCACCACTCCAGATGACCTTTCCCCAGCAGCTGAAACTTAAGAGGCGCTCTGAGATACCCAGTTCAGAACACACTGCTGTCACCAAGGTTACTGAAACCGCAGGGTCACGAATTTGGCAAGGAGGGGGGTGCGTACCGCTCCAGTCACCCAGTTGGCATAGTCGCTACACAGGTACGCAGCCAGGTTGGCAATCTCCCCAGGGGTGCCCAGTCGGCCCACAGGGATCCGGTCTATCATGGACTTCTCAAACTCGCCAGTCGGGTCCAATCGGCTGAATGCTCCCTGCATCGACAGCCAATCAATATAACCATCACTTCAGTCAACGTCTCCCAGAGACATAACAGCTAACATATTCACATTAATTTCTCCTGTGGACAATAACTGCAAATAAACCGCAGAACCAACCTTGGTCTTTATGGGCCCAGGCTGAATCACATTGAACCGCATCCCGTACCTCCCCCACTCTGCCGCAAGAGACCTGTGGGGGCACCAAATCAGGACGGAGTCAGAACGACGGGGCACGAGTGAACAATGCATCGTCGATTTCTCGTTAAACGGCACCAACGCCTTGAAAGATCCCGCAGAAACAACAGCCGGACCATTTAATGCACGTTCATCACTCTTCCTGCAGTGAGGTGGGGGCACTGAACTGAAAATACCTCCCTTCACAAATCCACTGAATCCCTTAACAGGCAGTAATTCTTGAATAAAGGGAATAAAACCATTTATGATTTGTGAAATCACTCAATTACAGCACCTCAGTAGTCAGTGGCAGATCATCAAACCAGCCAATGTAAACGTGAGAAAAATGAGGGGCTTTTAGTGTATGACCATCTCAATCAATTTCCACAGCGTCATAAGGGGTCACGAATTTATTCTCTTCTCAGGCGAATGATTTCCTGTAGAGTGACCCCATTATAGGACAATGGCCCTTGATATGGGAGGGATAAGGAGTCTATGAGGAACCTACCCCTAGCACTGAGCTGGGATGGAAAACGTGGCCCGACCTTTAAACATTCACCTCAAGGGCAACAACAGACCCAAAAAAGCCATTAGTGGGAATTCAATGTAACATCATATGGTAAACTGTAGATGGAAATTTGTGCTACCCACTTTATTGAGGAGCTAAAAATTCTCTCATAACATGCCTGCACCAAGCGGAATTCATAAAAACAACCGATTAACGTTTGACTCGAATGATCTCGGAAAATTTCTGCAAGATTAAAAATTAACCTTTTTCTTCATCGGTTTAGTTACTAATTCAATCATGCCTTTAAGGAGGCTCCTGCCTATCTTCTAGAAGACACACCAAATGCCTAGATGCTGATAACCTGGAGGTCACACACACCCAACTCAATCAGCTTATGCATGTGTACGGTCGAGCAGAACTTCTGTACAATTCCAAATCAGACTGGCCAGCGATCCAAGTCGACAAGCCAAAGTCTGCATTACTGACAGTTTGTGTGGAACCGCTGAAAATCTGCAATATGTTCTCGAATCTAACTTTAAGCCAGGTGTTTAATCCTGACCCGCGTGGGTAAGCATCAGGCTGCATAAATCCAGGACATGTAAGCCCTTACGTGCACAGGGTGTCCACCCCAGACTTGGCAGCAGCGCTGGGCACCACAAATCCAGAGCCACTCTCAGCGTAAATTGTAGTGATGGCCAAGAATGCAGCACCTGCAAACACAAGATTGGGTCAGCAGGAGGGATGCAAGTGGTCAGGGGCTCCGAATCAGAGTTAATGGACATGATTAATACACAATGCCAGGGAATACTGTCGGGTACCTTTCTAACCAGACTGAGTGATCAAATGGACCAATACCCAAACATACATCATATTTTAAATCAAAACAGGTTTTGTGTTTTTAAAAGTGATACACAAGTTGTACTAGACATAGATCAACACAGCCTTAGTTACAGATCGAAGCACTAAACACTGTTTTCTACCATCCAGGTTCGGAAACGTCTGACATTCATCTGACAGCATCACAAATCATAGCTGCTTCTACATCAACTTAAAATGCAGGGCCCTTATCAGATACAGCCCAGAGAAACAGCTGATTTCAGATACCTTTGAAAATGTCTACTTTTACCTGAGAAGCCAAAACAAAATAAATGAAAAGAAAGCTAATTGGGGGCTATAAGCATTTTCCAAATTCCAAACAAAGACTAAAACACTGAACGACACAGAACACATAGATGGCAAAGGAGCCTCCAGCTGCCACTCCCCCTGCTGGCTGGCGTTCAGGCAAGACGACTCAGCAGGGCATAACGAAAAGATTCGGTGCCCCCCCCTTGTGGACACATCACCTCCCAGAGACGTGGCATGAGAAATTCAGATAAGTGCCAATGCAGCACAGCGGCAGCCAGAGCAGCCGGACCAGGGCGTCAGGCTGACCAAGGGTGCAGCCCTGAACTGAGCCGGCCCCACAATCCGCTTACATTCGGATTCTCTCACCGGTTGGGCGGCTTGATAAGGGCGTGAGAGTGAGGCCAAAATCAACACAGCTTGGACAAGCCACCTTTCTCGCTTTCAGCATGTCATCAGTTGGCTGCATTGACCCCCAATCCATGAGATCATTTAATATGCAGCTATCACAGCAACAGCTCTTTACTGTCTTCTGGCTTCAGATATATATACACACACACATATTATATACATACATACATACATACATACATACATACATACATACATATTAATACACACACACACACACACACACATATTATATACATACATATAAATACACATACATATACATACACACACACACACACACATTGACTTACAAAATTCCGACAAAAACAAGCTCTAGACTCACCCTAGTGGTAAATCAAACGCATGTCATTTACATTCCTTGGCGCATTCCTCAAAAACTGCCCCCACAGAGACATGAAAATGTATTAAGCTGCCATTTGTTTACTAGACAGTGACAGGAAGTGTCTGCCATCCGTCTTTCACCTTTCTCAGCTTCAATCAGGCGTTTTCCGACCTCAAGTGTCACGTATGCAGTGCCATTCAGGACAATGTCTGTTATTGCTCTCCAAGCGTTGGGAGAGAGATTCTCTGAGGGGGAGACGAAGTTTCCGGCAGCATTATTTATCACAACCTGGGGGGGGGGGGCAACAAAATAAACCACACAATACCATCAGGACCAACACAGCAGAAAGGACCACTTTAGAAAACTGTGACAACAAAACATTACAAGTAGTAGAACTAAGGCTTAACAGAAAATCAAGAGCTTGTGTTCATATTTCACCCCCACGTACATCCGGCAGACCAGCGACGCTGACCAGCTCTGTGACAGCAGCCTTCACTGACGCCGGGTCTCTCACGTCACACTGGATGGTATGAACCTTCAGACACAGTATGTCACACAGCTCTCTGACTCTCATTTCAAATTACACAGCTGCCCGTTATTGTGTACGCAGCAGCAGAGTGAAAAACGAGAACTGGTTTACCACTGTGACCTTATACTCAATAACAGATATGGAAGATGGATGACTTAGCATTCTGAAATATTTGAAGAATCTACAAACAAATGGTAGGACCAAAGACTACAAGATAGGCAAGTGAATTGCCATAACCGGTACCTTATTTCCTGTCTGTTTTCTTATTTCCTCTGCAGTCTGCTTCAAAACATCCAGTTTTCTAATAAACACAAAAAGGAGTTAATCAGTAGTACAAACATAGATAACACAATAACATAAAATACCTTCAAAGCAGATATGGTTACCCACCATACAGGGTGAATGTCTACTAATTAACATTTACTAAAAGTGATTTATCAACTATTTAGAACTTTCCTGAAAACTACCGCACTATGGCAACAGATCTGAAGGTCTAAATGTCGATGGCATAAGTGGGAGCATCATATGACAGAGTAAAGCAGGTATTAAGGCAGTATTTCTCAATCCGGTCATCGGAGACCCACAGTTGCTCCACGTTTTTGCTCCCTGCCAGACAGTCCACATTTTTTTCTCATTCCCAGCTCCCGGTAGCTGGGAGAGAGAAAAAAATCGGACTGTCTGTGGATCCCCGAGGACCGGATTAGGAAACACTGTATTACGGAGTGACACAGCCGAGGACGAATTACCACTATTAATGGTTAGAAAACGGGTAAAGGTGGACACCTGCTGGCAATGACACATTCCGCACCGAGTGCCGAGAGGGTGCTGGCCATTCCCTTGCCAAGACCTGTGCCGCCTCCCGTGATGAAGGCGATTTTATTTTGGAAAGTGCCCGGCCGCAGCATCACCCCTTCATTCGGAGGGAAGAATGTCGTCTGCGGGGGGCTCGCCTGCCGCAAAGGTCTGCTCCCATTGCTCCACAGCTGATTTAAGGAGGAAGGGGTAAATCGATCGTGCTGGCAGTTGTATTCAACTTCATTAGCCATGGTTATCATCATCATTAGTACTAGCATTACTAATACATTTGCTAGACTATTTTTTAGTTTTAAACTGCAACATTCCAAAACAGCGTGAAGTATACATGCATTAAATGCATTTAAAATATGACCGGCAAAACTTTAAGTAGAGTCATGCAAAATGTATAATGGCAATTACAGATGAGAGCCACCTATTTAGGCGAGCAAACACACACGTATAACAAGACCCGGTAACACGGCAATAATGTGACTACTAACTAGTTAAGTTAGTGAAACTTTCCTTTAAGTGATGTTTCAATACAGCACATTTTTGCATACTGTAAAGTGAAAAGTTAATTCGTCTCACCCTTCTAGGAACAGCAGATGTTAATGGAAATGCAAAATCAAGTACATTCGCCCCCCGAACCATTAACCACGCCATGTTATTGAAAGGTAACCTTTCCCCTACCGCCTTTACAGAGAGGACGTGCATGTTAAGCTGGGTCTGTCCTCATTGGTTGGCCATACGCTCCGCCCACTCCTGTTCTCCTCGTGTTGCTGCTGTAAAGCGTTCATGTTGCGCAAGCACTGTGAAGAAAGATGAGCCCTGGTTCAGAAGCACAAAACACAGGTTTAAAAACTAATATTTAATATATTAGACCAGTGCCAGACCCATAGGGGAAGTGGTGGCTCCGCCCCTCAGGAATCAGTCCCCCCCATTCCATCAGCCCCGCTGAGGTCGATTATAGTCCGCGGAATTCAATTTTCCCAAACAGCTATAATTTTAGTAATTATCAGAATTCAGCGAGTATACACGAATCGTTGCCATAACGTAAATATTGCATGATTTAATAAATATTTTTATGCACGTTTTTCTTCGGAAACATCATTTTGTTATGAATCATTAACAAACATTATAATACATGTATTCAGGACTGGAAATTAACGTTTTCCTAGCCCGAGGCAGGCAATTTAAACGAAGGGCGAGGACAAAAACTGAAAATTAGTCCACTGGCCAGTAAAAAATACATAATTATGGCAAGCCAAATTGTCTTTTATTAGTATAAGTTTAAGGACATAACTTAATTCTTACTAGTAAAAATAGCATTATCATTAGTAGAAATGCATTTTTTACTAGTAAGACTATGAATACAAGAAATCTACAATGAAAGTCTTGCTAGTAAGAATGGCCATTTTTACTAGTAAGAATTGTATTTCTACTAGTAAGAATTCATATTATTGAGCTCTTTAATTCAATTTTTACTAGTCATTTATTCCCATTGACTTCCATTGTATTTTTGCCTCACATTGCCTAAATACAATTTTCACGAGTAAAAAGTCATATTGTACAGCTCTGTAATTCAGTTCTTACTAGTAAGAACTCCTGTTGTGGAATACTAAGAGTTGCATCATAGATATCTTGAATTCATATTCTTACTAGTACAAATTGCATTTTTACTAGTAATAATATGAATTCGAGATATCTATTGAGATATTCGAGATATCTATCGCATTTTTACTAGTGAGAATTAAGTTTCGAGTTACGAGCACGCCTTATACTAATACAAGACAATTCTAATTCTAGACAATTTTAACCCTTGTCTGCTATGTTAAAAAACAAACAGCTGAAATAAAAAATAAATATCGGATATCACAAGGGTGTTCAAATCCCGTGCATCTTTTGGTGTAATTTGTTTTATTAAAACAAAGAGTTATGCAAAATGCTTGGGATAAATAGATGTTTTAAACACCCTTCAACGTTCCAACCGGTAAATTTTCAGACTGAACAAGAACTGCTACTAAAAATTACAGTTAGGAGAATAGGCACCATAATGGTACACGATATATAGCATTCTGTCTCTCACGCGAATTAACACTTAATGGCGATAACCTCGGCTATTTCTGCAGCGCTGACACCGCAGGCGCGCCGGTGGGAGGGCGCTGCGCGAGGTGGCGCGTGGGAAACCGGAAGTGTGGAGTATCGGCGACATAGTCCGCGGGGCAACGCTGTTGGAGACGCGATTGGATTATTTACAGTAGAAAGCTATGAATGCATCACAAAGGGTAATAAAATGGGGGTTTTTTTGGTGAAGGATATACACGCATACCCGCAAAACTGACAAAGCAGGCTAATGAATAGCTAATGTTAGCGATATCAGATTTTACAAAGCGTAATGTGGAAACTGAAACCAGTTGGAGACAGAGGTAAGTTGCTGTCCCGTATAGGCAAAAAGAATGCGTGCAGCCTTGGTATGCTTTGCCTGTTGATGCGCTGCTATTGTGCACCTTTCTTGCAATCAGCATTATCCGTGTTCAATAGCAAGTATAAGAAGCATAGAACATTGGGAATAATAAGTGCTAACCCACTTTATAGGGTCAGGTTTTGTATCTATGTGAGCAGCTCTTCTATTTTTAAACAGCCTGAAGAGTATCGTCATAAATTTATAGTCAATCTTGTAAAATACTTCTCTATGCAACAGTTGTTTCGGAAAAGCAGGGGATCGTACTGAATAATAATTGTAGCAGTGCACTGGTGTCTCTGGGTTGCCAGCATCTGGCGTGACACTCACGTGTGTGCAGACTTGTCTCAAATTGACGCCAGCAGCCATGGTATCTATCTGTTGTGAAATATTGCACCGTATAAGTGTGTGGCTCGTTACTGTCGTCGCTCTGCAGGGGAGCTGCACTGCCTCGTGGCCGGCGCGGAATACACGGTGGGCCGTAAGAGCTGCGCAGTGCTGCTGCAGAACGACCAGTCCATCAGCCGCGCGCACGCGCGCCTCGCTGTCAGCCTGTCCGCAAGCGCCGGTTCCGTCAGTACATTTACAAACTCCTGTTCTGTGTTAGTTAAATGTGAGATAAGCTCTCTGATGGAAAGAGAACTAGAAGAGGTCCTTAATTTTAACATTTTATTTTGTTGCCAACAGAATGCGTCTTCGACGTTTACAGTGACGGACACCTCCAAATACGGTACCTTTGTGAATGGTGAACGCCTGCCCCAAAACACAGCCACGGTGTTGCAGCATGGAGACCAGCTGACGTTTGGGGTGTTTGAGAATAAGTTCAGGTATGTAAAGCACCCTGGTGGTATTCATATCTCTTCCTCTTAATGCCATGGGCATGGGTGTGCCATAGATCACATCTGGGTGGGAAGAGGACGCTGGCGGACTGGATCCCACCCTTTCTGTCATATCAACTGAAATGCTTCAACTCAGTTCCTCTCTCCTATAATTTTATCCTTCCATCTTCCAAAACTGCTTATCCTGTGCAAGGTGACAGCCTGCAGTCTTTTCTGGCCAGCACAGGATACAATGCTGGACACACACACATTGACACTCGCAAACTATGTGCCAGGTAGCCTCACTGCATGCTTTTAGTGGGAGGAACCTGGAGAACTTGGATGAAACCCAGACAAACACGAGGACCCAGGAAGACTCTCGTAGCTCTTATAATGAGGTGATGTAATGGTTGTGTGTGTCCAGGGTGGTCTTTGAGGCCTTGGTGGTCTGTTCGTCATGCGTGGACAACATGGGAAAAGCGTCCCTGGTGAAGGACGTCCAGCTGCTTGGTGGCCGCCTGGTCAACAGCTGGAGCCAGGACTGCAGTCACCTGGTCATGCCGACAGTCAAAGTCACCATCAAGGTATATGCCATAGTGTTGTATCTGTAATAATACGATTTATTGAAATACCTATTCAGACCAGCACGGTTACTCCTGTCGACTGCACTGTATGTTGTCTTGCCCTGTAAATTGCACTTCTGCAGCCCTGTGCCGTTTCTGTCCTTTTGTCTTTTGTGCACCTTGGTCCTGAGGGAACAATGTTTTGTGTCACTGTATACTGTGTGTATGGCTGAAAAGGCAAATAAACCAACTTCACTTGAAGGGGGGGGGGGTCCCTTTCGGCTCGGCCTTGGCTGTCATAGTCTTGCCCCGAATGGGCCCTGGAAGAGGTCATTCAGACACACTTAACCCTTTTGTATTTTACTTCTTCCATTCCAAATTCTAGGTTCTATAGAATTTATCCTCATTTTGAAAATGGACTCCAACCGCAAAATAACACAGGGGTTAATGTGCTAAAAGTGACAGATTTTTTGATCATATTCAGCTTGTATGCCTTGCCTGTAGTTCCTCTTGGGACTTCAACCTGCAGCCTTCTTGCCACAAGCCCACTTGCCACCTCCTTCTGTTTGGAGTTGTCTAACGTGCATTGCTCTTCTCTGTTCGTGCTTCACAGACAATCTGCGCCCTGCTGTGCTGCCGGCCGATAGTGAAGCCACACTTCTTCTCTGAACTCAGGAAGGCGGCACAACAGATGCAGGCTCTGCCCAAAGCGGAAAGGTGAGGCAGCTCTCTGCCTTAGCTACCGGTGACACTCTGTCCGTTATTTCTGAAAGGCGACATTAGTAACTTTCTTGCCTTTCTGTGGCTGCAGTTTCCTTCCTGAGATAGAGGAACCAACCTTGGAAAAGAAGAATGTGGACCTCAGTTCAAGGGCAGAGCGTAAATGTCTCTTTGAGGGAAAAACATTTATTTTCCTCAATGCCAAACAAGTAAGAATCGATGCATGTTCTGCATGTTGATATTTCTTGGTCCAAGCTCTGAGCTCCTTCATCTTGTGTCTGACAGCATAATAAATTTTTTTCCTGCCACAGTGTAACTTGTAGTCTGTCGCTTTGATTATTCTCTTTTGCTTCAAATTGTTCCTTTAATTTATGTTTGTTAGAATTAGATTGAAGGTAAACTTTCAGGCTGGTTCTCCTGCAGCTGAAGCGCCTCAGCTTGGCGGTGGGGTTCGGAGGTGGGCAGGCCCAGCTGCTTGAGGAGGGCTCCCTGCCCGTGGGCCTGCTGGAGTCTGTGCAGAGCTGTGTGGTCGATGTGTCGACAGGCAGCTCCCAGCTCCCGCAGACAGAGGCTGTGGTACAGTGGACCGACTCAGTGACTCGCGTCCTGCAGAGGTGCGCAGGCGGCTGGGGGGGTCCTGACTGTTCCTCTGATCATTTTCATGCTTACAGACATCATCACTTTGAGGTGGTAAACAGTTAGTGTTTACTTAATGTGTTCTTGTTCAGTGGCCATATGCCGGTATCTGCTCCACGCTAATTCATCAGCTTAATGACTAATGGCGCTTTTCCGCGGACACTAAGAAGCGATCTGTACCTGAGCCATACGGCAAACTTATGGTTTTGCGTTGTAAATTATCCAAGCTGTACTGCAGCCATACCCACGCTAACATACATGTATAAAGTAGTCCACAAAAATGACCATCATGAATACAAATGTTAACTAATACAAACAGAAACACTAATTAAATAGATGACTTCATAAAACATCTTTTCATACATGTCAAACTATCAGTAGATGGAGGACAATGGGTGTATTGCTTCAATAGCAAAAAAGTCACAGATCAGGAAGTGGATGTATATGATTTTCATCAGACAGCGATAAGTATTTTTGTAGGGATCTAAATATATACAGCATACTGATGTAAAAATGTATTAGAGATTCATTTTGGTGCATCAGTTAGCTGTGTGCCGACAGCTAAACATCATTTTAACCATCCCCATCTTCCAGGAAGGGCCTTCGGCTGATTGCTGAGTCTGAGATCGGACTGGCCGCTATCTACGGCTCCACCAAACTGTACTGCAATCCCTCAGTGCCCATGAGACCGGGTGGGTGTGCGACTGCCACAAATATTTTAGGGGCAGTAAATTTAGAAGCATGTGACAAAGGATGGTAGCAGTAACCTTGCATCTTTTAGAATTGTACTTATGTTACCTGATTCCTATAGCAATTAGGGAACGAGGTTTTGAAAAGCCAGCATGGGCAGGATTTCCGCTTGTTGCTAGTCGCTGACACATTTTAGACCCTCTTCTCATCGGTGACTTTCAAGCATGCAAAGATTAACAGCACATGGAAGTGCTGCCCATTTTAGGTAACAAAGGCCAGTTACTCCCCCACTCCACAATTTGATTAAAGGTGTTGTCTAGGGTGACCAGATAATCCATGTCAGGGAGGACACTTTGAGCTAGGACAGGATTTATAATGTACCATTTCAATAAAAGGAACTTGGATTTTACTTAAGAGTTCTTGCTGTGTGCTGATTGGTCAGTCTCCCATAATCATGCACATGTCACTAATGTGAAACTGCTGGATGAGTCTTTCAATCAAGGAAACAAACCAGTCAAGGCACAAGAAGAACTGAACTATTTTAGCCAAGCACAGGCACCTTTCAGTTTTAAAAAATTTTGTAAAACCTGAAGTCGCTTAAAGTGTCCACCCTGATGTAGATTATCTGGTCACCTTAGTGTTGTTATGTTCAGGAAGGGACTGGTTTGTTTTCCTAAGACTTGTAATACCAAAGCCAGCCACAGGGGAAACCATAAGGCAGTTCCACAGGATTAGATGATGCTGTGCGCCAAGGAAGCAGCCTGTGTTGTGTGGTGACTCATGTCTGTTGCCGCATTGGTCCCGTCACACAGAGGCAGCTGAAGCGAAGCCCGCCATCCCTGGCGGGACGCTGACTCAGAGTGCCGCCGTGGATGAAACCGTGCTTCCGGCAGCTTCTCAGAACATCACTGCATATGCCCCTGACACTGAGACTTCACAGGGCTTCAGCAGGTACACTGCCAATCACACTGCAGCTGTTTTTAATCAGAGCTGAAGCCCTGTCAAGGAGCCCTCTAGCATGGGAGTGTTAAAGTGCTTCATACTCATCGCATGGCCAGGTAGACTGGTTTCACCAGGGTCCTCTATTGTCTGGTCATCTTCTCTTCAGGATGGACACCAGCGGACCCAATGCAGTGCATGAAACTCCAGAGAAGGATCAGCAGCAGGCCTGGTCGTCAAATGGAGGCTCTGGGGTGAGCGACGCACCCATCTCGTGTATACGGGCAGAGGTGCTGATGTCATCACATGGTACTGCCGCGGGGATCGAAAGCAGGAACGAGAGACCTGTCCTCGAGACCACTGGTGACAGCCGTCCGATGACGAAGAACCCTCCCTTCCAGGGGAACCAGCACAAATCCCCCCAGAAACAGGCCAACTCTCTTTCCAGCTGCTTCAAACCTCTCAGTAAGAAGAGGTAAGTATCACGATGACCCTGGCTGATGGACTTATTTGGGTCTCCTAGTTCTATTCATATTTGCTGTCTACTGGGAGTAATCAATGTCATGTTTAAACTGAATTAATGACGTTGCTGTGGTTCAAGCTGACAGCAATCGGTGGCTTGGCCTCTCTGTGCCCCATGTTAGAACTCGGGCGGAGAGTGATTCTCCTGATCAGTCTGAAGCTAAGCAGTCCAGGCAAGAACAGGAGGAATGGGGGGAGGTGGTGGAGGTGAAGAATGCCAGGCAGCCTGTGGCCCAGCAGAGTGATCTGTGTGGCCGGGCTCCAGCACCTGTAGCATCAGAGGCCTCTGTCTCCACACCTACATCCAATGGACAGAGGGACAAACTGAGTCAAGACTCAGACCCAGACCTGGACCATTTACCTGGACCCTCTAGCCGCAGGCCAGTGGTGGGCAAGAGGAAGGAGATAACCACGATCGACTTGCTGGAAGATGACAGTTCAGAGATGGACATAGCAGAGCTGGAATCTATCATGTCGACGCCCATGGAGGAAGAAGACAGGCAGAGCGCCCCCAGCAAGAGGGCTTGCCTGGTCCCTGTGTGTGACATCAAACGGGAGAAGGAGTCCTTTGTAGAGGTGAGATGGGAAGCTGATATCTTGGTGCTCAGGAACTTGGAACTTGGTGCTCAGGAACTTGGTCAGTGGGAGGTTACAGGTCTGAATCCTAGGGGGTTATTAAATAGTGTTAATTCACATGTAACTTGCTTTCTAGATTTAGAAAGTTTAATTTAAGAATTTAATTTATATTAGTATTAATAAAAGTGTCTGTCCTAATTTTTTTTATTTTTTTACAGTTTTTCTGTTTTCTTTGTTTTTGTGTTGTCTTTCCTTGATGGTGGGGTTATTGGTGTATTCATTTTGTGTGTGAGCATGTGTGTGTCTGTTGATGAAATACAACAGAATAAGCTAAGAGTCCCTTGTGTACTTTGCCTCAATGGGACCCATTTATGCTTCTGAGACAGTCTGAGTCAGTTAACTTGGCTTTTCCCGTTCTAAGACCGTGGGAGCAGACAGCGGAAGCATCCCAAAGGAGCCGGAAGCTGAGGCTCAGCCCAAAGCTGCTCCAGTGAAGCCAGAACATGCAGTGAGTCCCGAATCTCCCTCGCTTATGTCTTTCCGGAGCCCCTGTTACCTCTGGGTTTATTGGCTCGTTCCTTGCTCCGATTCAGGAGGCAAAGGCCGTGCTTAAGGGTGAAAATGAAGAGGATCTTCCGAGAAATCTTCTGGTGATCGAGTTCAAGTCCCTGCTGGTGGACAAGCCACAGAGACCGAGGACGGAGCGTCAGCAGATGGGGGGGAAGAACTTCAAGAAGTTCATGAAGGTCTGTAGTCAGACACGCCTCAGTCATTCTGTGTGCTAAAGTACTGACAACAAGTTCACATGCGCAAACATACACTGTACATTTGTGTAGTGGGTGGGGGGCATGAATGACTGTGGAATGGACTGAACGTTTAATGTGACCCTTCACCTCCAATTTAGTTCGGCTGCTGCAGTAAATGTTAAAGAATACGGTGTACAATTTAAAACTAAATTCACAGGAAGTGTATTTGTCTGTGTTATGCAAAATGGATTTTGTTTTTGAAATAAGAATGCTGAGTCTGACCGTGCTGCCCGTGTAAGTGCCTGATTTGCCTGCTCCTTTGCCAGGTTCCTGTGCCGGGGTCCTCTGGGCTGCCCAAAATCATCGGGGGCTCTGACCTGGTTGCCCACAACCGGGCAAAGAACTCGGAACTGGAGGAGTGGCTGAGAGAGGCGGCAGAGGTGTAGTGGGGGGAACAGGATGTAACGTAATTGAAAATGCAGCACGAAAAAAGGAAACTGGTATTTTTACAGTGCGATTCATCTGCTTTACAGGAGGACAGTCGGAATGAGAGAGAGCAGGCCCTGGGTGACGACCTGTTCAGGTATGTCCGCACAGCCAGCAGTAGGCAGCGCAGCTCTGGATTAAAAGCAACTTATTCTGCTGCCTACAGACTGTTTCCAAATAGCAGATATGGATTTTATAAGTAATCCAATTGCTGTCATAAAAATCTTAAATACCATTATTCTGTTTTTATTAATATTGAAGCATTTGATATTGTCCCTCAAATGTAAAACAGAAAAACTTTTTGATCAGGTATGTCCATCTAAGACAGCAGGACATGTAACAAGCACCTTTTTGCCCTTCAGTGAAGTATGCAGGTTCGATACCAGTTAAACCACTCTCCCCAGTTTACAGTACGGCACTATTAATTTCTTCTTCTTTTTTTGAGGAAAGATAGTTGTGTTTTGGCTTAAAGAAGTACTTGTTCAACTAAATATTTGCTGACTGACCCACTGGACTTCCAAAGTACTATTAAGGTTCTAAACAAACCACTGAAGATGTCTGTGATGTACAATTTCCTGGGTGCGTTGTTGGAATTCGTTAGAGGTGATGATTAGCTGAGGAGCTCCAGAAGCTCTCGAGCAAGCCCAAATTGAGGACATGCTATATTCTCTCCCTGTACTGTGGCCCCAGACAAGTCTCCCATTTTAAAGAGCAGATTTTCTTTGATGGTTTCATTAGGGAGTTAATGAAAGAACCAGATGCTCACACACAGAGCAGGTGTTAGGTCAGTGTTTTAGGGTGGAGCGTGGGCCAGTACCGGCCGGCTCTGTTAGGTTGACAGGGCTGCCTGGGTCTGGTTTGAGCCGGCCTCCACTTTGATCCGGCAGCACAGTCTCTGTGGCTTGTAGCGGAGCCAAAGGCCGGGGGCCACGGCGATGCCCCCCCCCCCAGTCCCATGGCAACCGGGAGTGAAAGTGCTGACTGGTGCCGATGTCACCCCCCGCCGCCCTAACACTCACTGGCCCCTGCTCTCCGTCTGTGTCTGCAGCAGCAGGGGGCTGGATTTGTAATGTCTCTCTCTTTTTGCTGTTTTTTCTTGCTTTTCTTTTTTGCATCAATAATGATACTTTTTAAAATGCTAAATAAATGTAATTTATGGTGATTTCAGTTTAAGCTCGGCTTTCATAGGAGTTCAGAGGTTCACTGAGGTGCTTTGTGCTGACAGATTTGTAACAGTACTCAATACTGTCTTCCGCTCTAATGCTAGAGGATGGTAACAAGCATCTCCAGATCCTTTGCTCACAGCACCGGGATCCTGGATTCTCTCCAGTCATATCCTTGTTATGCAACAAAAATAAAACTTCCTGACTTCCCGCATATGGTTAACTCATGGTGGCTTTGCCTTCTGTTCAAGCCACTGCTCGATACCTCAGTGTATCGTGGTAAGGTGTTCTGTTCCTCAGATACTCCATGTTTTGTTTGTGTATGAGCCAAAGCTCCAGGATTAGCCTGTAGATCCCAGCCTGACATGCTAACGACTGACATGTTAATGGCCTGAGGGCTGGTTTCCACAGCGTGCCCAGGTTTTGGGCATTTTTGGGTTTTGTCGACTGGTGGAGATGGTAAAAAGATCACTCAGTATCACACAGAAGTGTCATCAAGACAACTGACGTCTAAGGACTTCCACTAAAGTCACCTCCTGCTGCTTCCAAAGACCCGGTATACTTAACAATCAGGAAGCCCTTCAGGGCCAAGCGGAGAGCGGCTTCCTGTTGCGTGGGGACAGCAAGAGTTGCTTAGAGACCACATTAGGTCACGGTGCCATACTTATTCAGAGGCTGTGATGACCTCCAGGCTGGGCAGGGACAGCACAGAGGGGTGGGTTTTTAGTGAAACAAAAATGTCTGATCACTGAATCATGAATGTTGGTCAGTCATGCATGGGAAAAGAACACAGAGTCTGCAAAGAAAACATTTTCTGCTGTATTTGGCACAAAAAGCATAGATCTGCTGTGCGGGGGGGTTCTTTCTCAAAGATTTTGATTTAATGAATGAAACACATGGAAATTAATGGGCTTTTTTTTTCTTCTTTCTAGATATAACCCTAGATTATCCAAAAGAAAATGAGGACGATCAATGGCCCTGACCGTGGTCCAGGAATGAATCAGCATTTCTGCAGCTCATCTTCCATAATCCGCTTGTGGTGTTTACCCTGGGAGGAATTCCAGAGAAACAACGGCCTGTGTGATTTTTCCGGCCTTGTCCTCGATACGAATGAATGTCCCACTTTTGATTTTCACGCGTTATTTTTCGAGTACACACGGTGACGTAACGACAGCAAGTAATGTAACAATGCTTATGTTAAAAATATTTTTAAAACATTTTATTTGTTCATAATAAAAAAGTATTATGTGCAAAACAATACCTCTTTTGTGTTTAATGTTCCATCATACTTTCAACGTACTCGGATTTTTTTTTTTCTTTCACAAACGTGCTGCTATAAACTTGCACAGTATAGGTTAGGAAATGCGGTCCAGTCCCATTCTGAAGGTTCTGCCCTCTCCTGATGTCGGGGCCAACATGGCCTCAGGCACAGTGCTTCATCATATAATCTGAATCTGCTTTGTCACGGGTGAACACGAGAGCTGGAGGGGGGCTGGAGTCTACAGCTTTTGGCAACAGATGACCATGGAAATAGTCTGTTAAACAAATATTTTCCCTAATGGAACTAATTAAATCTCTTGCCCTACTGAGCCTGAAATTGTGTACACCAATACTGGATATTGTACACTATTTAAAACAAAAAGAAACCCTTTCCTAAACGGGAGCAAACATTCCCAGTTAAAGACGGTTGACATAGCACACTGTCTTTCCTATCCTAATGCTGGCATTTGTTGTTTGAAGCCGTTGGCGGAGATTGACCAAGGACGAAAGAAGTGTCCTTGCACATTGGGATCTGTTTGTATTAATGATCAAGTTTTCTTTAGATAAACGAATTCCCTTCCTGTTCAACCCCTGTTCAGGTTTTTGGCACAGCAAAGAAAAACAAGCAAGAGCTTCTGACAAAAACATTTACAAAGGGATATTCTGATGAGATTTCCTAATTGTTAACGTACATTCCTTTTTTTAAATATAGATTTGCATAGGAGGCCTCTGAACTATCAGGAGACCTGGTATCTGGTCATTTGAAAACACCGACAGAACTTTGCATCATTTGGTAAAACTGGGCATTGAGATTGGCACCGCTGAGTCTTTTGATTTGGTTCAATGAATCCAACGAGACTGTGAAAAACATTTAACGTAATTCAGCTGCCTGGTCTCTAATTGATTTATCTGTTTGTGGTGTCCAACAGACAAGCTTCTGAGACTTCAGGATGAGTAAAATAATATCTTAGTCATTCACAGTACAGTAGATTCATCATTGAGAATTTGCATGTGCGTCTCTGTATTCATTCATACACTTTCATGTTTTAAGCATGTTGCACACTTTAAAAAATAGAAGGCTGCACAGCTTACATACAGTAAGTATGGCACAGACTCTTGTCCCATTACCTCATTTCCCGCACCCCCCCCCCCCATATTTAAGCTATCCCACCACCTCCACTATCAGCAATCAACTTCCCTTTCTTCTTTTGTCTTCTCAGGCAGCTGGCAATGCCAAGAGCGCCGCCCTTCAGGAACCGCACAAAATTGTCACCGACCAGAGGACCCATGGCAAAAAGGCTAGCCTCTTTCACACACTCAAATGTATAAGGGTGGATATCAATGGGGTTCTGCTTGCAGGAAATGGGCTTGTGGGGATCAAGGCCAAGATATTGGCCTTGTTCTTTGAGGAAAAACAGGTTGGGATTGGTGCCGATGAGCACCAAGGCCATGGAGATCTTAAAGGTCTTTAAATTGTTGCCATTCCTCAGCACGCATTTCACATCAGGCTGAAAGGAGACAACACAGTGCTCAGGGAAACTGGTGTAGTCCGGGAACAGGCCGGAGGGAGTGGCAGTGTGGCTCTGTGAGCACATCATGTGGTAGACCTTGTGATATTCAGGGTACATCGTCTTGGGCAGCTGCTTGAAGATCATCCCCGGGTCATCCACACACTTCCTGAAGACGTGCAGCACGGTGACCCCACTGCTGTGGGCGAATAGCGCGGCATCTGCCGCGCTCAACCCTGCACCCACGAGCAGCACTGGGTCTGACTCCCGGTTCAGGCTTTGCTCTCTGATGGCTACCCCCAGGGCACAGATGCTGTGGAAGACAAACGGCAAGGTTTCCCCTTCCACTCCCAGTCTGGCTGGAGAGTCAGAGGCACCAGTGGCCAGAACCACATTTTCTGCAAAGAGGCTAAACGGCATATGGGTGTCCCCTTGAACACTCTGGTAGCCCCTGACTTCCCAGAGACCCTTGGTTGGTACACTGGGGGCATCCTCTTTCACTCGCAGCTCCCTTTCACCATCGACCGAGTCCTCCTCATGCTCCCTGTGAAGCTTCCGTACAGAGGTCACATATACGTTGTCCACAAAGTTCTTCTGGAGACCCATGAGCTTCACATAGTTTCTGTAGTAGGAGGAAATCTCTTCTGGCATGGCTCTGTCATTTGCCATTCCCCTGGAAGAGGCACAGGATGTGTCCATATAACAATCTTCCAGAAACATTCACAGTTACTATGAGCCTCGGGAGTGAGAAGGAGGGCTGAGACGCTGGTTACCTTCGTTTCCCTGTGGCTACGTCTCTATAGTTTATCCCAGGGAGCTCCATCCAAATTCCCAGGCTTATTGTCAACATGGATCCCTCCATTGCCTAAAAGCAGGTCGAGAGCGTTAAGGCGCTTTCCCACCAAAGTTCTGAAACCTAGCTGCTGGTTGCGAGTTCCTGGGTCGTCTTGACCGGGAACTTTTATAGTTTCTAATCATTTTCGTGTGTCGCATTCCCACTGCACAACAAGAACCATGACCTTTTTGCTAAGTAAGCACGGGAGACGTAAAAAGCTTGTACATTTAACTTCACACATAATTTCAACACAAACCACATTGCCATCGCAAAACAATGGAGGATGAGCAAGGTGGTTTGATATTTATTGGGAGGGATCAATCACGCAGTATATATGGGACAAGATGCAATTTATTCATATTTTATTTATACTTCCTGCAACAAACATTCATTATTAAATCTGGCCAGCAGATCAATCTCTCTTCTTCCATAGAATAAAAAACAATATACGTAATGTCATTCTGTTACCTAGACTGCGGCTGAAACTGGCAAGTTTCACTGCCAGCACCAGAAATATTAGACAGAAGTTGTCGGTTATCGATTGAATTTTTTGTTGCAGAAATAAAACGTGAGCAAAAAAGTTATCCATTAATGCCTTTAATGTTACTGAGATACAGAATAATTCCATCTGCTAATTTTTTGCGCCCCTACTTCTATTTATTTATCCTGGACTGTAAATTCCAAATTAACGTTGGTGTTTATGGTCAGTCAGACAGCAAAATTTGTCGCTATAAGCCACACTTAGTAGTTCTGGCTCGAGCAAAAGACATCTACTTTTTAGGGACTAAAAAAAGTTCAGGAACTACCTCCAAGGAACTACAATTGTAGTGGGCTGAGTTCCTGTGGTGGGAACACGACATAAGTTCCTGGTTCCTGATAAAGGTTCCTGAGGTTGGAAAGCACCTTTAGGTGGCACTTGGGAAAGTCGGTAAACTATATGTTTCAGTGTAATGTTTGAGTGGAAAAAAGCATACATATTTAGAGCGAGAATTTTTAATTGGTTATATTAATATAATAAATTAAAGTCACATAGACTACAAATTTCCAAGCCACACCCAAATGTTCCATACTTTTGCTTTGTTTCCACCGCAAACACAAACAAAGACCTTGATACTAAGATGTTAGTTGAATCACATGGGCTGGTAGTGGAATTGAACAAACATCTGGAATAGCTGGGGGCATCAGGGGAAGGTTTGGGCAGTAGAAGAAATTTCTGGAACCATTAGTTTCTGTCTGCAAAAGGCTGCCCATGAGGAGAGACTTACATTCCAGGCACCCCCAGGTGCGGCTCGACCAAGAACCAAGTGGGGAATGTGGTGCTGGGTCTCCAACCTCCACTGGAGTACAGAGGGTAAATCGTAACCCGCATCTGCATTGGGGTGCAGCAGTGTATCGAACAAGACAGCCACGGGATTGGTAGAGCGACCCTCCAGGCCTTCGCTCAGGTACTCTAAGTCCTGAGGAGAAGATGGCCAATCAGTGCTAAGTCCTGAGGAGAAGATGGCCAATCAGTGCTATCCATGGTGCAGCACGAATGCGGCTGAAAGAAGAGCTACTAAGTAAAATGGTACTTTTCAGCAGATTTGAATAATTAGTCAAGTGGTTCAGAGCAAGATCTTGTGAGGCAGATAATACGGCTAAAAGCATGTAGACACCCCTATTAATTAGAGCAATATAGCCAATTAAGCCACATCCATTGCTCACACAAATAAAAACACTGGCATAATGGATGGTTGTACAAAGTAGGTTAGTAACTTTCAACTTGTTACTGTAATAGGATCCTGTTTTTCCAACAAGCTGATCAGGGCAGCTCTAGCCGGGCCAAATTTCTGCCCTGCTAGAGCTGCCCAGATCACCTGCAAATGACTGTGAAGTGTAAAAGTCTGGGAGCAAGTTACGTTGAGAGGTGGTCAGCCACACAAGCTCACAGAAAGGGACCTAATAACCCAGCATCGATACCCAAGCTGAATGGCAGCAAATCCCACCAGCAATGTTCCAGCATCTAATGGGAAGCCTTCGCAGAGGAACCGAAGCTATTACAGAAACAAAGGGCACAGCAACTTCATATTAATACCCTCGGTTTCAGACTGAGATGTCAGACAAGGTGTCCACATACTTTTGACAATATAGTGTGCATGGATATTGGTAAGAAAGGTAGAAAATCTCAGTAGAATTAACCGTTGAACATTTAAGTGAATGTGGCCGATTACTGACATCAGTGATTCATTACCTGCTCGATAATAGCAAGATACTTTGATTCCTGCAGTTTCCGGAAGAGGACTGCATTTGGATGAACTTCTCCAGGGTCCAGGTAAGGTGTATAGCCACTGAGTAAATAGGATAAACATATTCCAGATGGTCCATTCCCTAGGAACACCGGAGTACAGCGACCACTTACTTTTACATTTCAAAAGTGTGATTAATACACTTAAATCTAAGACAAAGCAGACTCAAACAGAAATTCTGTGCATGCAAAGATTTTTTTTAAATACAGGGTTTTATTTCAGTTATAGAAAAATGATTTAGAAAAATAAGAGGGATTCCACTCGACAAGCTGGAGGGAAAGGCAGTAATTGTTCTTTTGATTGGTAATTTAGCTAATGACTATTTTAGTGGTGTTATCTTGGTTAATTAATCCATCCATCCATCCATCTATCCATTTTCTAACAGCTTATCCTGGTCAGGGTCGGGGGGGCCTAAATCCTGTATTATCGACTTTAAGTTGCTGCTTTTTTTTTAATCTGAAATAGTTTCCACCAACCTTATTACAAATTACATCTTCAAGGCCCTTCGACTTAACTCTCCTACTGTGATTTGTATTAATAAATTTGCTCGGTTTATTTGACGAGGGTCTCACCGATGATGACCACTGGCACAGTGAGGGGGTGCTCCCCAACCAGAGAGTTTTCCTCCAGGAAGGGCATTGCGGCAGCCAGAGCTGGCACTGAGCAGAAAGGGTGTGCTTTGGTTACTGCATGGGATGAAGACAATAGAGAAATGTGCAAATTTCAGTTATATCCATTAGTACATGATTACAAGGTACACTATATGGCCAAATGTATGTGGACACCCCAATTAATTAGACAAATTCAGCTAATTAAGCCACACCCATTGCTGACAGACATATATAATTAAGCACACAGCCTTGCAATCTCCAGCAACAAATAGTTACGTCAGAATGGGCGGTCAGACAAAAGAGGTTAGTGATTTTCAACTTGGCACCACAATAGGACACTATCTTTCCAACAAGTCAGTTTGCTAAATTTCTGTCCTGCTAGAGCTGCCCTGGTCAACCGCAAGTGACTGTGAAGTGGAAACATCTGGTTCAGCTGTGAAGTGGTCGGCCACAGAAACTCATAGAAAGGGACCTAATAACCCAGCATCAATACCCAAGCTGAATGGCAGCAAATCCCACCAGCAATGTTCCAGCATCTAATGGGAAGCCTTCCCAGAAGAACGGAAGCTATTATAGAAACAAAGGGCAGAGCAACTTCTTATTAATACCCTCGGTTTCAGACTGAGATGCCAGACAAGGTGTCCACATACTTTTGACAATATAGTATTCCTTTTGGCTCTTAGAAATCAATAAAATCATACATTGACCTCAATAAATGATTCTGTTACCTAGACTGGGGCTGAAAGGAAGTTAGGTAGCACAGCTAGATATTTCACTTGATATATGAGATATATGAGTATTAGAGAACGTGTGCACCTTGATATTAAATAACATCAGCACCACTTGCACGTTTACTCAGACAATCAGTCATTAGGCTAGAAGACAGTTTAAATTTCTGCAAAGAGATTACGGTATTGTCCACAACTTATTAACATATTCAAAATACACAACAGTATCAGTGTTTTCTATTGCCTTCACAGACTGCTGGCTTCCTAGCGGACCGAATTAAACCAGTTCATAACTGCAAGATCTCCGTGCTAACACCGATTCACACTGTGGTCCAATTTATCTTCCCTTTCTAAAGTTCATTAGCACAGTCGTCGCACTTCGACAAAAGCGAATTATCAAAGGCTCAGATCAGGCACACTGACGCGCCGTCGTGCGCCGAAAAACACATCCCTGTGATCACATGGCGTGACGAATTATTTTGTGCGGTTTGGGGTGTGCCAACAACACTTGTTTTATGATTGTTGTTGTGTATATTTAGTCCCTTGCTTACACTTCTCCTTTAAAGGGTTGTAATTCCGTGGATTATTAAATTCTCCGGATGACGGTGTACACTTCGGTGGCCTCTGGCTGTGGGCCTGAAGCTGGCATTTTCACATCACTTCACAATTTAACACTCCCTTAACCGCATTCACTGAGGTTTCCTCGTGAAGCTCTGCTGTCCCCGTACCTATTGCCTTTTATTTGCCCGCTGTTACTCTTGTATAAATGCAAGCAGCGTCAGAGCACCGCTCCACCGGCCCGCCAGCGCTGCCCATCCCCACGTATCTGCTCCGGCGTCAGGCTAAAATTCACATCCCCCCATCAGACATTTCATTTTGTGACACCCAACCCCTGCCTGACGTTTTCCATAAAACCATTTCATTTCCAAGTTTTCTAAACATAAAATTTGATCCACAGAATCATACCATGTGTCATTGTAGCATTGGGTATATTTAAGCGCTGTAATGTTTCAAGAGTGCGCTAACTAACCGATGAGGTCAGTGGATCACAACAGGGTTAAAACAACGCATTTGACGGCCTTTGAAAGCCGGATGATAATCATTTGGCAGCTGGAGTTATTTTCACTGGATGGCAGCGGTACATGTAGATAATGGAGGACCCCGGAGAGAGGCATGCTGTTTGCCCAACTAAACAAAACTACAAGTCAAGCATGATGAACAATCAGTTCAGGCCGATGGGGTCTCTGGGTTCCTTATTTCATTACAACAATTCCTTCACGTTTTTATGTCTATGAAACTTCCATGGCATTCTGGGTTACAACAATAAATCATATAAAATCAAAATATGTACAAAGGCATGTATAAAATGTCATTAATGTTACTTACTTCTTAAATATCTGAAGCTAAGTGAAGCGTTATCCTTAAAAAGAACGCAAAATGTAGGACACAATGCAAACTGATTTGTGCTTCTTTATGACAAGTACTACAGAAGTAATAAACTTTTACTGACTAGCACTGATAACCACTTTAAATACAAGTTAAAGATTGCCGTTCTCAAAAATACCCTGAAGTAACATTGTTAGTGTTATTGAAAGTGAAATGTAATATACTATGATATATACTTATTCAAATTTAATCTTCTACTCTGATAATACTGATGGGGCAACAGTTTACACATTAATACTGGTTTCTGTAAAATCGTTATTTATAGCTGCGCACACTTTTCGCTTGCACCCGTGTTCCTTATAATCTCCGCGGTGAACCCTTAGTTGGATGTGACTGTCGTACGCATTCAGCACCCGATGATTACGTAAAGGAAGGCACTAGCAATCGCTTTATTAATTCGCAACTCTCAAAATGGCAAGTGAAGCCCCAGCCACTGTCTGTTTCCATGGCCATGGAAGTGTACATAAAATGCAAGAGAAATAGCTAATCTGAAATGTAGGCTATGGCACCAGCTCTTATCAAATTTAGGTCACGTTCACGGTCATTCCTCCAATATCAGGCAGTACGTTAAATTCTGTTTCTTATCCACTTACCTAAGTGCAGTTGTATTTCCCAAGCGCAATCCTTCCTGCTACGGTAGTGCCTGCTAATTCTAAGCAGTATAAATAGAGCTGGTCATTAGTGGGAGGATCTATCAGCAGTCATGAGATTACATGATCCACCGTTCTCCACGGATGCTACTACTGCAGTGTCAAGTGGACACTATCGACTAACGAGATCTGTCAGTGGCGCCCCAAATACAAAGCTACTACGGTAAATATAAAACATATTCTGAATAAAGGCACCGTCCTAAAACTGCGGCGCCGTTCGGTTCTGAAAATAACCAGGACGTAATACTGAGCATCAACTCAGTCCGTGATTCACCGGCAGAAGTAGAGCAGGAGCGCAGATTCCGTAGATCTCCTGATTTCTGCTGAGCCGGTGCACATGAGACGTTTTGCGAGGGTTTTTATAAAAGGGGGACATTTAATCAATCGCATCTAACAGATAAAAGGCCTATAGAGTTTTCAATAAAAATTATTTTCTAAAAAATGTGTGACAGAATCATTTCCTGTGACAGTATTTTTGTGCTATAGGAAATATAATAAAATACGCATTACAAGTTTACAAATATATCTCGTTAAACATAATTACGATACATATAGTTTAAGCCAAGGTATATTATCCACCGTTATCTGATTAGGTAATTATTGGCTAATTAACATAACCATATTAGCGTAAAGGGCATTCTAAAATGGTAAATAGTAAAATTTATAAGATCACAAGACCCACGTGCATACCTCCTACATATTTTATTATTCCCACACGCTTGGGCGCCTTTTTCCCTTTACTAAAATTGTCCCTTTTATTGTCCCGTACCCGATGCATTATGTGTTACTATAGTAACTCCCACGCGCTACCAGTGCAGCAAAATTCCTTGTCTGTGTAACCTTAAAAATACGTATATAAATAAACAGTTTTCTACAAATATTTGAAGAGTGCCGTAACTCATACGCAGTAAATGTGGCGTGATGGTTAAAATTAAAGTGCTTTACTTAGCAGGACACGGCATTTGCTAAATTGGTATGACTTAGGTGACGAATGTTGGCCTATTCGTTTACTGTTTCAGCTTTCTGGTTTTCTATATTTAGGCTTTTATTTAATTACAGTGCTGTCCATAACAATCATGTTCAATGACTTTAAATTATTATTTAGACTTGACTCTGCCTGTTCTCCTGTCTGCAGTACGGTATATTCTCCAGTACGCCTGTCCTTGCCTATAGACAGAAAATACCACAGGATAAGCGTCAACTGAAAGCATCATATTAAAATGCTTAATATAGTCGTTAAATGTACAAATGCCAAAGAAGAAGTGATTGGTTTTTACAACGTAACAGTTGTGAGGAAATAACACCACTAGTCAAAACATGAAAGAATTTTAATTTTTACAACTGCTCCAAAACACTTTTCATTATTTGCCTGTCTTTGATTGGTTTTACTGTGCCTTGGAAAATATTGGCCAAGATACAAAACAAATCATCGGGTTGTTGTGGGTTGCAGTATGTCCCCCCATATCCCAGCCTTGCTTTGTGTGTCTGGAGTTGCATGTTATGCAGGTTTCCAGATTCAAGGTCTTTACTGGCCATGTGCAACAGGTGCATTGGAATGCATAATCATTTAGACAAATACAGTTATGGAAGTCTAAAGGCAGTGAAAAACAAATCAGACAGTGCAAAATAGCACAGATAATTTAACAGTACAATTGAGTACAAAACAATACAAGACGGTGCAAAAAGGCTGGGGTGGGTAGGGTGCTGAATTAAAAACTACCCTGTTATGGGAGTGGTTGAAGTACCATTGGTCAATGGAGGGTAGTTCAGTCCCTGAGATCATCTGTGCAGATTTCACAGTAACTCTGTAACTCTGTGTTGTCTTCCTATCATGTGCCATGGTTCCACTATACTATACTGTGATACTGCTAGTAAGAATAATCAGTGATAATCAGAGGGTGAATTCTAGAATGCTTCTTGAAATCCATAGTGACCTCCATGTTCAGGGTGAGGTTGATACTGGTTGTTGTTGATGAGACCAATCAGTGTGGTGTCATCTACAAAAGGTTGTTGCTACACATATCACAAGTCAAGTCAAGTCAAGTAGGTTTATTGCCATTTCAGCCATATACACGGTGAAACGAAACAACGTTTCTCCAGGACCATGGTGCAATACAAGAAACAAAACACACGAGACGGCACAAGGGCAATCAAGACAAAGTGACAACACACGTGCTGTGTGTCATGTTAGTCGTATGGCCAAACCCACAGATGTGTTGGAGGGCTGCTAGTCAGCCAGTCCGTAATGAACCTCAGCTAAGTAAAGAACAAAGGTGATGGGGTTCTTCAAAGGGAAAATCAGTACAGGCCAGTTTCTCAAAAAAACCTGACGACTGACACAAACATCTAAGCTCTTTTGGACTGTATCGTGACCTAAAATGTGGGCACAAAATTGTAGAAGTGCGTTGGGTGTCTGTTTATGTACACTGTAAAGATTTGTGACAGATCTGGCAGAAAGCATAATTGACCTCAGTATTATATTTCATTTTTATTAGGTGTATGCTTATGTGCGGAGTGGTGGCTCTGAGGATCAGGACCTATCCTAGCAATTGGAAGGTTGTTGGTTCAAATCCCATGAATGCCTGGAGTGATCTTACTCCATTGGGCCCTTGAGCATGGCCCTTAACCTGCAATTGCTTTGTCCTGGGTATGACATTAATCTACATCCAGCCTTGTGAGGAGGCCAACTTATAGGGAAATTTGGGGGATGGTGGTGGGATTGGCACTCCAGCCACCGTGAAAAAAAAACTCACACTAGTTCATTTGGGCTAGGGTGGTGCTGAGGTGTCACATGGCTGCATTTGGGTTCTCCTCCCTGAGGTGGTTTGTCGTGTGGTGGGTGTGACAACGCATGCTCCAAACAATCTCTCTTCCATGTTATTACCTATTTTATGTCTCCACAGCTTAAAAATTACTGGAAAATGTAATGATGTGCAGATTAGGCACATTGCTCAACTGCACATGAAAACCTTAAGCAGCGCTGTACTGTCATTCACTGTCCCAGTGCTGCGGTTTTACATGGTGGAATGGATGCCAGAAATTTGTTCTGTTCCTTTATTAGGCTGATGATGCAGCCCCAGCCGCCAGGGCCGCGCCTGCAGTGACGGATGAGTTAGATGAATGGCGGTATCATCTGAATACTGAGTCAACGCATTAATGCAGAGAACGCATCGCATTAATTGATTGAATTCAAATTCAATCCTCTTGATTGTGTCCCTGCCCTGCGATTTTAGGGTGTGGGAGGGGGAGTGATAAAGAATAAGGCCCAAAATGAATTCCATATCTGTCAACGTTCCTCTCAGCTCTGCCTCAAGTCTTCATTACTATTCATGCAATTACCGATGATTGCCCAGTGTACACCATCACCAAAGGTTGCTTTACTGAAAAGATTTTTTAACAATACTGTTTTTATTGTTAATGTTTTCATAATAAATTCAAGTCTTAAGTGCTTAAGGTGACACCATGAAATACACTTTGAATGTTGCTTCAGTATTTAACCCTCCAGTTTTGCTGTCATTGTTCGATCATAAGTTTTAACAATAATGACTTAATATCAGGATTTAAGTTGAATTATGTGCGGGTGATATGGCTGTAAGTGCAGTATCTCTAAGATGTGTAATGACCCTACACTATTTTAGCCAGTTTTGCCGTAGCTGTGGCCTGTTATCAAGTCCATTTATCTCAGTCTAATTGGCTAATTGTTTAGAGTAGTGTTTCCCAGTCTGGTCCTTGGCGACCCAAGGACAATCCACGTTTTTGATCCCTCCCAGCTCCCCTAAAAACGTGGACTGTCTGGCAGGGAGCTCCAAGGGAGCAAAAACATGGACTGACTGTGGGTCCTAGAGGATCGGAATGGGAAACACTGGTCTAGAATGTTTGGTGGCTAAAAGTTTAGTGGCCTAACTGATCTCTAAGGATTAAGGTTCAGGAAAATGCAGCTCACTGAGTCGTTTCTGTTTTCTCAGTATTTCTTAAGCTTGTTTTCTTATCAGCGAATGGTTCAGTGAACATTTTTTGAGAGATTTGTTCAAGAAGGATGGACTTCAGTTCCAGTTTTAGCAAGACATCTCCAGTCCAGTTTGTGTGTACGTGTGTGTGTGTGTGTGTGTGTGTGTGTGTGGATTAGATTTATATTACATTGTGGGGACCAAATGTTACTTATGGATAAGGTTAGGGCAGGGCAGTGGTTATGGTCATCATGTTGTGATTAGAGTTTTCCCCATAGAAATGAATGGAGAGTTCCCACAAAGATACAATTACAAACCTGTGTCTGTGTGTCTGTGTGTCTGTGTCTTGGAGTGTGAGCAGAGCCAGCCAATCATATAGGCAACATCTTCTGAGGGGGGGGTGCCCACTTAGCAAACTGCCAGGATCACTCCCCACCTTCGACTCTCACCTCCAGCACCTCCTGAAGTTTGCTGGGAGGTGTCACCTGGGCTTTAACTGGCCCTGAGTGGGGGAAAGTGTGCCTGTGCTTTGCTTTAACCTATACTGAGGTATTTATCTTACTCTCTGGGTGTTAAAGTCAGCTGCTATTACCAGACAATTCCCCTAGTACTGCTTGTATTGCTGTTACTGGATCACCCCCTACTGGATGTTGTCTTTGTATATACATATATATAAGTGACATATTTTAAACATATATCCCACTCTGTCAGTGTCAGGTGATAATTAGACAGAAACACTAAACTTATAATTATTTCACTTTCTGCAGTTATAATTATGATGTTTGGCAAAGATGAAATTTAATGCAAATATATTAAAATGACATTCTGTGCATCTATTCAAAGTGTGTTAGCAATGTGTTGATTGTGAAGAACCAGGCACAATATTGTGTATTGTAGAGGTTAATCATTTTAGCATTTTGTGAAAATGAAATGCAACTGTGATATTTAGTCTATTATGTATTTTTATTATTATTTTGGAAGCATAGCTTTGTCTTAAATGCAAATTAAATGTTGATTTTTCTTAAGTAGTTACATAATCCAGCTATTGTTTGATGCCCTTGATTGAGTTGACGTGTCTCAATCATAGTCCATTGTAAGTTTGGCCTAATTTTCTGTGACCTTTTAATATTTGATTCTGATTATTGCTGCATGTGAATTGCAGCTAGCATGCGCTTTTACCTATGAATACTAATAACATCTTTTTCATTTTTACAGACAAAGTGCGATATCTGTTTGCAGTGAGGCAAAGAAAGGGAGCATCTAATTTGTGATTAACAGCAACTTTCATTGCATAGGCAGGGAAAAGAGGTGGACATGGGCAGAGGTGGGGCTGAAATCACTGGGGTTAGTACAGGGGGGGTGGGGGGGTTCTGTCCCATCTTTGGAGGAGGACAGTTTGATGCAACTCTTATATGTTCTTTAAAAAGAGGTGACCTATAACATATATGATACAGCAGGAACACACAAGTGAATGACCTACAGTGACCTTTAGGGCATATTTTTGCTTTTCGTTTACATTTTCGTTTTATAATAATGATGGAGTGTATAAAGGCTCATAGAAAGGTGCTAAAAATAGCCAGTGAGTAGTTCAATGCTAATGACTTTATTTACAAAAATATGTATTACCATTTTTTGTTCAATAAAAATTAAGAAAAACTTCTAATAAATAAAATATGTTATTATATCTAAAAAAAAAAGACGACAGGGACAAAAAAGGTTTAAGCATCAATTGTCATTAACACTAATGAATGACTGATTACTGACTCTGATTACTGAGTCCCCCATAGATACTGATGTATCTGAAGCTGGTGATGCTTCACGTTTTCCATAGCCTTTTCTCGCACGACCCTGTTCACCCCACTAATAGCACGCTGTATAAATGACAGGCATTTTGGAGCTGCTGTCACAGTGCAGCTGTGAATTACTTCATCATTTGGGAATTGAAAATGAAATAAACACTTCAGTGAAGTCCACACTGCAAAAACACACACACTTAATGTCAGCGAAGGAACTGCTGCCCCTGTGGACAATGGAATTGCATCTTTTACCTGTGTTTGTCTCAGAGGTGGAAAGTTCGGGTCCAGAAAGTAAAAATCCAGACCAGGATTTTGTTTCAACCAACCAGCTGAGCATAATGAGTCACAGTCACAGAGTACTCAGCTGGTTGGTTGAAACAAAACCTTGGTCTGGATTTTTACTTTCTGGACCTGAACTATCCACTTCTGTTTTTTTTCTCTTTAATTTCCAGTTACTCTGACCTAAAAATACACAAATGCACAAACCAATCCACCTTCATTCTGGCTCCACAAGCACTTGGCCTCATAACACCCTATAATACAGTACAATGACACATTAAGGAGACTGTATTTCATATATGCCGCCCCAAAGCGGAGACACTTATATTGTCCTGTATGCAGCCCCCCCACTGACAGAGTACTATGCCAGTGCTCCACCGTGTACCTCCCTGACAGGGCACGTTTTCTGCCCAGCCCAGGCGATCTGGACAGCACACAGTAGACATACATCTCTCAAAAGTGCTGAACCAGGTCCAGGAAAAGATCATTGTGTCTCTGGTGCTGAGACAGCTTCAGGTGCACCATGAAATCCCAGAGGCTGACCACCGTGGTCAGCACATGCAGCCTCTTCATCTGGATCAGGGCCATGGAAGACGTGTCCCAGCACTGGGCGTCTATCTCTCCCAGCTGGCCCAGAACCTGGCCGCTCAACACCCCTGCTGGACGAGCGTCCGGGAAGGCAGTCCGGGTGAACGCAGTGACGAGGACCAGAGAGCAGAGCAGAGGGAGGCAGCGTCTGCCTCGACGGGGCATTATCATGGACAGTGTGGTCTAAGGAAACATCAAGGTTTCTTTGCCCACTGTGCCATGGTCGTCCGCACTACAGGTTATATAACATTGCCACCCAAATTGTATACTATTTTATCTGTTCAGATTACCAAAAGAGCACCAAGTAACACTTTCCAAGGAATTAACATTTACGAATTCAATCATATAAGTAAAAAAAGAAACACATTAAACTTGTTTGTATCCTGAAACGACAGTACACAAGACATTCTGGGGAATGTCGTCAATATAGTTACTAGAAGTAGGTATCTATTTGATGCTCGCTAATAATAATAATGGGCTAAATCTACTTATTATTACTTAATACTTATTCACCTAGGGTTAAATTTTAAATAAACGTGCACTTACATAACGACGTAATCCTTGGATATTGGTAAGATTAAAACAACAGGATTTGGTATCTTGGACGCATTCCAGACTAGGACGAAAAACCGCTGGAGAAACTGGCACTGTAGATGTTTTATACTACCTCCAGACTCGTCACTGCATTGCATTAGCAAGCCCGTTGACGGATTTGGAAGACGTGGAGCCGGGGGTCACATAATGCGTGACTTCTTGAGCGGATCGTGAGTATCGATTTCCAGGCTACACAATTAGTGACCTACAATACAATACTATTACCATACAAACAAAATATTGTAAGTTTTGGTTTTAAAAAATTCTTGGGAAAATTTATGCTGTGATCAACGTCAAATCAATCTAATTATTTTCATTATAAAGGGCGAAAGGTTAGGTGAAAAGACAACATATCTAAGCATTTCTTTGGGAATGCCATAATTTAGATTTATTTTTTATGGAAGGCCAGTTTTTAAACAACAATGTCACGTTTATGTGCACAGTGTATAGTGTTTGCAAATATAATAAATACTTGAGGTTTTATAGTTTAACTCGCTGGCGTGCACTGTTGCCTCACACCTCCAGGGTTGTAGGTTCGAATCCCACCTACACTATACACGGGTTTCCTCAGGCACTCGCTCAATCAATGTCTCTAAATGTGCCCTGCTATGGAGGTGGAGGTAACCCCATGCTGTATGCAATGGTGCTTGTAATAGGATCTAGATACCCCTGCAACTCTGACCAGAATTAGCGAATAAAGAGAAGAAAATTGGATATTCACTGGCGAAAGCGCAATGCGTGGTCGCGATAATACGCGAGAACGACCGAATGTAAGTCTGGCTTTGATTGGTCCCTGAGTGATTGAGCTCCTCCAATGCGCTACCGATGAGGCGTGAACTTCCCGTTTCTCAAAAATGTGTCTCGTGCTTCCGGAAGTGTTTGTGGCGCTTGTATAATAAGCTGTAATTTTTCTTCTGGAATGCACTTTTAAGAATGATATGAACGACAGCTGCAGACGAGAACATGGTTTGGATCAGTCGCGTTTGTCTGAGGAAGGTTTGTGTGACGTCTCGGTTCTGGCTGTGTGTATATGTGGATGCTTGGCTCCATTGGTCCGTACTCACTCCTCTTTCTCATGCGGCGCAGAGGATCATTCCACCGTTAGAGAGACATTTTAGTTAGATCCTTCTTTTAATCATGCTAGTGCTTTTAAACGTGGTTCTGATTTGGAAAACTGAAATGTTTCATAAGCATTAAGGGAAGAGTGAGTTGTCAAGGTTAGGCGAATTGGTTTAAATGCAGGCATCTGTTCACCGGCACAGATAAAAGCCGATAAATGAATGAGCTGCCCGCTGCATATTACGGACCCATGTGCCGTTTATACCGGAGGACGGCGATTCGACACGGCATAGGGACTGCCAGGTTGACCGCTGCATCATGGTCTGGCTTTCCATTCAACAGGCTTTTCATCTGCTTCCCAGTGTGCTTCCCCCGACGTCCATAAGGAAAAATCCAGCAACATATATAGGCGGATTCAGAAAAATACATTTTAAAATAATAATACAGCTTGGTAATTTAACATTTAATAATGAAAAAGTTGGAAAAACGATATCTTCTTTATTTGTTGTAACTACTGATAATACTATCTGTAGTATTGAGACGCTCTATTTTCTGCATACATGGCCAGATAAATATAATTAAATAGTTTTGGAAAAAATAAGTGACGGAATTTTGACTGAATTTTGGAGAAACCATGTTTGTCCCGTGTACCCCTCTCCAGCTGCTGTAATCCTGTCTGCTTCTCTCTTCACAGTATGGTGGCTTTGTGGACAACCTCCGGCTGTATGTCAAAGGGGGCAGTGGGGGCATGGGGCTGCCCCGTCTCGGGGGCCAAGGAGGAAAGGGCGGGGATGTGTGGGTGGTAGCCAAGGAGAGCGTCACCCTGAAGAAAATCAAGGATAAGTACCTCCAGAAGCGGCTGGTAGCAGGAGTCGGTGCCAACAGCAGGTAAGGCTGTTTTTATTAACTGGGGGGTGCAGAAAAAAGCTGATGGACTGGCACCCTGACCAGGGTCTCCCTGACCGGTGCCCACTTGGGTAGTCGCTGCTGGTCTGTGTTGCTTCTTAACAAGACAGTGAGACGTGATGTCACAGGTTTAATGTCAGCCATAGGTCACTGAGGTCCCCCTCTGTGCCGTATGCTTGACTTCAGAGCACTGACCATAAATTCCTGGTCCTTTTGAAGAAATTGTCAACTCATTGGCCTTCTCAAGAAAATCAAGGGTTTAGAATGCTGACTTAAGCAGGATGAACTAAATTGGCCTCATTAATCAAAAGCAGTGTTTCCCCATCCGGTCCTGGGAGACCCACAGCCAGTCCACATTTTTGCTCCCTGCCAGACAGTCCACATTTTTACAGCATTAAATTTATAATTTTTAATTAAATTTACATATATTTAGTTGTTTATGTAATATTTATAAATTTTGGACCTCACACGAGACTGTGGCATGTGTGTGAGCTGGATGATCAGAGGCCTCCTTAGAGCAGGGAGCTTAAACAGGCACCTTGACTGTGAGTTTGCCGTCTTTAAAAAGCTTCTGGCCCCAGAGGCCTCCGCTGCTGCACCCTTGAGCAGAGGGCTTGGCCTGATTCTCTTCACCTAACATGTTGATCTAAGGGGGCAGAAGACGTTTGGAAACAGGACACTGGCTGGGCTGCCTTGTGGGCTGGGCTGGGCTGGGCTGGGCTGGGCTCAGGTCGGCTCAGCTGCCTCAGGGTGTGGACAGGGCCGAGCTGGGCTCGGATGCCTTACGGGGTGGGCTGGGCTCAGCTCGACTGCCTCTGGGCGTGGGTGGGGCTGGGCTGGCCTGGGCTGACTCAGGGGGTGGGCAGGGCTGTGCTCGGCTACCTCAGGGTGTGGGCGGGGCTGGGCTGGGCTGGGTTTGGCTGCCTCAGGGGGTGAGCTGGCCTGGGCTGACTCAGGGGGTGGGCAGGGCTATGCTCGGCTACCTCGGGGTGTGGGCGGGGCTGGGCTGTGCTGTGCTTGGCTGCCTCAGGGGTGGGCTGGCCTGGGCTGCCTCAGGGGCTGGGCATATCCCCTGGTAGCCTGGTAGTGAGACTTCCTGACCATGTCTGTTTCAGCATCCGTGCTCTGAAGGGCGACAAGGGAGACAACCAGCAGATTTTCGCCCCGCCCGGCATTGTCGTCACCACCGACGACAGGAGGATTCTGGGTAAACCTCCATCATGAACTTCTTGCTGCGTCTGACACTGTTTTTGGGGTCAGCGTTGCCTGAATGAGGGAGTCTGAGTGAATGGTGCTGCCCTGCCTGACAGGGGAGCTGAACACTGTGGGCGATAAGGTCCTGGTGGCACGTGGAGGTCAGGGTGGATCCTTCCAGACGGGATACCTGCCAAGTAAAGGCCAGGCTCGGCACATCCGGCTGGACCTGAAGCTGATTGCTGACGTGGGCCTGGTGGGGTAAGCAGCCTGCTGGATTTGTGCTTATGAGCTCTGCAGTGCATTGGCACGACTTTCAGCACAAAGAAGTAGGACAAGCCTGCTTTTAGTCCAGCTTCTCTGTCCCCCAAGGTTTCCAAATGCGGGTAAATCGTCACTACTGGCTAAACTGTCCCACGCCAGGCCCCAGGTCGCCAGCTACCCATGTGAGTGCTCCTGATTTTACATTTTTGGACATTTTGTTCCCATATCTCTGAATGGTTTGGTTCTTGGATATTATGTGATTGCTGTAATATTGTAAGACAGATATGCGTTTACTTGCACTCTCAGGCCAAGGCCAAGACATGGCTTTGCATATATTAATGTCAGATGCCTCTCTCATTAGCTAATGAATCCAAATGCATTCAGTGAAAATACTGACCTATTTCATCTTCCAGTCACCACTCTAAGACCAGAGCTTGGAAAAATCATGTATGACGACTACAAGCAGGTAAGACGAAGCAGAAGCTGAAGTCTGTGGGGCAGGGAGGAAGGTTCCGTTCTGTGAATTCTTTTACTTAGCTAGGTAGCTGGCGTGTTTATCCAGAGAGCTACATAATTTATTATTTCACCAAAATGGTAGCAGTTAAACTTCTACATGTGAAGTGAACCTGCTTGAGTCCTTAACCGGTGCACCATCTGCTGGTCATACTAATATTGTCTAGGTGGCTGTAGCTGACCTGCCAGGGCTGATTGAAGGTGCTCACATGAACAGGGGCATGGGACACAAGTTCCTGAAACATGTGGAGAGGACTAGCCAGCTGGTGTTTGTGGTAGGAGTCCTGGCTCAGGGTATCCATGCTGGCTGTGGTTGGTGCTGTGTTGTCATGCTGAACAGCAAGGTGAACAACGCAAAAGACCACCCACCCTCCCTTCCTTTACTTTGAACCATGCCTCCCCCCCATCCCCATCCCCAGGTGGATGTCTGTGGTTTTCAGCTTTCAGCCAAGTCCCCGTTTAGAACAGCGTTTGAGACAGTGCTGCTCCTGACCAAGGTAAGTCTGTTCGTATGTAACGGTAATAAAGTGGAACATACATGTGGATTTTTTTTTTTGAGGAGTTCAGAATCTGCCTAAAATCTGCTTCTAAATGCATCTCTCTTTGCAGGAGCTGGAGTTGTACAGTGACGAGCTACTGTCCAAGCCAGCACTCCTTGTGCTCAACAAAATGGATCTTCCAGACACACAGCAGAAGCTGGATGAGCTAATGGGACAACTTCAGAGCCAAAAAGGTACCGTAAGAAGATCTAGTTAATCCTTCGCCAGCCGCATGGTTTGTTTTGAAACTGAAGGAGGTGCTAGCTCTGTACATCGGCATTATTCTCCCAGCGTGACTAGACTTTTTGTGATTTAAAGACCCCTGGGTTTGACTCCAGTCTCTTTGCCAGACTTTGCCCACTTGCTGCCTGATGCCATGGTACCGAAGAGCAGTTTGTACTTTAGGCAAATCCTGCCTGTCTCTGCGATGACCGGGCACGGCATCGAGGATCTGAAGGCCTGCATCCGGCAGACGCTAGACGAGCAGGCCACCGCAAAGAGCACGGACCTGCACCGAGATCGTCTACAGGAGCTGCGGGCAACAGCACAGCCTGACCATCCAGCGTCCAGAGACTCAACTGGCATGGTCTGACTGATTTCAAAGCCTTCAGGAGCCTGGTCAGCTCTGGCTAGGCACATCGCTTGTTTGGGCTGCAATGCTGTACGCTGCCCTGAGGATCGTTTGCTTTAGTCTGAGTGAGTCAGATTCTTTTGCACACCTTCTAGACAGGTCCCGCTTACCCAAGTAGGGCGGGGCCTCTTTAGTCGTGAAATAACTGCCTGTCAGGTACAATGTAATGAACAGTTCTGAGCTTTACATGCAGCTGGGGGACAAATGCTTATAAATTACCAAGAGTTTCATGCCTCTCCTTTTGATAATGTTTGGATAATATTTGTTAGTTATTAATAAAATTTGTCGCCATTAGGTACTGTTATGTTACAACATGCTACACAGGAAGCAGATACAGACCCATTTCGATGAAAGTTTTATTTTATATTAAATATATTACAATACTGAATGATGTAAGAAAGAAAATATGGGCATTGATTTTTGCATTGTCTGTCTATGTACAGCACACAGAGGAAAAGACTGCAGGAGATAGATGTGCGTTAGGTGCAGTATATGCCCTGAAAGATAGGGGGAGCCAGCAGGTCGGCGGACATGAGTGGTGGCCCACCAGTGGTGGGGGGTTTCTGACGGCGCCGTGCATGTGGGACGCCCTGCCACATGGGGGAGATTCTCATTTTAGGTGGGAGTTTGGAAGACTGTTGTAGGGGTGTCGGGATCGTGAAGTGCTGCGATCTGGAGCCAACAGACAGGCAGATAGTGGGAGCTGGGGTGTATCTGATGCCTGGGCCACTGAGAACATGGTGGGGAAGGGCTGAAGGTTAGTCATACACAACGTGCACTATTGCTTTAAATCTCAGGACTCCCCCCGTCACTCAGGGAGGAGGGTGGGGGGCACGCAGAACTCTTCAGAGGCCCCTTGTGTCAGTGGTGTGGTTCTGGTTCGTCTGGATTTGGCTTATTTGCTCATTGACCCACAGTCCAGCCAACTAACCAGCCTCCCACATACATCCGACTTCACAGAACCTGGGGCTGAAGCAAGTACCGACGTTGGAGTTACAGCGTTGTTTAACAGGGAATGTTGTTACAGTGGATGCCTTACAGTAACGGCACAGTAGTATGAATCCCATATTGTGATCTTACTATAATACTGTATACAGCTTTTTATTTCTCATCACCAGTGCCCATGTTCAAACGAAAGCATATTCATTAAGATGCAGACAGCAGGCCTAATAAACATTGCAAACACCCACACAGGGGACGTGTACCGTCCCGTCTGCAGCGCTTATGCCGTACATCCCCGTGCTGTTGTCCGTGACGTAGTACGGTCACAGCGGCATTTCCCACGTGACCATTTTTTGTGGGTTGTACACAATTTTCATATTCAGTATTCTCGGGTGACTAAAAAAAAATGTGCTCAATAGGCAATACATTCTTTTGTTAAAAAATAACAGCTTCATTTACGGCAACAACGATGCAATAATGTCCGATGTAATCTGTGAGTTTCCGCTTGATGCTTCAACTTGGAAAAACAAATCGCACACAAACCTTAAAATGGAGGGTGATACTTTCTGGTACTTATGACTGTATTAAAAAAGAGGACATACTGCATATTTCACAATTTACAGGACATTTTCATATATATATATTTATATATATAAACAAAAATGCTTGTATGAAATGCTGCTTTTATCAAAAAAATCCCCTTTAGGTCCTCCCGTCCCCCGTCGAACACCTTGTGAAAACTGTACACTTTCCATAACCCCCCCCCCCAATCACATCTTTCCATTCAGGCGGATCTGCTGATGAGCGCCGCACCTTCTCGCTGCTCTAGGCATTCACGGTGATCACGTGATCCGCTTTATTAATAGGACAACTCAGCCTCTTAAACCAGCACACGTGATTTCTTAAAGATCAGACAAACAAAAAAAACAACTTTAAAATTTACATTCTTCTGAGAAAGCAAATGAACCTGAAATCTGTTTACAATAGACAGGAAATACTGTAATCAGACAAGTAAAAAAAATGGTGAACGAAACTATGCTTGGGGCAAAGGGTTAAAAGAGGAACGGGATGTTTTTTACTGCATTCTAAAAGGTGCCCTTAGAAACATTACCTTGGTGACCTGTACATATTTACAACCAGTTCCAGAGACCCAGGTGAGATGTCGGGCGTGGCGGGGGCTGCGTATGACCTGCGACTAGCTGCGATGCTAAGATGCAAAGGGCGTAGCGGCTCGTCGGGAAGCCTAAACGGAAAGAAACTTTAACGGCTTACATAACTGCCACCTTCCACATGCTGTCCCCTACCGAGTTTCGCTTATTTTTAAACACTACAAGGAGTCGATAAACAGAGGTTAATCATGCATACAGTGTTTATTTCTACAGCGGCTGCGTGCTTCAAAATGTTAAATAGATCCTGCTTACAGTTACCTGTTCGAAATACATCGAATAGAGCACCAATTGAAACGGAGCGATTGTGTGGGATGCCTGGGAAGGGGGTCATTTAGAGCCCCCTCGCCTTTTTTTGTTATATTTATTAATTTACGTGTTAATTTGCTCATCTTCCGTGGGACTGGCTGGCGCGATCGGACGCTAAAGTTGCGCTATTCGATGCACAGAGGTTCAGTCAGTTTGGCGCTGTAGCGCCCCCTGCAGGGCGGGCTGGTCCGGGACGTTTTCGCCACGTCCCCTTTTTAGGTATACGTTTTGCATTGTCCCTTCTTTTCATTCATATAAAAGCAGACAAAAATGTAGTTCTTAAGTGTTGCTGAGCAAATACAAGGAACCTTATATCGATGTTTCCCATAGCTGTAGGGGGACAGAGAAAAAAAAGTAAGATTATGTCTAGAATAAGTTCCACTTGTTCCTGAGCATGATGCCATAAAGAGAACTGGGAATTACCCTGGCACTTTGCTTGCTGGCCTTCCTTTCTTCGTCCGGGAGGGGGGGCATGGGGTAAGGGTATCTCCTACTGGAAGCGATGGATCCGGTGGATGAGGTGGGCGATTTGGCCGGGGAGAGTGTTCTGTGGTAGGAGGAGGACAAGGGGCAAAGGGAGGTGTGTCACAGAGTCACCCCCAGCAAGAACACGTTCAGACGCAGCGCTGGTCTGGCCCCGTCGCCTGACCCTCGCGCACCCCCTGCGGCAGTGTATCGCTGACACGCCTGTCCTGAAGGTACCGCATCCTCGCCTTCGCTAACGAGGGTGGGTCAGAGCGGGGGTCTGTCCACCGCCCATGACAGCAGCTGGGCGGTAACATCCAAGCAAAACGCTCATCAAATCAGAAACATTCCCACTTGTGTTAGGGATGTTCCCCCCCACCTATTCCTCATCCATGATTCACCCAAAATCATTTTGCTCTCAGAAATGCGCTTTAGGGAGTCTGGTAAGGGGGCGGGGAGATGAGGCAGAGCGGGGACAGACCAGGCTGATGGGCATGGATTCACAGTCAGCGGGACACCGGGGGAGTGGGGCATGGAGGGGGCGGGGCCAAATGGCAAGCTGGACTGCATCATGGAGGCGGCAGGGCAAGGCAGGGCACACACACAAAATGACATCCCACATGCAGTGGAGAGAAAAGGAAGGACTGTGAGGAAACCACGTGATGATGATGCCATAGCAACATCGCCGTTGCCTAGTGAAGGTGTTACTGAGCGATGTGGGACAAGGTGTAGCGATCGTGACAGGCAGTGGGTTTGTATCTCCTCTTGTATTCATTTCCATCCCAGACTGTTATCCAGTCTCTCAAATTTGATTCTTATTGGAAATATTGGGCTGTTTTCTTGTTATTTTTTTTTTGCACTGTAAATGTGCAAAGAATTGAGCTTTAGAAAAGAGTTCATAGAAAAATATCTTTAGGTGAGACAGAGGACTTTAATTTAGCACGCTGCGTCGGGAATATAACATATGGTTAGGTGCATATATCCATTAATAAGGAGTGAGTTAAGTGGTGGGTCCTTTTAAAAGTAGACATCTAATTGGCCTGTAGCAAAGCATCCTGGGAAATAAGCAAGCCAATGAAAAATGACAGCGTGCATCCAATCATTTGAAGGAGCCTCAGTCACTGTCCGGCAGTTGTCTAGGCAGTTTAGCCTGACGTCAAGCGTTCAGGGTACCTGGGCTGAATGATCAGCCTCAGTGTCAATGTTTAGAAGCCCCTGGCTGCAGAGGGACCCATACATCTCCACACTCTGTCCGTGCAGCAAGAAGATCACGGGGCTCTTCGTTCACGAGTGTGAGCCAGTGAGGACAGTGAAGATGGATGCATGCAAATATTGTTTTTAGGGGTCTTGAGGTTAAATTAGCATAACTGCATTTGTGGGGCGGGGCAAGCCATGGGAACCCCCCCCCATGAAGGAACCAGCCCAGACAAAGCACCAGGAGTGACTTTGAATTCTCTGGCTAAAACAAAACCAACAGACAAGGACACATGAAGGAGGACAAAAGGGGTATGCGGGGGGGCTCACGGCATGATCTGATTAAAGTACCTAAGAAATGGTCCTTGAGTGTTTTTATTCACATCTTCTAGCCATTTAGTTACATAATACTCTGTTTTGAACCATGGGCTTAAATACCTGCAGGGAGATGGTGGCGGGGTGGGGTGGGGTGGGGTGGGGGGGTGATGATGAACAGTAGAGAGAGCAGAGGTGAAATAAGATAAAAGGGTAGAGCGGATCCCGTCACACGGAGGTACGTCTGTCAGGCATGTCCACCATGATGCATGTCAACATGGCCGCTGAAGTCTCACTCTGCCCCCCCACACCCCCCCAGATCGCCTACATGCTCTATATTGTTTACATCAGGCAGCAGAATGCAGTGTTTCTCACGGCAGGGTTGGCCCCATCTGTCATGACATCAAGGAACATCCCATTAGAGTCACCAAGTCACTCAGCACTGTAGGCACCAGCTCACTTTGTAGTCTTGAGGGTGGAAAACTGCGGTTTAGACCACACTGTCACTCAGCAACACTCCAGGGGAAAAAGTAACAGCGCCCCCTACAGGACCTCACAGGCCCTGATGAAACACTGGCTGTGAGTTCTGCACATTCGCCTAGCGATGACACTTTGAAGTGTCTCTCTTAGTCAGTGGTGCAGCTGGCACAGGCTAATTAATCAATCTCAGAGAGAGCCATCCCTCCCGCTGGATTATATGAATGTCCATATGGATGGTTTATTATTTTCTGGGATTGTGACAGATTTGCATCAAAATATTGAATTTTATACGTTTGTTTTAAAATCCAATTATATTTGAATATTTAAATTTCGTTTGGCAAAAATGTTGGGACCAGCTGGCAATGCCTGAAGCCCCAATATTCGAGTTCCCCTCTGAAACCCAACACAGCACCCCAAACATATGATGCTACTTACTCTGTGGAGTTGGACCGAGGGCGAAATTTTCTCCCCTTCATCTTCTTTCGGTTGCCACCCATGTTTCCTAGGAGACACAGCATCATGTAGGGCATCATACTGACTATTCATTAAATTCCAACTTTACGCAAAACCAGCAAATTCTGCATGGGAGTGTTACCTTGCCAGGAGTTACTCCTGGGTCGTCCGTTTTCACAGACGTCTGAGATGTGCTTGGCATCTGGAATTCGCTCGCTCCATGAATGGGACAAGCCGTTCGACCTTCAGCCGAAAAATGCGAAAATACAAAGGCGGCTGCTAATTTCTCCATGTAATTTTTTTTACGTTTGTGACAATTTGCCCTATGATGTGCAGAAAGCTATACAAACCATTTTTCTTGTTGGTTTTGTGCTAGATGAAGTCAGTTATGCATCTGCAATAGATAATCATCGGGGCTATGGTGCCTTAATGACTTACCTGGAAACACTTTATTTACTGTGCATCCCTCAGTTACCTACATACACAGTACAGATTTACAGGAGAATCCCATGTACATACACACACAGTGATGTCATGGACAACGGAGATGAGATGCAAACAATACAGAGAGAGCAAGATGAGCCGTGAGCATGAAAACACAGAGCATCAGCGTGACGGCTAAAGATAGCAAAGCAGCAAAGCTTAGATGAACTGTATAAGCAGCTCATCCTGATTGGCCCACATGTGGGCTGACCTGTATGAATGGGACGTCCCGATTGGTCCGCTTGTGGGCCGACCTGTATGAACAGCACATCCTGATTGGTCCGTTTGTGGGCTGACCTGTATAAACAGCTTGTCCAAACGGGCCTGCGGGCATGCTGGTCTCCATCAGTATCATTCTCCAGACAGCAAATCGGCACTTTGTTAACATCCTGATGGGACATGCTGGGCTGTTAGAATGAGGACTTTTCTTGTAAGTTCTTGCGTATTTCTGTGTGTGCGTGGATGAGCATGAGGGAGTCTGGTGTGGTCTTTAACATCATAATACATGACAGCCCAAACTGATTGGCCTGAACTGATTCCAGACTGCTGATCATTCTGCCTGGCAGACACAAGCGGCTTGGGTTCCTGCTTCTACAGGGGCCTCCGAGCCGGGGCTTCTGTGATGTGATGCAATGTCGAGTTTGTGTGTTCAGCTACAGTTGGCATTCTCTCATTTCTGGAACGACCCATTCTCTGTGAGTCCCCAGACCCCTAAGGCTATGAACCCAGGACCGGAAGGACACAGGGTTTTCGTCGCCATGGTGTTTTGGGAAGATGTCGCTGCGGAAACATCAACCACAGCTCCAACACACGACACAAACACATCATCTGAAGCATGCCCGGCCCTTTTCTCCGCCCCCTGAACCCACCCCCGTGACCAAGTGGCCGATCGTTTCAGGTGCTTCTTTTCGGCACCAACGCGGAGCAGCGATTTTCCTGCACTGAGGAAAAAGCCGTTTTTAAGAGGTACGAAAGTACAGCAGCCGACCCAGGGACAAAGAAAAGGGCGCTCGGCGACCAGCCGATGGGAAGTGGGAGGTCGGAACGGAGCCGCACACCTGAAGCCAAACAATGAGATGTTCTGACTAATGGAGGGGACGGATGGCGTGAAGGAGCAGGTATAGATCTGCAAGTGGGACAGACAAGCCGACCTCTTCTTCGAGCTACTGGCCGAGTTGGAGCTGACGCCAGGGGGCATGTCGCTGTAGAAGGAGTCCGCGTCTCCTGCCTTCTTAACGTAATCCCCAGGGGGGATTTGTCTGTGAACAGAGGGGGGCAGGCGATGACATTTACATTTACTTATTATTACTTACATGCACTTTATTTCTCAAATATTTTCTTATAACTTTTTATATATTTCTATTTTTTTTAGCGCTTATTTTATTATCCTGCTACCTTGTTTATTACACAGCCTGGAGTAAAGTCAGTCTCACTTCACTGCTGGTGTACCAGGACATTCATGCAAGCGACAAATAAAACTCTTGAATCTGAAGTGATATATATTTGAAAAAGACGTAGAGCAGTTGCAGATCAAGGGCCCAACGGTGACATCAGGCTTCCAACCATGGGATTTGAATTGGTGACCTTCTGATCACAGGCACAGCATCCTAACCCACTGAGCCCCACAGCGCTACTAAAAGTAGTGTGGCCAGTACAGGGATCAAACCTACAACCTTGGCGTTATTAGCACTATGCACTGACTATCTCAGCTAACCGGCCAAGATGATGGTAAAGGGGCAGTCTGCATCTCTCCAAGCCAACAGAACTGAGCGGGACTCCAGATCAGCATGCACATTCGATATATCTGTCAGTAGGCAGCAAATTCAGAGGAAATGAAAGTTTGTGGTTTATCTATACCAGGGCCGCCCAGTTCAGGTCCCGGAGAGTCAGTCTGCAACAGTCAAACACATCCTAAACCTGGCAATTAGCTGGTGAGCCGAATACACCACAGAAATTTGTAAACTGTGTTGCAGACTGGCCATCCAGGACTGGAATTGAGCAGCCCTGATCTATAGGAATGCCATTCAAGAGCCTAAATAGGGCTTTCTCAGAAAGAGGACTAAACTATGGAACTCAGAGTTAAGTAACTGAAGGTAGAACGTAAATCACCTTTCTGACTGTGACAGAGCATCACTCAGGCCGTCTCTACACAGGTGAAATGTATGAGACAGGAAGCTCATTTTGCTGGAGGCTCCATTACTTACTATACTGGATATTCTACTGTTCATCCATGATTTTGTTGACCTACCTCAGACACAATCCTCATCTCTTGCTAAACAGCAGCAAAAGCACTTTTACCAACAATGAGGTCATTTCAGAAACACATTAAGCAATTAAGTCAACGCATCATTCATCCAGCCGCTACAGGTACAGAGCTTCATCAATTCAATAAAATTCCATTTATTGTACATCAGTCATTTTAAATAGCTTCATGTTCCATGTTCCTCAGGTTCCACCCCCCCCCCAGTTGACACCTAGGCACCCTCACATGTTGATGAATAACCCCGTTGAACATAGTGAGACAGTCAGAGGACCCAGCTGGTCTGTCTGAAAAATCAATGTGAATAATCTTGTTTTCTGAAAGGCAGATACTGAGGCTGCAGAGGAGACTGATAAGGACACCCCAGGAGAACAGGGGGAACTGCGAAATACATCAGGCAAACGAAAAAAGCAGCAAGGATGAGAAAATGTGCAACAGAATGATGCACAAAAATATTAGTGACACGCCAAACAATTAAAATGATAACACAATGCTAATATGAATCACAACATGCTTTTTAATTCATATATACAAAAATATACCAATATATAATGCATGATAAAAAAACGAAGGAACAGTGCAAAAAAGAAACAATGAAATTGAAAGACTCATGGCTGTGGGTGTGTTACACACTGCGGGTGACGCGTTGCTTGTTAACAGCAACATGCACACTGGGTAGCAGACACATAACAGCACAAATGAGGTTCAGGAAGGGCTGTGGGCTGATCAGTCTTTATCTCCAGTCTGCCTCTACCCTCGTTTTCTCTCTATCAATGGATCTGCCAGAGGAAAAATGCCCCCCGTCTCTGAAAACAAGACCACAAGACAGTTTGAAGCATTTTCTGGGGAAAGGTACCAGCCCCCCCCTTCCAAGAGCTTGTGCTGCGCAGAAAGATGACAAAAACATAAGAGTGAACCAACCGGCAGAATCTTCTGTGCACCTCAGACTCCTCGTACCTCCGCTGCCGGTAATTCCTGGTGCGTTGGGGGGGAGGGGGGGAAGAGGGGTGGGTTACTGAGGGGCAAAGCAGAGGACAGGCCAGTGCTGAAGGCAATGGGTCACTCGCAGGGTTACATAGAGTTACACCGAAACTTTCATGTCTGTAATGTGTACTGCAGGCTTACAAAGATAAATATGTTACATATTTTGTCAAAAGGTATAAAAGCTGTACTATCCAGGGATATGATCCCACAACATTCTGGTTGCACTGCCTTTGGCTGTCCTCATTGTTACATCAGCTCACCCAGATATCTGCAGACTTACTTATATCCCCAAGCTGTGATTCCCATGATGAGGGCCAGCACAAGGATGGTGCCCGCGATCGCCCCGATGATAATGTTTGTACTGACGACTCCTGCAGGAAGGGAGGAGTGTAGGGTGAGTCAGAGTGCGGCCTACACAGAGAGTCCCCATGCTGTCCTGTCTTTCACCCAGACGTCCCTAACGGAGTGCCCCCTGGAGGCGGCAGACTAACATGGGATCAGCAGCCCCAGGACACACCAGACACCGAGCACGCCTGTACTTAACGCTTGTCTGAGTTCCTCGAGCGTTACATAGTTTGCATATTCAGTTTTACAGTTTATCACAATTTCAGAATTTTAATTGTTTTTCAAATGGTTGTTGGTCCATATATGCTGGACTCCTATTTTAAAGTCTTACTGAAATCAAAAAACATTAAAAAAAATAAAAATTCAGAGTACATACTTCAGCAAGGTCCTGCAGGTTTTACATTTCACTGGATCATAACTGGATTATTTGCGTCTTTTTTGGAAATAAAAATAACTCAACGGTAACAGAAAACATGCTCATTATATACAGGACTAGATTACCACTGAAATTAAAAGATGCAGCATTGTCTGTATCACAGCAGCCTGTATGATAATTATAAATGCTGTAAAATATTTTTATGGATGTTTATGCATATTCCCAGTATATGTCTATAAAACACCATATAGAAGTCTTGACAGTGAATAGTCACTAACAGGTTAAAGTGTGCTTATATAGCTGGTTACACAGGTACGGGCTCATGCATATGCCCCCTTTTTGTCTTTGAGATGCTGCTTCTTAGTAATTAAGATGTTAATCGTCATTGGCTGGTTGTGGCTTCATGACCCCAGATTTGGGAGGTGTCAGCTTTATCTGTGCTTTCGTGCTGTTATCCCAACGTGGGGGCAGTTTGCCCCCGATTAGCCTCCACATACAGCACGATCACATGACCAAACAATTTGGCAGACTGAACCTGTAGAATTCACCGAAATTACACAGAAGGAGAGTGAGAATAACACATTAACAGTAAAACACTAAAGTTAAGGTCTCTCAGAAAAGGAACGAGGGAAAATTCATACCAACTACTGCACAGAGGACAACTGGAAGACGTGGGTAAGTAAAAAAGGACACTTCAATAAGGCCTAGAGACGGAATTCGGGATAAGAAGCTCAGTGAGTTGTAGGGCACATCGGGGCAGGAGGCACAAGTGGCACAAACAGGACGGCACATCAAAGAAGAACTGAAATCTAACCTCACTGCCACACCACTCAAGAAATCCAACAAAGACACCACCCTGTCAAATGAAGAACACGCACATGGATCACTCCAGAAACAGAGTACACCAGAAGGTCATGTGGACACACACGCTCCAGCAGAAAGCCCCACCCCCAATCATAAGATCCCCACCAGACAGACATTTTTACAAGTACCTGTATATCCCCAGTTCCCCAGGGTCTCTTTGGGGGGGTGGCTTTTCATTAATTGTACTAGTTTATGAATATAACTCACTTATTCTAACAGTTCAGGGCTGCTCCACCAATAAGCATTTTCATCATCCTGGACTATCCAATCACATCTCACAGCCCAAGTCCTGGCCCTGCCCCCCTCAATGAGACTCCACCTACCAGAAACTGGGGCTGTTGGCCCCACGACCAAGTAGCTGAGAGGCACGGTGGCGTTGCAGTCGTCCCCGGTCCAGCCCAGGTAACACACGCACTTCAGCTCATTACTACACACCTGCAATGCACACGCACATGCAAGGCATGTTAAAGGTTTAAATGGCCGTTTTACATTAAAAACCCATTAAGCTTCTGTTAATATGATTAACGCATCACCAATGACCAAATATAAAAACTTACATTTCATTTCCTCAGCCAATCGAGTGCGAAGTATATGGTCTTTTCAATAGTTTCTCAGAGCAGTTAAATCGTAGTCAATTATGTTATATTACACGTTAAGCAGGACTAACTTTCTTTGTTAACAGTACTATGCTAATCCTATGTATATGTGATGCCACTTAATAAAACCTGTGCAAACTGGTAAAACACAGAGTGTCAGCCCCTTTAGTGGTGGTGTAATGAGCTGACTGTGGACGCCCGTCTCTCACGCACACGCGGCAGAGCGGTGGCCTCACCCCATGTCCGGAGCAGATGGTCCTGTCGGTGGTGCCCGGGCAGGTGCTGAAGTTGAACTCCTGCACTGGGAGGCAGCGGTGCTCGAAGCAGATGCGGTCGGTAGCGCAGGCCGTCCCATCCTCCACGTAGCCCAGGTCCGTGTCACCGTCGATGACCACATGACCCCCGCTACCCCAAGACACATAAGTACAGTCATTCCTCATGCTGGCACCGGGACCGTGGCAGTCTGAAAGCTGCCGTTCAGGATGGCACTGCCCCCACTTCGTCGCTTGACCAGGCTGCCATATGCAGACACCTTTGCTTTACGCTAATCCTGAAAGCTGCCTCCTCCAGGCTTATGCTACGCATGTTCAAATCCGGGGTGGGAAATAATGGACCATTTGACCGTTTTATATGTGGAAGACCAGCGTATTCCTTACAAAGACCACAAGCTGGAAGCGAAACACAGAAACTGCTCTGTAATTTATAGGGGCAAATAGGTCACTCAGTAGAGTTCTGCTGAGGAAATCCAACGAAACACAAAGGGCTTCACAGCCATCAAAATCGGATCCTGAAAACGGCACACCCATCTTTAAAACATCAACATGAAAGGTCGTGGGCTTCTCCTCCCAGATGACTCTTATCCACAAGAGGAGGACATTGTGCATTCTGAGACCTTCAGGCATGCTGGGAACAGAGATGGGTGGTCTCAGCTGGAGTGGAGCCAGGGTAATCTTGATTGGATGATGGAAAGATGGAGGAGAGACTGAGGATCTCAGGAGTTAGGTATAGGGAAGACTGAGGAGGAGGAGAGATGAGGAGGTATGTGAGGAAGAGGACTGATGGAGAGGTTTGGTGGTGTGACTTGGACAAACACCTGAAGAGGTGGGGTATAGTTTGAGGTAGAGGGATGGAGGAGTTTGGGCCAGACGTGGGGGGGGGGGGACTGACCTGCAGTCCAGGGAGGCACTGTGCTGAGCCACAGAGAAGGAGGTGAGGCCCCCCTGCAGCTCCCCCAGCCGGGGTGTAGGGGCGATGTTGGAGCACAGGAGGTACCCACACTGCACATCCCTAGAAGAGATGCAGTGGTCAGCCAGAGGGTACAAGTCCAGAAGCACAGAGTTCAACCAGAACCTTCCGTCCCCACAGATGCACTGGGGCCGAAATCGCCTCCAATCAGCATTTACAGAGCTTCTCATCACGGTCTATAAGGGTGCAGCTCAGCTAACAGGCCACACCGACAAATTCTGACCCACGAGAGACGCCGGCTGGGCCGCTTACTGCTTGTTGCACTGGATCCAGGTATCTTTGTCCCTGCCGCAGTTCCCCTTCTCCGTCCCCTCAATGTTCAGCTTCTCATAGCAGAACTTGTCAGCGGAAGTGGCTTCTGCAAGGAGGGCGCAAGGTTTTTAGAAGCGTGGGATGGTGGTCGGCAGCTTCATGTTGCGGCGTTCGCGGTTACGGTCACGGTCACATTCACAGTCACAGCCATGGTCACAGTCATGGTCACGGTTGCAGTGGTGGTGGAGGTAGCACTCACTCTCTCCCCAGATGTATTTACACTGTCTGTCCCGGGTTTTGCATTTTCCATTGAAGCAGCGACCCTGAGAGCAGAAAGACGACAGTGTTCAGCTCTGCTTAAAAGGTGATAAGTGCAGTTCCATGGCCTTATTTCCAGCTGAACGGCCCCATCTACTTTCACAAATCGTGAAACTGTTACCTGGTCCTTCTCGCAGGTGTACCCATCCATTTTGTGGACGTTCGGTGGACACTGCGAAAAAAAACTAATTAAAACTTTCTTTAGATACACCTACAGGGCCCACTTGGCTATACACTTAATACTGTAATACAGCAACATATTTAAAATTCACCCCAGAAAACAGAGGCACTGTTTCATTAATAATGATACCTGGCTCTCTAGGACACCAGCAGCCTCATGTACTGATTTGCGGAGCAGTGGTACATGAGGATACGTGGCAGTAAAAGATGTGACAGCAGCGCCCTCACCTGGCTTGAGTTTCCGGTGCAGTTCTCTGGGATGTCGCAGTCGTTCACGGCATCCCGACAGATCACACCCATGAACTCCAGCTGCGGCACGCGGGGACAGACTCATTGGCTGACGTGTCCTTACACACATCACATGACTTCATAGAGGATTTCTATAAACTTCTCACTTCTTAGTGGTATATATTTCCTTCACCCCGTTTTGTCATCTTGCTCTCCATAAGACACAGACACATATACAGGTGAGAGAAAGCTTGGGGATCACAATGCAGGGCCAGTCAGTATACAGCATTCCTGGAGGTGGGGGTTAAGGGCTTTCTCAGGGGCCCATACGTGACCCGTCTGCTGGGCCCAGGAGGGACAGTCATTCAGACAGTGGGGACCCCAGCCTCTCCGCACCCTGGCTCCCCTGCTTGGCACCGCCTTTCATACCTGGCAGTTTTTACAGCACAGCCCGTCGCTACACTTCGACCCCTGGGTCAGTGTACACTTCTTACAGCAGTTTTCTCCCTCTTTCTGACACTCCTGAAGAGGAACGGAAAGAGAGAGAGAGAGAGAGAGAGAGAGGGAGGGCGTATACTCAGAGACACACTTAGGGGACGTCATTAAACACAGATGCCCATCAACAGCTGCCTCGTTAAGACTTGTTAGTGAAAAGATCAGCTCTGCCCCTACAGATTCCTTTACACATGTGACAATTAGGCTGGCCACTCTTCTGGATATCATCTGGTTTTTCTCGTCCCCTGTCCGGATTCATGTTGGATGTTCTCCTTTTAGCCCCCTTGTCCTCCTTTTTTCCTCCCCCCTACTCACCTCCCCATCAACAACTACTGCCACTGTTCCCGACCCCAGGTCAGCCAAAAAATTACGTTCTCTGAAGATAACAAGATAATTATCATGACAGATATAGCTACCTCGGCTTCTATAGCACGTGTATGATAAACCCTCCCCCCCAATAACTTTTAATGGGTGTCCTCTGTTTTGAGCCTTAGTCCTCCTTTTATGACACAGGTGTCCTCCTTTTGAAGCCTTAGTCCTCCTTTTAGGACAAAGGTGTCCTCCTTTGGGAGTCTTAGTCCTCCTTTTAGGACACAGATGGTGTCCTCCTTTTTGACCCTTGGTCTTCCTTTTTGAACACAGGTGTCATCCTTTCTAGAGTCATGCTAGTGGTCACCCTGTTGACCTCAGTCACACGTAAACAGGACTGCAATCGCCATCCCCAGCCACACACAATTGGCATAACCCCCAGGGCTAACGGAAAAAACACCCAAGATCCTGCCCCAGCATCCCTTGGTTGGTGGTGTCAGATGGGGTCACGTGATCCGCAGAACTTACCGCTGGGCTGCCGCAATCGCACTCCTCGCCTGGCTCCACAAAGCCATTGCCACACTCAGGAGGGTCTAGCAGCTGTAGGAGGGCATGACGACGCAACAGGGGAGGGGCGGGGTCATTATCTTTCATTCTTACAGGGCATGTACATGCATACCTTGGTCTGGAGGGACATGCTAATCTTACTTAAATTCATTATATATTTCAGATCATTTTTCGGTTTTGCAGGATTTTTGTACACAACCACCCCTACGAAGAGTGGGAGCAGGGTACCAACCACCCAGTGAACCCCTTTTACCTCTCAGTCCGGTTAAATCCCCCCACGAGCAGGACACCCGGCTGCCCCCGGCCACGGCTTGGCAGTTACCTTGGATGGCTTGTTGAACAGGCAGGCACCACCGCCACTGTTCAGGAAGTTGTGGTACTCCTCGATGTTACAGTCTGAGAAGCGCTTGGGCAAGTAGAAGCTGTGTTGGAGGACAGAGACAGGGCGCAGTGAACGGCGGGCGGGGGGGGCGGCCCGCGTCTCCACCCTGACACGCCCTTAAAGGAGCCATGTCCAGTGTGTTGTGTCCTGTCAGACTGTTGACCTCTCTCGTTAGCAGCACTGCGCTCGGGCCGCCCTTCAGAGCTCTCTACAAGACAGCTCTCTGATTAATAACAGGTCACACAATTATCTTCCTTTATACTCCACCCTTAACTTACACACACCACTCTTCAGAGCGACAAACACGAAAGTACAAAAGCCCACTTTTCGGGCAAGTCCCACATTAACCGTATTTTTAACCACCTTCAGTTTCCTCCACAAACCGAAAGCGGGGACACCACCTGAACCTATCATCTTCATCATATACGACTGGCTACAACACGAAGAATGCTGGAGATTACTTCCAGAACATTCCAAACTGCAGAGATCACCACATAAAACCTCTATGGACACCTACCCAGGATCTTCCAATCACTCATGTTCATTTCTGCATTATGTCACACTGAGGTGTATCTACCAACATTTCAGACCATCAGCCAAGGGCATCTCTGGGGTAACTAGGCCAACAAGGTGTTATACCACAACAACATGCACCAGTAGCGATCATCACCGTGGCAACAGAACCACCCTATGATCTACGGTATGGCATCTTACTCTGGACAAATCCACACCCCACAAGTGTAGGGGAATCTGTCAGCCAAATGATCTCTGACCAAAATCCAACTGTTCCTTTATTTAAGTTTCACCCCCATAAATGGGATGGAAAGGCCACACTGAAGAACCAGGTGATTGGACTGGACCTCATCCCCACAGACCAACCTCAGGGCCTTCTGGGAACTGTAGTGCTGTATCAGAATTACACACCAATGTACAATCACCACCATCCACACCTTAACGCTACACTTCTTCTGGTCTTTCCATGTGTGATGCTCTGATGTTGTTGCAGTCCCAGTCTCTGTAAGGGTGTCTGACGTTTCCAGTCTCACCAGTATCCCTGCCCCTATGGCAAACCATTTGGAGGAAGCCCACAGCACTAGAGTGGGTTGAAAGTACAGGCCCTCTAAAATACCTACACGACTCCAAAGCACACACTAAATGCACCATTGCATCTGCAGCTCCTGGCTTGTGCAGCACAGGCACGGTGACATTAAGATGTCCATCTGAATTCCATGGGGGTGGGGGCTAGAGTGGCCTTGAATAAAGCCCATCCCACAGCCGTTCCCTCTGCATTTCCTGAAAGTCCACTCTGAA
>JAAGVU020000129.1:11659382-11676095 GCA_011763525.2 Mormyrus iriodes
TTAGTACATCAGATCAGGCATGCAGGTACAGAAGAACAAAGGGGGGGGGTGGGGGCAATGGAGCGGTGAGGGGGGTGGTTATTTCGGGATTCCCCATTGAACACAGATGTCTGAAACACCATTGGCACTTTGTAAGGGCTCTGATTCACAGAAGGACACGAGTTGTTGTGTAGGGTGGGGGGGGGGTCATCGCAGCCCCCTCTGTGTCACAGCAGGACAGCGGCCCGAGTTTCCTGGGCTCCCAGCCGTCCCGCCAGCCCCGGAGAGCCACCGGAGAGCAGCCACAGCCAAAGGACAGGGACAGCAATGGAAAAGAGGTGGGAAGCGAGACAGGACAGCTCACACTGGAGCCGGTCCTGCTGAGGGATATGAGCCAGTGAGAACACAGGGGGGGTGGCGGGGGGGCGGGGGGGCTCTCCAGATAGGGGTGACATTGCAGACTGTTTCAATCGGTTAGAGATGGAACAGGATGAGCTGGACTGGAGTGACTGGACCTACTGGGTTTCAGAGCTACTAGCGCTTAGCTTCCATCATTCCCGCGAGTGACATCAGCCAAAATAAAGATGATTAAAAACGAAAAATACAGGCCGGTGCTTCACCAGACTGTATTTTTATCTTTTCCACCAGAAAAAGGAGAAGCTAGGCGGAGCATCAGGCCGCGGGCCTCAATGCTGACGAATGGGATGGAGCGCTGGGGTGACTGACAACCCTTCCAAGCAACCGATTGGTCAAACCACATGAGCGGCATCACAGCCAAGCTTCTGCTCACCTGCTGTCCCATTTGGGATCGAGGGAAAACGCAAAAGGCATTTCAAAAAGGGACGATAAAGACACGTGCGTGCACACGCACACACACAGACACACACAAGCACACACAGAGACACACACAAACATACATAAATACACACGTCAGAAACACATACTCCTGCCATGTTCACAAGACCCTGGTGTTGTGTGCCCTCATCATGGACCGGGACTGCCCCCCCCAGCAGAACCGTCCCAGCCATGGACGAACACGGGGTCAAGGGTCGTGTCAACAGGGTCACAGTAATAAGGCTTCTGTGGTCTTTTTGGGCCAATGTCATACCAAACAGGGATTCCTTCTGATTTCTAAGTGCAATTCACACATGTTCCACATGTTGCTGTCCTTGAACCATAACAAAATATGCATAATCCAGTGTTTCTCCATACTCGCTGCACCAAACAGTTGTGTACAAGATGGGGCAAGGGGACCAGTATTGAGAAACACTGGTAATAATCTACAGCATATTTCCACAAATCTGCTAAATTCCCCCAGGGTTGCACTACATCTCCATGTATCAAAAAATCATTAATTAGTGAGGAAATAAGCAAATTGTTATGGATTCAGGGGGTTCCAGCAGAGCTTGAACTTAGTGAAGGTGAATCCATTCAGCATCACCCCTTCAGGTTACAGCAGGGGAGGGGAACCTCATCTTTGGAGGGCTGGTGTGGGTATAGGTTTTTGGGATGGCCTCTCAATCAGCCAATAACAGTGGGTCCCCAGGACTGGAGTTGAGAACCACTGTTTTATTATTGGCTGATTGAGAGGTCATCCCAAAAACCCGCACCCACCATGGCTCTGCATGGATCAGGTTCGCCACCCCTGGATTACAATGTAAACGGAGAGCTTCAGCATTATTATAAAATGTTCTGGGTTTGCCAGTTTTCCTGTCCTGCTTAACCACATGCTTATTCTGAAAGCCAGACAGGCTTCACAGGGTGACATGAGTGGCAATGCTGAAGCTGCGTTCAAAATGACACCCAGTGACTTTAAATCATGTTTGCCCAAAAAGTCTACAGCAGTCCCTGAATGGGAGACGAACACTGCAATAACAACACCTTTAAAAGCTTGGTTATTCATCTAATTTTATATTAAGCCCTCCATATTTGAATTTTTAAGCTGAGTTTACCATTATTCCAAAACTATCCAATTAGACATTACATTTAGGTCATGACATTTTTTTAAAAACGGTGTGTCATGCCTTTCAAACCAAAATATTTACAAACAGCGCTACTTAAATAATCTAATAAACAATACTGGTGTTTACTGCCATCTAGTGGTTATAGGCTTTATTACATCACACGTTTATCTCTCACAGTTCTCTACAAAATTTGTCACATGAATACATTAAACATATTTATATGTCCTCACTGCAAGATATTAGAAATGTTATGCCGAAAAGACACTTAAACTATTACAAAAAGCGTACACCTAAGTTTCAGTAGCAACCGGAGCTTATATTTATGAACATAAACATAACACTAATTTATAGCAAATGCACAGAAACTGCCAGAAAGTCCAGGCAAAACATCAGAGGGACCTCCACATGGCGGACAGTGAGGTGGCCACCTGAACCTGAGAGTGTCATTAGGGGCAACTTACCCAACATCGTCCATTATGCATCCAGACCACTTGTTATCACACTTGCATTCCCCTGGAAAGAGATGACATCATAGGTCACACGGCCCGACTGGTCACATGACCTGGGTCTGTGCCGTTAAGGGCACTCTCCTCGCAAACTGTTACCCCAAACGCCACACACGCAGCACAAATGACGGCTATGAGTGACATACCGCTCATGATCCTTTTCTTGTCTGAAAATATGCCAATGTTTTGTCCCAGAGATTGTGCCAGTGTGATTGCCATTTCATCTGCTTTCCCATACTAAAAGAAAGCATACAGCATTAAAATTAATAAACCAAATATGGTTATTTTCAACAAACGCATCTAAATGAACTGAAGAGTTATTTTGATGTTTTTGGAAAATTTACACAGCTTAGCGTGTACTGTCTGGTCTCATGACCCACATCTTCCATTAGGCAGATACCACCTTGGACAGTTAATCTTAATAAATAAATGTAAATATAAATAGAAGATTGTCCAGCAAGGCTGTGCAGGGTCGCTGTACCTCATTGACTCCGCCCCCTTTTGTCAGGGAGCACACGCCTCCCAGGTAAGAAGCTCCTCCCCGGCTGCTGTGGAAGCGGCTCCCTCTGGTGGACATAAGAAAAGGCACTTAGAAATACCAGCATCGCCGGCACAGACCAGACCAAGAAACGCTATTACATTTTATCTTGAACTTTAAATTCTATAGGGTAACATGACTCTCCGAAGCGGCTGCTATCCCCCACTTACGAGAACAGGTGCACAGAGTCGCACTTCTCTTTGATGAAGTCGCGCCGGTATTTCATGAATTCGCGCAAGGTGACCAGCGGGTCGTCATTTATATTGAAACGGTTTTCGGCGGCCCAGGTCTCCATCGCCACTAGGACGATCCGCGTTTTCAGCTGCTCTTTGAATATCTGCAACGAAACCGCGGAGTGTCAGCAAGTAGCCTCGCCTCCTACTACTTGAAAAGACGGGAATATTTAATAAGATTCCCCATGTGAAAGCATGTCACACGGGAACTGAGCATAAACAAAAAAAGGCCAGTGTCATAACAGGGGTGCGGGGGTCTGGTGGCATTAATTTTTTTTACTATAAGATAACGGTGAAGTGGCGTTAAACTGGTGCAGCGGGCCGGTGCAGCGCAGCCGTGCGCTTTAAACCGTCTCCGACCTGCGCTTATCTAAACCCAGAGGTAATTTAATAAATGACATCCCACATCCCTGAGGGAAATGAAATGTCAAGTGCATTTTTGAGTCAGAGATACAAGAAAAGATATATTAAAATATATGAAACGATTAAAACGCAACTTACTATATCAGCCATGTTCACGACGGACTTGGCGTAGTTATTTGTCTGACCGACAGAGAGCCGATGCTTCTTATACTGTTAGAAATAATAACAAACAAATTTTGTTATAGTTTAAAATGCTACAGAATCCATTATCTTATCCCACAAAAAACGGTAAGAAAAAAAGAAATTATATACATTTTAGGGAAATGCAATTTTACCATCAGGTGGTCGTTGATAACCATAAGCTCTATATACTTTGTCTCATCTTCAACCCTGCGGGTAACCCTGGGTACCTATGGGAGGAAGAAACACATTCCAGCAAGGCAACGGTAGGCCTACAGCTTGAGTGTGGGGGACCTGGGTGCAAACCAAGAATCTTTTACAGTCAATCGGTACTTTTGAGTTCATTCCATTAAAAGGCTGAATCGTTCGGGATCCACCTTGAATAGACTGTTTTTCCATTCATAAAATTGTGTTCAAATTTAATTACATTTTCATCCTTTTTTAACATTTCAACTAAAATATATATGTCTTACTAGTAATTTTATATTTAAGGATTCTGATCAGCATAACTGGTTAGAAAACGAATTGATGAAATTTTTACATTACACTCTCACTGAACGATTCATCGTTCATGAGCGACACAAATGTAGATTTGGATCTAACGGCCAACAGGGTCCGCCTCTGCTGACCCCTGAATGAGTGCATCCACTTAGTGTCTTATCAGTGTGTTTTTGTCATTTTGTAGGGCCCGCTGAGAACCCCGATGGCGGGGCGCTCACCTCTCTCTTTCTTCTCCTGAGCACCGGTCTGGGAGCGGCGGACGCCGTCATCTCCGGGACAGCGACTGTAAATAACGGCGCTGACATGTGTCATCAACCAACTATGTTATGTTTAATAAATCCAAAACATTAGTCTTGTGCGAGACTACTGCAGTGGATCAAGGAAATACATTTCTCTCTTCTACATGAATATTTACAAGAGAGAAACACGCATGGCTGTTTAATTACAGTGGTATTACAGTGGTATCAGGTTTGAATTGTGTCATAGGAATGCAGGTTTGCCTGTCTGTAGTAATTTTACAGTACGCCTTTCAGCAGAGCCCTGTAAATGTAGACAAACGTTCTGACAAATGTTAATACATCCACTTCAAACTGTTGATGATGAGTCCTGTCAAAGGAGTACGTTCGCGGTCCATGTTCTGACGCACTGCGTGAACTCACCGGGACGCACATCGTCCACCGGCAGCTCTGAACCCATCGACTTGTAAATCATATGAACATGGATGTCACCCTGTTAAAAAACAATAACACTTTTATTGCAGCGTCGGCGAGCTTTAACATCTCCCGGCATGCTCCGTGCGTGTTGTAAATAGCCCCTGTCTCCTGTCATTGTGCTGCGTGCCCAATTGTCACGTGGGCCATTACCCGTGTTTGTATACAATCCCTGCATTGTCCTCGCAGTTCTCTTTACAGAGTGTATGTAACTTCACACTGGGTGTGCAACATGTAGTTTGTACGTCTCCCTGTCTTGTGAGTCTTGGAGGTATCTATATGTGGTGCAGTGCAATTGCTGTCTTTGTGCGAGTCCTTTTAAGGGCTCATAATAAAGAGTCTGATGTTTGGGAAATGTTGCCTCGCTTCTTGCTCGCCGCTTCGGAGTCAGGGTTCGCTGGGCATCACAACTTACATTCACATGTACAACACATACAGTGGGTAGAGACTGCAATATGATGAGGTAGTCTAAATTATAAGATGGAACAACAGTGAAAGTCTGCACCACACAAAATGCAGGTTAATATTCTATTTTTTAGAAAGACTTATGATATAGAAATGGAAAGCAATGCACCAGTAAAAAATGAACAGAAAACTTGGGCTTCGATATTCATTTATTGTTTTATATGGTTATTAACTGATTTGTCTGGGGGCTCCAGGTAAAATTTCAACTAACCATCGACTACTAGCGACTGTGATTTATCTTTTACCAAGCGAAGTTTCGCTTCGGGGAAGCGCACGTGCGTTCACACAAAGTAATCCTTAGTCAATTTAATCTACTAGCGAAAGGGGGGAACGGACACAATGGAAGAACTTGACCACTAACGGGAGGAGTAAGGCTTAGGGTAACCTGCAGCGAGGGAGACGCTTACGCGTGTCTGTCAATCATAGCTTTGCTGCGTTTCCCATTGGGTATTTTGTAAGATTTCGCCCCCCCTCAGAGTTAGCTCAGATTGTGACTGGACAGATAACGCTAAGTCCCGCCCATCATTTATCGCTTGACGTCATCTGCTTAGGCAAAATAGGAAGGCATCTACAATAACTGAAAAAGAACAAAAAAAGACAACTTGGACGGTCTTGTAATGCCCGTTACTCGGCTTTGAACAGCCCCACTGAAAGTCAGGTACGTGGCTGTATGTAGCTGTTAGTAGCTAATGGTGGAATTGGCCGAAAGACTGATCGCAACAGGTCGTGTTTCATGCCATTTAGCTTTAGCCACGCAGCTAGCTCGCTAGCGGGCCGGACGCACTCGATACGGAGTTTCTGTTTCCTCCCATTTTCTCTCTCTTTCTTTAGATAAGGGTTTTTCTGACATGGCAGTAGTGTGGGTAGATGGATTGCTTAGCTACACATGTTCATCTTATATAAGTTAAATATGGTGACTTCAGTGTGTTAAAGACTGATTACTGTACATGAATCCAGATGTACAGAACGCCCAGATGTAGTTATTATTGTATAGTAATAATAATAATAATAATAATAATAAAAGAATCCCTCTGGGGGACCAGATACATCTAAATTATGTCTCTTGTGTACTGCTGTCAATTTCCTGTCTATTGTTGTCTCACCTTTCTACTCTCCCCAGGACCCCTTAATTACACACGGCAACAGCTGGGAAAATGTCGTGCCGTGACATCCACGCCACAAACTTGTTTGCCTTTCTCATTGCCCTGGTGTCGGTGATCGGCCTGGTAGTGGCAATGCTGATTCCACAGTGGCGGATCACCCATCTGATCACGTTCAACCGCAACGCCAGGAACGTGACCGTCTATGACGGGCTGTGGACCAAGTGCGTGAAGCAGCAGGGCAGCTCAGGCTGCTATTTCTACGACACCAAGTGGTACAGCCGTGTGGACCAGCTGGACCTACGTGTGCTGCAGTTCGCCCTCCCCTTCAGCCTCCTTTTCTCCAGCCTCTCGCTGCTGCTCTGCATGTGCGGCATGTGTAAGACTGCCTGCTGCTCCAGCAAGCCAGATCCTGCACCCTCCAACGGCGGGAACTGCCTGGTCAATAGCGCAGGGTGCCACCTGGTGGCTGGAATGCTGCTCTTTGTGGCCGGCGCCATCGCTATGGCTCCCTCAGTGTGGTTCCTTTTCTACACCGAGGTGCTGAACGAGCGGTATGACAGGCTATTTGCCAATGACTTTGCCGCCTACGTGGCCATTGGCTGCTCAGGGGGCCTCCTCCTGGCCTCCCTGCTCTTCTTGATGTGGTACTGCATGTGCAAGACCCTGCCATCCCCTTTCTGGCCTCCTCTGCCTGCCGTATCCACCAGCCTCTCCAACCAGCCTCTCATCTCCAATGGATACCCATCTCCTGTCTATGCCCCACAGCCCTTCCCTGCCCAGGGCTATGCCTCGGTGCCGGTCACCGAGCCCCAGGTCTTTGCCCCGCTTCAGTCCTATGCACCACCCTTGGGCTATGCCCAGAGCGTGGCGCCTCCCCCAGTGACATACGGGCCTGCCCGCTGCGGCTCCGAAGCCAGCTTCTCTCAGGCCTACACCACCCGCAGCTACGCCCCCTCGCAGGTGTATGGCTACAGCGGCAAGCGCTACTCCACGCGCTCGCGCCTCTCCACCATCGAGATCGACATTCCAGTGTTGACGCAGGCCAGCTGAAGTGGAGTGTGGTGCCTGATGGGGAGCAAAGGAACACCGCCCCCCAGGACTGCTGGGCATTAACAGAATGCTGCTTCATTAGCCCTCCGGTGGCGTGAGAAGAAACTTGCTGCCCCGGTAATCAGTGCCACCAATCCAGCAGATCCCTCTGCTGTACCAGCACGGCTGGACAGTCAGAACCATTAGAATTGGCAGCATTTATGATCTTAGATAATTTAGGTCCTTAGCAGATCTTTTTTTATAAATATTTTCAGCGATTCATTTATTCAGGTTAAATGCCTTTTTATGTGGAAACAAAGTCCATCCACCCATCCTGGGACTCGATCCTGCAGTCTAAGTCCAGGTCCATAAGTATCCTGCTGGATCGATCTAGCTGAATACGTTGCCTGGCTGTCCTTTGATTCTCCCAGTCTCAAAGGGAACTTTGCTTGGACTCTCTGTGCCTGCAGAGGTGTGGTGAAGGTCCATAGGCTCTCTGGAATCCCTCGTTAAGATGTCCAGCGTGCATTCCGGTGATGTCACACTGATATAATCACTTTAAATGGGCCAATTTTCCTTCTCTTGATAGTATGTGTTACGATGTTATATAAATCTCATTAAGGACATTATCTTTAAAGTGGAACATATTTGACACTAGCTAGTGCACTATTGCACTTTGCTACGCTCTGAACACTAGACTACTTACCATTTTTACTGACTACTCTTAGTACACATTTGTATATTAAAAATATCACTATTTTGTTACAAACTAAGACTACTTTATTCTGTAATACTACTATTTGCTTCTGAAGATTTATAGCATTTTTTAAATGTACAGCATTGTCATGAAGGACAGCAGCTGTACTGAAAACACTGAAAAGTGGAGTAATGTGCTAATGTCTGACTGCTTGAAGTCATAGCCTGTTTTTTTGTGATGAAAGCTGCTGCTCCTTCGTGTGTAAGAGTCGATTACTGCTGAATATGAAACAGTAAATAGTTCTGTATGTGTGATGCCCAGTCGCAAGCTAAATTCAGGTTATTTGGTTTTGCCTTAAAAACTGGCAGCTTGTTTTACATGAATCGTTAATGTTCAATGAAATGTATGCCAGACACTAATAAACTTGCACTAACTTCAGCTTCTGCATGATTCCGTAATACAAATGCCTTTGTAGACTCAGCAGATATGGCCCTTCTAAGGTGCACCTGCTCTCCGGGGTGTTTGACGCACTTCTTTCTGCTGTTATTTTCGTTAGACTTGGTGTGAGTAATCGGGCTGTGATGTCATTTCCTGTTTTCTTTAAAGTAGCCTTCAGCTACGTTGTCTTTCAGCAGGGGAATACACCTTTATGAGGAACACTTTCAATAAATGTATTTCAGTGTGAGTGTAACTGTTTTAGGTGTATAATGACACTATTTACTTACACTTAGAATAATTACTATAAAGTGCAGCCTTCCGCAGTTTGTTGACGGCCAGCATGAGGCCCCAGCCGTGAGTTGCAGGTGAACGTGGGAACAGTCAACAGCGCGGCCCCAGCTGCGTCTGCCTGCCAAACCTGACGTTTCCAACTGCGTTCATTATTCAGCAGCTGTGCTAAGAATGGCATTGCCGCAGCGCAAGTTACCAAGAAGGGCAGGCTGCCAGACTGCTGTGTCTTAGTGGGACCGTCGCGTCCCCACGGCAGGCAAGCGCCGGAGGCCAGGAGCGACGACAACCCTTGCTTCGAAATCCTGCCCTCGGCAAGGTGCCTAACGTGGTACGCAGATTTGTGCCCTCGCTAGGTGTGCCGGATCAGAACTCAGACGCAGCGGTTTTTGTCAGGGATGCTCCAGGGGAAGTGGCATCCATCTCGATTAGCACTAGCTAATTAAAAGCTGAATGCGCTCCTGGAAACACAGCATGTACAAGACGGCCTGCCCTCTGCAGGGCACAGGCCGGCACATAAACTGTATAAAGAGCAGCAGCCTTACGCTGCCTCGCCGTTTGGGCCTTGGACCGCGAGGCACAGGGCCAGCAGATGGCAAGAGAACATCTCTCCCGTTTTCCCCCTGGAGGAACCTGCTGACGCCTGGATCTCAGCAGGATCCACGGAGCCGATCTGCTGAGGGGACCCGGGGCTCTTGCCGGATTCAGCCCTACACCCCGGTGACCGCACCATCTGATCATGTTGGCGACCCCTGAACCGTGATCGTCTCTGGCGTGTGCCAATGCGTTTTTCACATCTGCTCGCAGAAGCCACTTTCCTAATGAGTCTCCTTATGCCAGCTTCCTTGTGAGAATGGAGTCCGGACTGAAGCTAGTGTACCAGCATTACATAGGATCTTCGAATTACTGCCATTAACTGCCATCAGTAGTCTTCTGAAATGAGCTTCGATTGTAAATAAACTGCTTTACCTATTGATACATTTAGCAGTATCCAGCATGATAACATGGTTTATTAAAATAAATACTCATGGTTACGTAACCGAACCCTGGTTATCCCAGTAAACAATAACTTTAGACCAAATGGTCCAGGTCACACAAGCGTTAATGCTGCATATAATTTTGGCTCTGATTTACTGCCTCTGTTCAGCCAAATGTTTAACCTGGAAGCTTTGCGAGTGGTTTGCAGTTTGAATGAGTCACTGTTAAAGTAGAGCAGCAATGGGTGCTGGCAGGAGGAAAAGTAAACAGTGAAGTTAAGGTAAGGTATCACTCCGCGACCCTTTTATGCACCATCTTTCACTATCCACAGCAGAAAGATACCTTCATTGGTACTGGAGCTGGTGACAGAACAGAAATGTAGTGATTGCAGCCTGCCAGCGTATGAGGACAAGGCTGAATCTGGATCATTTGCCTGGAGGTCTCCACCTTCAGTGTGCCACAGGACATGGTGTGTGCGTGCGAGTGTGTGTGTGTGTCTGTGTGTGTCTGTGTCTGTGTGTGTGTGTTTGTGTGTGTGTGTGTGTGTGTACGTCCACGGAGGATTAGCTGGCCACACAGATGGCTGCTCAGATGGCCCTGGTGGAGAGGTGCTGAGCAGAAAGACCACCCCGGGAGGATGCCGTCATGGCCGCCTCCGGCCCCCGCCCCCCAGGCACTGCCCCCCTGTGGCCATCCGCAATGGAAATGGGCGATGGCGCCTTTGCTGTGCTGCATTGCCGGGGCGAAGTCCAAAGCCTGGTGACCCGGTCCAAGAGGCGTGACGGGGACAGGCGGGGGTGGCTTGCAGATCAGGTCATGTGATGAGACATATGGCGTTCTCTGCAAAGGAAACTCTGTGGCTCCAACTTAGCTAAAGGGCTGCTGCTCCTTCTCCAGGAGTGTGTGTCAGAGGGAGAGAGTGTCTGTTTGTCTGTCTTTGCCTCAGTGTCTGAGCCTATGTGTGTCGGAGTACTTCTGATCCTCTGTGTCTCTGTGCTTCTGTCCCTCTGTATCTGTGTTTCTGTTCCCCTATGTCTGTGTGCTTCTGTTCCTCTGTCTATGTGTTTCTGTTTCTCTGTGTGCTTCTGTTCCTCTTTGTTTGAATGTTTGTTTCTCTCTGTCTGTGTTTCTGTTGCTCTGTGTCTGTGTTTCTGTTCCTGTGTCTGTATTTCTTCCTCTGTGCATGTGTTTCTGTTGCTCTGTGTCTGTGTTTGTATCCCTCTGTATCTGTTTTTCTGTTCCCCTATGTCTGTGTGCTTCTGTCCCCCTGTGTCTGTGTGCTTCTGTCCCTCTGTATCTGTTTTTCTGTTCCCCTATGTCTGTGCGCTTCTGTTCCTCTTTGTTTGAATGTTTCTGTTTCTCTCTGTCTGTGTTTTTGTTCCTCTGTGTCTGTGTTTCTGTTGCTCTGTGTCTGTGTGCTTCAGTCCCTCTGTATCTGTGTTTCAGTTCCCCTATGTCTGTGTGCTTCTGTTCCTCGTTGTTTGAATGTTTCTGTTTCTCTGTGTATGTTTTTTTCCCTGTGTTTGTGTGCTTCTGTCCCTCGTTGTTTGAATGTTTCTGTTTCTCTGTGTCTGTTTTTTTCCCTGTGTCTGTGTGCTTCTGTCCCTCGGTATCTGTGTTTCAGTTCCCCTATGTCTGTGTGTTTCTGTTCCTCTGTGTGTGTGTGCGTGTTTCTTCCGCTGTCTGTGTGTTTCTGTTTCTGTTTCTGTTCCTCTGTGTTTCTGTTCCTCTGTATCTGTGTGTTGCTGTTCTTGTCTGTTTTTCTTCCTCTGTCTCTGTGTGTTTGTTTCTCCGTGTCTGCGTCTGTGTCTGCGGGCGTGTGTTTTGCTTTCTGGATGCCAGACTAGAACAGGGGTAATTTGCTCACCACTAATCTGAGATGGTCTCGGTTCAGCCAGAAGTCATGTGACCTGCTAGGCCCATACATGCCACAGCACTGTCATGCTGACAGATGGCTGAACACAGACTGACATGCTGGTACAGTCCCTGTCACCTGCTGCCCAGTCCTCTGGATGTCCCCAGTCACATGACAGACTGAAGGCCCCTGTTTGATACATTGGTTATCACTCTATTTACTACAAAACGATTATATTATGAGGCTTCACTGGGCTGACCATCAGCAGATTTTTACTTAAAAAAAGCATTAAATTATACATTAAATCTGGCTTCAGCAATTTAGGATTTCACATCTCATCTTTAGGGTTCCGGATTCGATTCCAGCCCAGGCTCTGTGCATGTGACTTTTGGAACATTTCCACTGCCACCAAGAATCAAGCAGTACCCAAGAAGTACCCAAGCTGACATGGCCCGGCTTAGTTACACAAAAATGTTCCGAGGACAGAACGAAAAATGATTGGTCACGCCTCCTCTACAATCTGATTGGTTCTCTCTCTGAACCAATCATTTTTTGTTCTGCCCACAGAGCATTTTTATGTAAGTAAAACTCACAAGCAGCGAAATGGCATTTCTATATATTCATTATCAGTAGTATCGTACCATCAGTCGGGGGGAAAGGGGGTGTTTGCTATGTTCTATGTTAATGCTTGTTCATGTTCTTCTTCCAATGTCTTTTAATAAAAATTTGATCACAAAAAAAGTAGCATCACACATTGCGATGTATTCATGCATTTCCCATAACTTGGAACTTCTTAATTTCCAACCACGTACTTTGAAAAGTATTATAGCACAGCTCAACTAAACGGATTTGTAATGCTCTCGTTGACACTAACATAAGACGGCGATTCTCACAGATGTGCTAATTGAAATTAGCACATAATAAATCATGACATACCGTAAAAAGCGTCTCTTCGGTTTTACATCACTGTCGCTCTCCAAACCTGACAATGCCATTACCGAGCCGACCCTTCTGCAGTAGAAAACCGAAGTGAGCCAGAACCGGGCCGTAACTAGTCTCTCTTTGCTGTACGGCTGAGGTACACATCGGTTCCTGTATGCCAATGGAAAAGCACCATTTGTTTGGGTCTCGCGCTCACTTTCCTAGTAAGAACACGTGACAGTCCTGTCACAAACCACCAGGGTCTGCATTTCCCGAGATTGGTGGCCACCCCACATGCAACCGCTGTTACAGGGCAGCCAAGGTCTTGAGGTGCCCGCAACACTCACACATTTACATATATATTCTTCAGCCTCTGAAAAGGGCATGGTAGCCTCCTTTTGGGTATCAGTCATGTCGCACGTGGTGACTGCCGTCATGCTGTTTGCCCCCCCCCCCACGTTAGGATCACAATCGTTAATCTGAATGACGACAGGATGCATGCAGACTATTTAGCAATGCTTATCTAACTGACTCAGTACCTAAAGTGAGTCATTCAGAGTGCTTCAAGACCAAGCCGCCATTGGCACGTAAACTGAAGTTTTGCAGAAAATTTAACATTACTCCCTTCAATCTTGTGTTACATAAGCGACAGGAGGCCGTGGGGCCACTCTGTCCCTCTGATTGCTGCCAGTATTCCTGTCTCTCACGCTCCAGTCACATGTAACCCGACGCTGTCGGAAGTGGCTATTGATCGAGACCCCAGTGTACGGTCGATTCCATAAAAATAGCACTGCGTGATTTTTGGGGTCATTAGCAGGACCCTCCCTCCAGAAATGTGAGATCCCCTCCACAGAGCAGACTTCCCTGACCTCATTCACCCATCCACTCACAGCTGGAGGCAGCACAAGAAATCCCAGGTTTCCAAGAGAGATTGGGATCAGGAAAAGGGTGGACTTACAGCATCGCCGTCCGCTCCTCCCGGCTCGATCATGTAAGTGTGGTTTCCATCAAAAAACAGTCCACTGTTGATGAGAAGAGAAAGAAAGACTGTAAGGATAATCGACTGAGGATAATCGATCCAGAGTCAAGATGTTCGGGATACACAGATTTTCTTGTTCTGTGTCAAAGGTTCAGATTCTGTGGGCTGTGATGCTCCTATGACTCCTTAGGAGTATAAAGGAAACCAAACTGACTCAACGGACTGTAGCATTTCTCAAACTATCTGTGGGAAGCATACTTGGGAATACATCTGGTGAAACTTTTCCATACTGGAAGATGCCCATTAGTCGCGGACGTAGTCCGAGCAAGGAAGCTTACATGACCTTGCAATGGGCGTCTCAGGTACCACAGCCTATGGTACTGGAGTCGCCGGCTATCATTGAATGGATGACCCTGTAATTTGTAGATGTGTGGAGGATCATTTTGGGGCATGGCATGATCTACAAAACTTCTAAAAATGTGTAAGATGGATAATAGCTAACACTCAACCCATCTGGGTCTGCTGGCTCGGAGGGACAACTGAGGAAGTTGTCCTGGGCCCATGATGGGGGGTGTTGGGTGCTGCTGAGAGTCCAAGAGGGAGGGGTTCCACTTCATGGGAGCCCGATTAAAGTCATTTTCTCTCAGGGTTGGGAATTCTGCAGGCCTGGCCCACCCACACCTCTGTGCCAACTAATAACTAGACTGATGCTGGTACACATTCAGAGGCTGGATTCACAGCACAGAGCGGAGTGTGACAGCTTTAAATAACAGAGAGCTCAGGAATATAAATGGAAAATCTTCCTGAATTGAAATTACCATCATATTTAGGGTTGATTAACACAACAGGCGATTAAAAGGGAACGTGTTAAAGTAGTAATTACACCATCACATGATTATGAAACATTTCACGCTCTTCCAGTAGCCAACAAATAGAAAAAAATTATTAAACCGAAAATAAGGGGGGTGCACTGGCCTGGCTCTGGATCTGCAGAGCTGGGCATGTCTTTTTAGCACTCTAGATGCCCCGCCCTATTTTGGATTGCGGGCAGCTCAACAAATAGCGCCCCTCACAGGCAATTGAGGCAAAGAGCCACCACACAGGGTTCAGAGAGAGCTGAGAGCTCACATGCTCTCTGCTGCTTCAATGGGAGACACAGTGTGCCCAATCTCAAAGTAAAATAGTTCAGTTTGGGACCATATTAAATCCACAGATTATTTCACAGTGTTCAGTAAACAGGTATGTTCCAACCTGTGTATATTCACTTCACTGGCACACACCGTACATTAAAAAGCAGCACATTTTTTATGCTACCAGTGAAAATATTTCAGGTGTAAGAACGAGACAGATAAATGAAACAGAATCCGGTAAAGTTATTCCAGATGCGAGGAGGCTTTTTTTTCCTTCATATCATGTTTTCAAAGCTCCCTTCATCATCTGAGGAGAATTTCTGCTACAGGCCAGCTGTGATGTGCTGTGAGTTTGAAGCACGGGTTCAGACCTCAGCGGACGCCCGTGTGAAGGCCTCTCCTGCACCCGAAAAGCGGCCCAGAGAGGCACGACAGCTGCGGACGTGCTCCTCTTCCTGACAGAAGGTCAACCACATGGCCGTTTCTGTATGATCACCACCCAGAGCCCAGAGATACTTCTGTTAATGTGCTCTGCGGGTAACGTAAAACAAGACTGTTCTAATTTTTACACGTTCTAATCATGGTGCCATAAAAACAGCAACACTACAGTACCGTTTAAAAGCCCAATCCAAAATTATACTGTCAGACAGCACCAATACCTAGGAAATGATCAAAACAAGGTTGATATGAGGGGAACTGACAAACATGATCTCTGTAAGGAACAATCTTTCACTTCACTGGCTCACTCACTTTGTGCATTTTGAGGAACTAAAAATACTGACGTGAAGACCTGAAATCTTCCAGAATTCTGTGCGGCAGGATGACGCGGGGAAGGAAGCAGGCAGAGGATGTGTGTGTGTGCGAGTGTGAGCTGGGGGGTGTTAGTGCTAAAGCTCATTGGACACTAAAAAGAGGGACCCTCCAGTGAGACTAATTCGATTCCTGGCACGTATCAGAGCTTGGGACGTGTCCCACGCCGGGGTAGCAGACAAAGGAATCGTTTCTGAGCACCGAGCATTGTTCCCACAGAAATGAGAGGCTGTGGGGGGGGGGGGTGGGGGGTGGAGTAGTCAAGCGCTAAATAACGAACCCTTAATACACTCAGAGACCCTCACCAACCACGACAAGGTGTATTTCAAACTATTGTCTGAGGGCCAGCATATGAAGGCCTGATGGAAAAGACTAAATAAATAAGGAACGGGTCTTCAGTTTCAAATGTGCAAAGGGTTCGCACAGAATATTCTGGAATGCCAACTAAACTCAGACAACAGGCGGAGATTGGATTGTGTGTTATTCAGCACAGAGTCAAGAGGAGACCGACGAGGAGAGAACGGAAAAACAATGCCAAATATCAGCAGAGAAAACAGCATACAGTAATTACATTGAGAACAGCATACAGTAATTACATTGCAGTAATTGCTAAACAGGATAATTGCCACTTAAGTCCATTACTACTGCACAGAAGAAATGCTTGCGGAAAGCGGCATGGTGTGGCACTGGACTCCTGTGCATTCCTGAGCGTTTCTGTATAGGTAATTAGTCATTTGTTGCCTCAGCTCCACTCCTTCATCTTTACAGGTCCCAGGGGGGAACGGGGATGCTTACTGCAGTCCGTGGCAGGTGGAGAGCGCCACATAGGATGCCGGGATCCCTCGAACTTTGCCCTGGTAGTAGCAGTGCTCGCCACCCTGCAGGAACACACAGGTATTACATATTAGCGCAGAGAGCCACTTCCCAGAAACAGCCAGTGAGAATGATCTATCTCTCTCTCTCTCTCTCTCTTTCACACACACACACACACACACACACACACACACACACACACACACACACACACACACACACACACACACACA
>JAAGVU020000129.1:11676195-11718023 GCA_011763525.2 Mormyrus iriodes
GAATGATCTATCTCTCTCTCTCGCTCTCTCTTTCACACACACACACACACACACACACACACACACACACACACACGTCCTCCAGTTATTTCACTTGTGATGGTGTTATTTCATAGCTCAACACTGTATTTTTAGTGCACAACAGTGGTGCAGGCCAGAGAAAGTGATACACGATGAAATTGCCATTAGCTTATTAGCATTAGCTTCCCCGATGATGTGGAAACCCAGCATTACATGCAAACACCCAAGCCTTTTAAAGTTCTGTATTTACTGTGACAGATCAGATCATTCAAAGGTACAAAAGCAGGAACCTGCCGGACGTTCCTCAGTCATGAGTCACAGCCAAAACCCACCAGACTCTAGACGACAGTCCCAAATCCCATTAGGTTCCTCTCTCTCCCAGAAACCCACAGCTAAGTTTGTTTTTTTTTTTTCGGGACAGCCGTCCCAGTAGAGTCCATCTCCGTAAACCCCGACGGAGAAAGGCCCAGCGTCCAGTGGTCCTGCTGGCCACCCCACACCACGTGTGTCTGAGGCCTGCACCATTAGTGAGGCCTCTCCCTGTGGACTCCTCCATTACAGCCTCTTTAGGGCCTGACGGCTTTTAAGGCCGAGGGCGCCTTCCGATGGACGCGGCTGCTTTTAGCGGCAGATCGATTTCAGCCCCCACGCCGGACGTATTACTGTCAGCCAGCGAAGCGTCTGCCTGGGCCAGGTGAGCAGGGCGGCTTCCGCAGTGCCTCCCTGCAGCGCATCCCATCAGCACAACAGGACGCCGCGAGGAAGCATTTTCCTGGCTGTAAGAAGGGCTGCCGCGTACCAGTGAGGTCATCAAAGAGGCCCTAATTCTCCGCCCGCTTCCCAAGCCTGCTGGATGGCATCTGGGGACCTGACCCAGCGATGTAAGGCATCAAATATGTTCACATGTGCGGTTTACCCTCAATTACACCTCCCCCCAGTGTCCCATTGCCATCTGACCAGCGGCCTGGGTGAAAGCACGTCCAGGCCAGGCCTCCTGCCGGACCCGGAAGGAGATCCTGCAGCCTTGGGTCTTGTCGGAGGAGGGGCACCACATGTGCTCCCTGTGAGCAGCAGGCATGCTGGGAAGGACAGATAGTGAGCTGGGGGGGGGGGTTAGCAAGAGGGTTATTTATAAACGGTGCCCTGCTCCACAATCGAGTGCTGTTCCTGAAACTGCCGCTCTAGTTCTACTATCACGAGCGGGATACCCGCGGTTACACCTCTCCCCCCTGTGAGGTCTGTTATGGTTGAAGACATTTCCATAAAACAACTTACGAAGGCCCGAACCGGACGTCCCAGAGACAGTGTGGGCCAGGAGGCCAACACACAACAATCATTTCACTCACAAAAAATGCCTCATTCCTTTCCGTTCGAATGAATGCTTGGAATCCAACGAAAGGTTCTTTCAATATTTGATGTTCAAAAAAAATATGTTTAACTGACCCAGATTGAGGTAATTAGCAAGGGGACGACCAGCTCTGTCAGTGTGGCCCGTGAAAGCAGGACTGGCATAAACAAGTAGGCCGGCGTGACCTTGCCCAGGATGGGTGGGTCCCTCCCTCCCAAAGGGAGGGGTTGGGGTGCTCTGGGGGGTCCACCATCTCCCTAACCACCGTCACCCGTTCAGAGATGGAAGCGAGTGGCGGGCCAGGGTTCACAGGGCAGCAGTCCTACCCTGTGGCTCGACAAATGCTGACCAATCACAGATTTTTCAGATGATTGCAAATATTTTTCAACATGAACTTATGGGACTTTTTTATCACTGGAAGTTCACAGCCTTGCGCATTTCAAGCCGTACTCAACTAGTCAACAAATGCCACAGCCAACATCAAAAAGCGGCTGTAGTTCTCAGAGGGAAAAAGTCCTACAGAGAGCAGTAAAAACAGCAAAACAAATCACTGATTTGGCATCACAGACCTGTAAGCCTCACAGTTCACCAAAAGGCTCCTTTCTGCAATAAGACCAGTTGCTAACGGACTTCTTATGCCTTTAAATACACCCCTCTGTGTAACTGTATAATGTTTTTTAGTAAATCAATCACTGTAGCATCCTCTTCCATTCTGGCATATGGCCTGAAAATTCACTTCCTGGTTCTGTAACATTATCCAATCGATTTATGTAACCGATTAGAAATTTACATAACACAGATGGATTCTGGGTAGGGCTCATTAGATTTCATCAACTGGTCTCCTCCTGGGACCTGAACCTGGTCCCCTCACACTTACAAGTCTAGTTCCTTGACCAGTAAACTGCTTTGGGATTGCTCTACCAAAAGGTTTAGTACCAACCAAAATATAAGGGTTAAATCACGCTTTAAAAAAAGTAATGAAATTTTTAGCATGAAAAAAACACAAACTCTCTTATTGAGGGCAGCACAGCCTGTGAAGATGGAGGTGGAATTATTCATAATGAATAAATATTAGTCGAGGCAAATAGGGCAGACTGCAAGGCTGATGGTAGCACCATGCTAACCATTTAAAAATCTGAAACAGGCACGAAGAAGATTACTTATTAAACACAGTGGGGCTGTTTCTCCGACCTGAAGACGCCCTTTTGAGGACCTCAGGGACAGGAGGGCTATGGTATTTTCAGTGCTCCCCCCCCAGGTGCGTGATTCAGATGGTTTAAGGAGGACTCTCAGTGACCCACGACCCAAAACAAGCACATCTTTGTAACCAGAGTCAGGAGACATGAAATGTAATAAGGATAGCAAACCGCTGGCTTGTAGGATTATCCCCGGATAGAGCGGGAATATCTGGACCTAGGAGTTGTGCTCTGTGAGTCTATTTCTCCAAAGGCCCCCTACAATTTTAATACGCTTAACTTGGAGGTTTTATGTAAAGCTGCTAATTAAATATCATAGGGTTAGGGTTAAGCTGTAGCAAGGGTTTATAACATGAAAACGGGAAAAAGAGTCAAGTCCCATTGCATTGGTGGCTCACGAAGTTGGTTGCTGGGTTAATTTGTGCGAGGTACTGAATACAGCCCCAGAGCATTAATATTGTCCTTGAGCATTAATATTGACCCCTGAACATTAATACTGCTCCATAAGTATTGATAATGCCCCTACCATTTGAATGCACATTTGACTGACTTTACTACAAATTTCAAACTACTCTCAGATTTGCCATTTAGGGCATTCTAAATAAAAAAAATTATTTAGGGCAAACATGTCAGTTGTATATTTATAAAAATCAATATATGAAACATTTTGTGTTGCATCATAGGCTGAAAACCCCATCACACGAAGGGAGGGGCCTCTCCGACACTGACCTGGGTGAGGGTAGACGTCCCATCCTGCGTGATGTGCCTCTCCACGTACTTCGAGGACAGCAGGTCGCTGGAAGAGAGAAGAGGGAGGTCAGGAAATGAAGCAGAGCCGCCAGCCGACACCCGTCTGTTCAGGTGCGTCACTCATTCGCTCAGCCACGCGCATAGAACGCGATGATCGCCCCCTATGGATGGTGTCAGGTCTTGCTCGCTTCACTGTCCCCCAATGTGTCTGTAAAATTACCAATGAGCGGCGTGCACCGTGATCTGACCAGGTGGGGAGTCCGCTGAATGCAGTTGCTATAGTTCTCTGTTTAAATGCCATTCTTTCACAACAATATAAAATCCCCATGTAGCCTAACGGAGCAGCAGAACATGATCACGCCTGGTAGATGGGTGCATGAAGTCAGCCCTGATTCTCTGCAGGTACCCCAAGGTTCATTCAACCCCTCATCCACACCACAACCTAATCACTGCAGCAGTTCGGCTTTATTCAGTCATTTAAAGGCTCTGCAGTACCACATCTACATTTACAGCAGCAGTGCCCCAACCAACACGCCTGTTGTTTTTTTTCATGCTAAAAATTTCATTACTTTTTGCCTGCTGTTTCATATCATCAACTGCTCTATAACTGACTACATGTCAATCATCTAGGGCCCCATCAAGCTGGCGACAGTGGGACACTGCGAGCCAGTGTCCAGGGCATGCTGTTCAAAGTGCTGAAATGTGCCTTTGGTTTGGGCCTAAGTAGTCGTCAGTCCCCAACAGAAACCCCATTCTGTGTCTCTCTACAGTCTCCTGCTGTCAACGCATTTGGTTACAGTGGGTCAGAGAAAATCGGGAGAGCCCAAGAAAACTGTGGAATGCCAAAACCTGATCAACTACTCATTTCATGCAACTGTTTCGCTTATGATTTAAAAACTATGCTTTGGTTTTCTCTCTCTGTTAAAGAAAAATAAATTGATCATTTCATGGCTCTCTTCAGGGCCTTTGAAAAAGCAGCCGTTTGCTTTCTGGTGCCGTCCTTCAGTATTGGACACCGAAGCCTCCGTGGAGAGATCGTGGGGCGGCAGGAAAGTATCTCCCAGAAGCATATATTCACAGACGCGATAAACTGAATACTCGAAGAAAAGGCCTGATTGGATAAAACAGGCTGTCAGAGCAGAGTCTGTCTCTAACAGTGACTCAGAGCCAGTGACTCAGAAGCAGCACTTTCACCGTTAAAACCACAAATAGTCAGTAAAAACCAGCCATCTGAAGACACTGGTGTACTGTCAGCGAATTAAGATGACCATCCACCCTGTTTTATTATGGGACCAGCCCAGCTTAAGTCTTTTTAGCAAAGGCATCATCTGGAATGTGGACCAGCATCCTATCCATCATAAAACTCTGTCCTGTAAGACTCCCTCCCACCCCGGTGATCAATCATCCCAGTGAAATCCATAAACAAGCCGGATCCCCTTCCAAAACAAGAAGCAGCGAAGACGGCCTTGTAAGTACGGCCATGGACACGCCAGCGTGAAGTATTAAAGGGGAAAGATATGGGGGGATGAGCCAAAAACGGAGCAGGGCAGTACAAACCCTCCCTGCAGACTAGAGGTTGCACTGGCCCTGTAGGCCCCTCTAGGAGGCGGGACATCTGACCCCCCCGACTGAGATGGATTAGAGTCCCCACCCCAGAAAGAAAGCTGGCAGCCGGCTCCTCACACAGCACCGTGGGTCCCCTGAGCACGCTCTGTCCTGGTCCCCAGAGCCTGGCAGCCTGTCACTGCTGCATCTGGGTGAAATTCAACGGGACGTTCACCACTGAGGGGCCACAGCCTCCTTCAGCCACCACTCTCCTTAAAGCCCTGTGTCCATGACGTGCATCCAACGTTAACGTTCTATGAACTGGTTACACTTAGATTAGCTTTACCCAATACAGGGTTTTTGAGCAATTTTAATTTCTTTAACTGTATTAAACTGGCTTTTCATCCACTTTGCTGGAATAGGGAAAGCGATTGCATCCCTCTGGGTCTAACAGGCCTGTAGGCAAAGCCCGCAATGACAACAGTGTGACCACACCTCCCTCTGGACCTCAGACCCGCCAGCCGTGTTGATCCTCATTAGCATATGGGTGGATCAATACCACAAGGGAGGCTGTCCTCTGCTACATGAGCTCTGAAAGCCCGGACAGAATAGGACTAACCCCATAGGGCAGTGCTGTGTCCAAATCCACAGCCTTTTCGTGCCTCTGTCTCAGGAGAGTAAGCATATTTCCCATAAACATGCCCTCTGATGCTGTCAGCCCGCCCGGCTGAGCCGTTTCTATGCCCTTAGCTGCCGCTAACTTTGACTTTAAGCATAAACTTAATTAACAGCCCCGGTCCCCAGTGAAGCCCCTTAAAACTCTGCGGCGATGGGGGGAGGGGGGGGATTACCACCTTGCAGACTCCGCCCTGAGGCCACATATTGGTCTCCATTTGACTCCAGCTCACTGACGGCTCCTTTCCCAGAAGTCCCGTTGCTTTCTGAATGGGTTGATTAAGAGACACACGTCCATTTGCATATCTGCACCAACGTCCACCAATCAGAGCACGGATTACTAGCAGCTCCCGACAGGTCAAGCTGCGTGGAATATATGGAGATGGCTGGCAGGAAATGGAGGAGCTCTGAGCAGTGGTGCATGCTGATAACTGATTTTTGCTTTTAATTGCTTTGGGATTTGAATAATTTATTGAGCAGACAAAGGCCATTGCTCATGTACTCTGCTGTTATGGACTCCATTTGCATGGGCCCCGTCTCCCAGTAATGCACCTCACTGAAGCCAATGCCCAGAGAGACGAATTAGAGCCAGTCGGTGCATTAACATTTATTACTGACATGAAAGGAATTCGTTCTGAGGAAGGGTGCTTACGCTTGCCAGCCCCCCAACCCCCACTGCCCTGATTTGGCTCCGGATGGACACAGGGGCAGAGAGCATGCTGTGTGTGGGATCAGGTGTGGCACGGCTCTGGGGAGTGTGATGGCACTCCTCCCATGCCCCCCGTCCATGAGAACGCTCCTGTAAGTGTGAGTTACACTCGTGTGGGCTGGAGATTCTGGTACCACACTCACTGCTGCGTGAACTGTGTGGAGAGGACTGGACTGGAGTGGGCTGGTACCCTGCAGCCTTTCAGAACACAAACCTAAAACAAGTATGCATAGAGATATAGACACTGATACTCACTGATATACAGATACTGATACTCACTGATATACAGATACTCACAGATATACATAAACTGATGCTCACAGACATAGCGAAACTGAAACTCACAGATATACCAATACTCACAGAGACACAGATGCTCATAGAAATACAGGTACTCAGAGATATACATAAACTGATGCACACAGATATATCAATAAAGATACTCACAGAGACAGTAACTCACAGATATACCAATACTCACAGACATACTGATGCTCATAGATACAGAGTTATTTATTTAGCAGATGTTTTTATCCAAAGCAATGATTCTTTGAGAAAGTAGAATCAGACATGCAGTCCCCCGAGCAATCGAGGTTAAGACCCTTGCTCAAAGGCCCAACAGTGAAATCACTCTGACAATCCTGGCATTTGAACTGATGACCTTCCGATCACAAGCGCAGTGTCCCAACCCACTGAGCCACACGCCACCCCCCCACATACACAACAGAGTTACTCTGAGATACACAGACAGATATAGACACACATGCACAGATACAGAGATACACAAGCAGTCACAACCCCCCAAACACAGACGCACCTGCACTGGAAACCCCTCCAGTGACTGACACACACACACACTCACACACACACACTTTAGTTAGACCCCGCCTTGCTGAATCAGCAGTGGCTGAATCTCTTACCGGCCTTTTTCACAGGGAACAACACAACTTGTTCCTTCATTAATCATGGCCCCCTCCCCCCGCAACTCTGTGGATGCTTCTCTTCTCCCCTGGTCCATTTGGGAGCACATCCCCAGCCCCCTGGCACCTACTTGTCCCCCCCCCGGCTGGTTCCTACTTGTTTACATGGGCTGCTGCAGCTGCCACATGACCGCTGTCCTCCGCTCGGATCGGGAACCGCTTATGGTCGGCTCTCTGCCCACTGACAGGCTCCAGGACAGTCCCCCGCTCCCCCGCGGCATTAATGGGAAGAGCTGATCCGTATCTGCTGGTTTCTGTGACCCAGCAGTTGGAGCCTGACGCCCAGGCCAGAGCAGAAGGTAGTTGCAGAACGTCAGCATGAATGCAGGCCAAGGAAATAAATCTTAAGAGCCTCCCCCACACAAAAACACGCTTAGTTTGGAGGAACATACCCCTTGCTTATAAAGTCAGTTACATAACGAAAATTCTTTTCAATATTCTGCCTGCCCTATTAAGCAAAAGGATGACAGGGTGTGGTTACCAGAGTATTTTCAACCAATCCCATCGACCGGCCCCCAGCTAGCTCCCCCTACACACAGACATAGCGTCTTCCACGCTAGCTGCTTTCACTTCCTTTTGTTTTCCGGTTGTTGCATTTTTTTTCAGTAAGTGCTGCAGACTCACAGACCCTCCCCCCCAGCACACAGCAGGTACCACTTCGAAGGCGGCTGCACGCACATTGCTCTGAAAGCACACCATCTGGTAAATGGGAGGCCTGGGGAGAAAGTGCGATGCGCGGTTGTTTTAATTAAGATGGCGTCGGGGTAAATAAAGGCTCTCCGTTTGCTGTCCCCACCCCCCCAGGCATTCTGGGCTCGCTCGGCGCTGGCCCCAGTACACTGACCGTACGCGTACACCAGCGCACAGGGCATGGCCTCCGATGTCTACTGTCGCTATGGGCAACGGAGTCCAAAAGCACGCAGAACAATGACCCAGTGTGGATGGACTGGCGACGGGACCTGAACACCAAAAAGCTCAAGGCTCAGGACGAGCCAAACTGGACCCTGGTTTCCGTGGGACAGAACCAGGCATCAGATCCAGGCATGGTACAAATATGCATGTTCCTTTTCGTTATGGGTAAAAATAATAATAATTATCATAATCTGTTAGAAAAATACAGCCTGTTTCCCTTTAAAAACGTCGAGATGGTCATTTCTGTCCATGGGTCTGGTTCTGGCACTTTTGGCTGTGTTCTGGATTCCTAAATGTGGGGGATCCAATGATCTGGCACAAACACATACAGAAGACGCCCGTTTTTACCCAGGGTGCCTGCCGCACCCACTGGGTTTCCATCCATTACCAAACGAGTTTTGGATGCGCTTTGGGTTCGGATCGAGTGCCTCTGCATGACTGTGAAGCAAGCGTCGGGGAGAGCAGGTGCTGGCAGGCCGCATTCACACCTCCTAATCCTAACGTCTCCCTCCCGCTTCCAGAATAAGTGTCCCCCCTTCCATGAACCACAAATAAACCAGGATGGGCTGTTCCCGTTGAATGCTGGGGGCTGAGCGTTGCTCGCCCACGTTCACTCACTGCTTCTGGGGCGTCGCGGGGGCAGCCGAGACCAGCAACTTCCTGGGAAATTTTGAATTTTTCCATTTTTGGGGGTCTTTTTACCTACGTGCACCCATGGTTCCCGAATTCAGATTAAAACAATATAGAAAAGAGCTCAGAAGAGACCCCCCCCCCCCAGATGCCAGACTCCGGAACAGCTCCCTGGTAGTGGGCAGGTCGTCAAACAAAATGTGCCCTAAATATGTCTGGGCGACGGGCTCCTCACAACAACGCACACATGCACAGGGATGTATGAAAACATGTCCATCCTTCTCTCGTCTCTTTCTTTCTTGTTTTTCTTCTCTCACTCTAACTTTCTCTTTTATTGGAAGTATAGACACACACTCACATGTACACACACGCTCGACCACAGGCGGATGAAGCAGAGGTAGGGAGGAGGGCAGCCTCCATCATAGATGGGGGGTGGGAAGGTTATGAGAGATTGTAATTTCAACACACCAGGGGCTTTCGGGATCAAGGGGCTCAGGTGTGGGAGGCACCTCCCCCCAACTGACCCCCAATGTCCCGTCGCTTTCTGCCACTGTCCTCAGAAGCGATGTCATTCTGCTCCTTCCAGGATAATGTTCACCCCCCTCCCCAGACAAATACACCACCCTCACCCATAGCTCACCCACTCAAGGGTGCAGAAAGGACGCTCACCAGCATGAACTCATTATCTCAGCCATAAAGCAGGTCTTCCCCTCCCCCCTTGTAAATTATACATGAGGTGAGTTTGCTACCCTGCAACAGGAGAGGCAGAAGCTGTGGAACTGCATGTTTGTACCACCTGCCAGACGGCATGTAAACCTGCCTAGAAGGCAAAAGAGCAGGAGCAGAAGAGGAACATCCAAAGCACCGGCTCTGAGACACTGACTGGTCATTGCGAATTTATACCCCCTACCCAACATCACTGCCACGGTGGGGGGGGGCGGGGTGAGAGGAGGAAGACATCACTGTGCCCTTGCCAAGCTTCTGAAGAGTATATAGTACTAAGAGCAGGAAACCTGGTGACTGGCCTCATGGTTACCAGCTGCTGAGCAGAGGAACCATGCTGGAAGCACTCTGGAAACACACCCGAATTGCACTGGAAAAGCACTGGAAACACAATAGAAACACGCTGGAAATGCACTGGAACCACATTGAAAATACAATTGAAACACATATAAAATGTACTGGAATCACACTGGAAAAACAATGGAAACACACTGGAAACGTACTGGAAACAGAAAAAACAATGGAAAGACACTGAAAATGCATGGGAATCATACTGGAAACACACTGTAAATGTACTGGAATTATGCTGGAAGCACATTAGAAGCACACTGACCCTCCACACTAATTGTCCCTCTGTTTTCCTTGCTTTTCTCCCCATAGGAATTAGGCTAATGGAAAGATTCCAGCCTCAAGGGCTGAACCTGAACGGAACCTGGATACGGAACAAAGCCAGTTATCGAAACAAGAGAAACAGAATGGTACTGCTTCAGTGATATGAAATGACCTAACAGGATCCCACAATTTGCTCCCCCCCCCGTGAACTCCTCCCCCATTCCTCCACCCCCTCTTTCTGCCAAGCCGAATGCTGTATTTTGATGGATGCATCCTGCACATGTACATATATTACAATATATTACAGTCCCTCAGCTCTCAAGCAAGTTTACAACAGGAGCCCCCCCACCCCCTTGCCCCCAGCCACTAATCAGGCCACTTTCTTCCTGTATCACATTGCACGTGTACATGTATATACAAAGCCATGCAGTTTATTGAATGCCTATCAGGTTGTTTCTGAAAAACCTTCCTGGAATCTCACAATTAGATGCCATCAGTTTTTGCGACAAAAATACATTTAAAAATGAGCAGCTGATTAAGAAAATAACAACCTCAGACACTGAATTTACATACAAACTGCAATCTGTGAATTACTAACAGGACATAAAAGCTTCAGCAGACAGTCGCTCGATTACGATAGGAGAGGAACAAACCCAGTTATTTCGGCCAGCTGTCCACGAGACCCCAGGATGTCATGGTGAACATTAGCGCACAAGCTGTTCACTTCCCCTTGGAACATAATTACAGCACGCCACAAGGACCCCTTTCGTGTGTCCTGAAATAATGGGGGGTTGGGGTCCCTATCTGAGAGCTGCTTCAGACTCACAGAAACATTAATCACTAAGCAAAACGTGCTGCAGAATGGCACGAAGTGTGCGGGGGGGGGCAGGGGGGATGCGAGAGACACCATCAATAAGCAAGCAGAGGCACATCCCCTTACCCAACTCAATTAGCAGGAGAAATCACACTCTGACTAAGGAGGGGCCTAATTAAAAAACAACTTTGAAAAATAACACTGCAGTTATTAATAAGCAAAAATGAGCAATGAATTAGGGACACGAGAGCCCCATGGGAAATGGTTTACAGGCACAAAATAACACAGAAAGCACCCATCCCTAAACAAGCAAAGTTGAGGGACTCATTTATAGGTGAAGCTGAGAAAAAGACATCTCTAAGCGAAGCTGAGAAACACTCATCTGTAAGGGAAGCTGAGAGAAACTCATCTCTAAGCAAAGCTGAGAAACACTCATCTCTAAGCGAAGTTGAGAAACACTCTTTTCTAAGCAAAGCTGAGAAACATTCATCACTAAGGTGAAGCTAAGAAACAGACATCTCTAAGCGAAGCTGAGAAACACTCATCACTAAGTGAAGCTGAGAAACACTCATCACACTAGGGGAAGGTGAGAAACATTGCTAAGCGAAGCTTATAAACATTCATCATAAGTGAGGCTGAGAAACACTCATCTCTAAGCAAAGCTGAGAAACACTCATCTCTAAGCGAAGTTGAGAAATACTCTTTTCTAAGCAAAGCTGAGAAACATTCATCACTAAGTGAAGCTAAGAAACAGACATCTCTAAGCGAAGCTCAGAAACACTCATCACTAAGTGAAGCTGAGAAACAGACATCTCTATGCAAAGCTGAGAAACACTCACCACACTAAGTGAAGCTGAGAAACATCGCTAAGCGAAGCTTAGAAACATTCATCATAAGTAAGGCTGAGAAACTCTCATCACTAAGTGAAGCTGAGAAACACTCATCACTAAGTGAAGCTGAGAAACACTCATCACACTAAGGGAAGGTGAGAAACATTGCTGAGCGAAGCTTATAAACATTCATCATAAGTGAGGCTGAGAAACACTCATCACTAAGTGAAGCTGAGAAACACTCATCATTAAGCGAAGCTGAGAAACACTCATCACTAAGTGAAGCCGAGAAACACTCATCACACTAAGGGAAGGTGAGAAACATTGCTGAGCGAAGCTTATAAACATTCATCATAAGTGAGGCTGAGAAACACTCATCACACTAAGTGAAGCTGAGAAACATCGTTAAGCGAAGCTTAGAAACACTCATCATAGGTGAACCTGAGAAACAGTCATCACTAAGTGAAGCTGAGAAACACTCATCTCTAGGTAAAGCTTAGAAACAATCATCACTAAGTGAAGCTGAGAAATACTCATCACTACGTGAAGCTGAGAAACACTCATCGCTAAGCGAAGCTTAGAAACACTCATCGCTAAGTGAACCTGAGAAACTCGTCTTTAAGAGAAGCTTCCCAGCTCCTTTACTTGGAAGCCTTAGACGCAGGTTTCCCAGTATTCGATCCGTGTGGGAAAACAAGACCACAGAGTTAGATGCCAAGACCCAGGCCGGCTCATTCAACAAGCCCCTGCCTGACACACACAGCCCACAAGTCTCAGTGTCAAAGTTTCGCTCAATGTTTGACTTGATCAGACAAGAATTGGAGAAGCAAAGAAGGATCTGGAAAATTCCCTCAGAGACATTACATCACAGGACAGGATGCTCAGTCTGCGAACCAGGAGATGCTTCATCATCTGAGTGTGGACCCCAAGTGGATGGCCTCCTCAGTGACTGTCTACTTCCCCCTGCATGGCAGACGTGGCTGCCAATGTCCCCAGGGGGCTTTCTCCATCCAAAATGTTATCACAAAGACCCTGGAGTTCCACTGTGCAATTACACAGCTTACAGCCCCCTGAATGGTCACAAAAGATGGGGGATGGAAAGCCAGTAGGGGAGGGAGGGTTCAGACTGGATCCAAATTAAATAAATTGCTTTTTTATGCTTTCCAGCACTGTTGCGTAACGCATTGTGTGACTGTGCAAAGAAGGATCCTTATCACTTACTCAATCTGCATTAATAAAATGGAGAATGCTTTGCAGCTTCCTTGACAAGGGTGTGTCTAAACACACAACTGGTCAAGTGATGATGATGATGATGATAATAATATAATTAGCACATTGTTATTACGAAGCATGACTACAGTTTTGACCACTATCTTCCTCCACCTCGCCTCCTCTGTTCCAATATCCCCTGACTCTGAAGGCTTTAAGTATCCCAGAATGCACTGCTCTGTCGTTTAACAGGGGGAGGTCAGCACTTTAGCCAAAAGCACGCAAGCACTTTGGTCAGCATGGGAAGCGCGTTTTTTTCCCATCAGGAGCCGTGCGATCGATATTTCAGTGCAACGTGGCTGCACGTAAGCTCCAGCCCCGTCCCCGGGATTAGGGTGGCTTTTAAAGTCACACGCAGAGCAATGCAGCATCTAGCTAACCGTTGGGTTTGAAGAGAACCGCCAGCTCGTCTTCACCCCACCTACGCACCTCTGGCTCCTTGGGAGTGGCAGGTTTATTGCAGTCGCGTTGTCAGCATCGTTAGTTTCATTAGCATCGTTAGCATCAATAACGCTACACTATGTTCCTGTTTCCTGATGCACAAAAACACCTCCCCATGTCCCAGGAGGAACTGTAGAGACGCATACAGGTTACTACAGCTGAGCGATCACTGCAAAGACACGTAAAGGCTAGTCCGGCGACCGCTGCTTGTTTGAGCACACTTACTGATTCAGCTCCACGTCTAGGATAAATGATCCCCCGAAGGCGTCCACCTGAAAGCTTGCATGAGCCACGTGGGTCATCTGTGAAGGAAGAAGGAACAGCAGCAGGGTTTTAGCAGTAGGACTGAAGACAGGAGAAGACCCTGACGTTCACTGAGAATTATAATTAATGAGATAATGGTCTTCCGATGGGGTTCGTAAAATCCTGTGCATTTTAAAAGCCATAAGTGATGCAACCGAAATTACTACAGGCCTGAAAGGGCTGTCAGCACATTTTTAGAAAAGTTTTGAAACTTCCATATTTATGATTGTGCTCCACTCCGGCAGCCAGTGTGGTTTTTAATTTGCCAAAATTGAAGGAGTACTACCCCAAAGTCGACTAACGGCCAACGAATGGGCCTAGGCCTCTCCCTGGGACCCACCATTAGGTTTATATTGGCAGAAAGTCTGTTCAGTACCATTCAAAATGGAGGATTGGGGCTTTGGGCTTCAGTGTCATTAGGAACCCCCTGCGACTGCGTCGTACAACGTCATTTCAGCATGTCATGCAGCTGTCATGGTGGATCAGTCTGCTTCCCACACTGCAGCAAGAGAGCGGCTGTTGTTACAGCTTCCTGATCCTACTGTCCCCCAAGACATGACCTCAGGAGACCTAAAGTTCAGAGCCTGCTGTGTCCTTCAAATGTTTTCTTATAGATTTCCAGTCAAATAACAAGCCGTCAGTAAGGTCTCACTCACCAATGCATTCTGATCCATTGAGAGCCCCAGGAAAATATATCCAGAGTAATGGACATTTAAATGTAAGATTTTTACATTTGTCCTTTAAGATGACTTCAAAGAGACCCTGATACCATAGCAGCATTGAGTGCGGGTGCAGGACGACCTGATATCCCATAATGCATCAGCACAGCAGCAGACAGAAACCAGATCTTCTCTGAACACTCAAAATGCAATTAAGATAAATAGCGTGCTAATCAGAACTTAACACCAGAGAGCAGAGCCAGACATTGCATTACAGCTGAGTCCTTCAGTATTCCTCATCGAGTGCTGACTTAAGCCGCATTGGACGCTGGTATAATAACGATCTGATGTCTGCCCCTTAGGGGAACATGGGGAAAAAAAGAAAAAAAAAGCTGTACACCCACATTCTGACATAACACCGCCAAATGGCTTTTTTTAGCCAGTAGCTCAGTGTATGACACGCCGAGAGGTATCTGAGATATCTCTGCTCCCCTCATACGAGAAGTGACAGGATATAACGAGGCGGCTTCACTGGTGGAGCTGCCACATGGTACTGGGGAATAACCATGAAAACACTGTGAAGGAAATCTGAACCAGTGCCCCCCGCATCTTGTGCAAATAGCCCAGATCATGCGCAGATGCCTACGTGAGCTTATGCAAATACTGACACATATAAACCCTATGGCACATGCAAGCTACTGCTACAATGCCGGAGTTCCAAAACAAAAATGCACAAATCCCTTAGTCAGATAGATGTTATTATTTGTAGACTAAGCATTTGTTCAGTGTACTAATTCATTAAGGGGGAATCCTCTTCCTTCTTCTTTATAAAGGAGCATTACAGTGCCTGCAATATCTTGGGTTACTTGTGCAATACCAGCTAGTTTTCACCGAAGACAGCTTAGATCCTGAAAGCTTCACATGGGACAACCATTATCATTTCCAGGTTGTGAGGTCTGGAGAATGGATGGATGGATGGATGGATGGATGGACCACATAATTAAATCCAAATTCAAGGTCTCCCTCAAAGGTCTGCCCATTCCAAATATACTCCAACCAACTGGACATGCTATGTCACAATATGTCAGCTGTCTCCTGACCACAGTTTGACATAAATGCATATATATGTATACACACACACACACACACACACACACACACACATATATACACAAATATGGTATATATTCTATTTCTGCCATTCAGTACTTATGAATCATTACTATTTCTTTTTGTTTTTGTTATCATTCAAAAATTACGGGACGCAAACAAGCATCTGAGTAAATTATTGATTAGACCACTTGAAGTTTAATTCTAATTTACATAATTGCTATAAACACATGAAAAATATCAAGTCGGCCTGAAAGTCCCCCTAAACGTTAACTGGTGGTAGATGTAACTCGAAGATAATTATTTTGTAAACACCCAATCAAACCTCAGTAATTACAAAGCAGGTTGAAAGTGAAAGTAGCGCAGCCAGAGGGAAGGGTGGAGCACCAGGACAAGAAACCAAAAACTACCTTCACTAAACAAACAGCACATACAGGTAAAGGTCATAGCATTTAAGATACCCCAAATGAAAATATGCTCCTTATGCATAAACCCTAAAAGACAACCTCACTTTGCCATTTCAGCATTTATTATTAAAGACTTTGCTAAAAATACCAACCAGGCTGCTCGTGGGAAAAACCACACAGGTTAGGTTATGGGTGGATTTTAATTACGTACTCTTTAATCATCCACAAAGCACACTGTACAAATTGTAAACCTGACTCATATTTCTGTGTGTACAGCTAATATATTTCCAGTTAATATAAATATTTAAATACACACAGACACACATGCATATAGGGCTATATGTGTATATATAAATATGTGTGTGTGTGTCTGTGTGTACAAATGTCTTAGTCAAAGAAAATTATGCTTAAATGATCATCATGTTGGTGCAAAACTATAATATTATGTTTGTCAAAGTGTGTCAGCTTAGCCAATTCACATCCTCTCCTAAAGTCATCCCAGTGTTTGCATCAACAGTCCAATACACCAGTGTATTTTTTGACTGGACCATTACCCCACCCAGTTATCGAGTTATTTAATTAATTTAATTTAATTGATTGATTGATTAATTAATTGACCTGTTGGTAAAATTTAACAAATACACAGAATGGCTGAGGTGGCCCTGAGAAGAGGTTTGGGAACCAAAGTGATGTTTATCTAGCTATCCAACAAGATATCAGGACCTCTTTAGAGAACAGGAAAAAAACCTTATTTATTTTTTATTGTATTACTGTTAATTTGCATTGTTTTTCTGAGCATATATACGCTTCCTACATAGATAAAGAGTCTGAAACATTTTCTTTGACTGCCTAAGACACACACACACACACACACGCACGCACACATACACACACGCATTTTTAAAAATCACAGGAGACTGGATGTAAACAACCCCGCTGGTTCTGCTCTCTTATCTTTCAGGCAGCACAAAGGGTTAATACTCCAGTAACGCGCAGTTTTCAGATAATCTGCGCCAAATAAGCACAAGTAACCACCCCCCACTTCCCTCAAACCCTAACCCCCAGCAAATGGGATTTATTAAAAAAAAAAGGGGGGGGGGTGGGGTGGCGGGGAAAGCCTTCTTCACAATGGCTTTGTTCACCCCCAAGAAGACTACAACACATGCTACATGATGGGATCAGGCCGGCCGGGGAACCCTCTGCTTTAAGGGTTGTAATGTTTACGTGTGTCGGTCTGAAATTAGAGTACGCCAACTACTGCAATTATCATCAGTATTTCAGATTTGCACCATTTCTGATTCGTTCGCGTTAATCATATTTGCACACAATTACATGCACAATGTTCACCTTTTTAGCAATATTATATACTCAAACGACGCCGAGGTAATACGAGGTAACCGGAGTTTAAACACCCCAACCACTGGGTACCATCAAGACGGAAAACACCTCAAATACAGTCAAACCACGACGACAAAACAGCGTTTGTATGTAATATGACAAGCAAGTAATGAGACAAAATGAGAGACCAGAAGGATAATGAATGATGGGTTTCAAAGTGAAAATTGTGACGTATAATGAGTAAAAATGGACAAACTAAAATGACGCCTGTATTGTATGACACCACATATCTGACACGTGTGTGTGTGAACAGTCCATATAACCAGAAGAAATACAGTCCGTTTCCTCTCACTTTTCTACACATATCTCCATAAATACAGTTTATGTGCATGTGCAGCATATATAACACACTATATTTATATGTCGCTTTTCTTCCGTCTCGTTCTTTTGTTTACAAGGCCCATCTGACACCTCTGTAAAAAGCAAGTCCTTTGTGCGAAATCATATCCACCAGCTGCCAACGCGCATGGTTACAGTACAAATCCAATCTAAAACAATGCATAACACTACAAGATAAATAAATGGCAGCGCATTCATGGCGAATTGAAAGGGTTGGAACTGTCCTGATGCCCCTGACCGGGCACAATAATAAAAAACGTGCCACATGAGGCTCCCGGGCGCCGGGTTTGAGAGGTCCCGGGGGTGTTTTGATAGAAATAAACAAAGATCCGAAATGCAGAACGCCTCCAAGGACATCTACAGTGGGAGTGGGAAGAAGCAGCGCTCCTGATGGGAGATGCGCCGTACCTGTTGTGAGTCCGGACTTGCTGCTATCCTGGTGCTCAGCACGTCATTCGTGATCTGACTGTCGTTGTCCATGCTGTAAATTAAGCGCACAGGAACGGTGTTCTCCTTCCCGGAATCGCCGCCGGCATCCTCGCCAGTCTTCTCTCCTGACAAGGCGTTTCCTTTAAAAGCAAAAAAAACAACATTTTCTCTTCGTTTCGTCCTTGCGGATGGAAACGGAGCCACTAAAGCGCGTCGCAGAAAATGTACACATCAAACGCCACATAATAGATAAGCCCGATAATGGCTGGGGAACCCATATCTCACTAAAAGACATCCTGATCCGAATATAAGGCTGTCATTTCGCCTTATACCGACATGCTCATTTTCAAAGGTGTTTACGTCGTAAATCATACTGGTACATCTTCCCAATTGATAGCCAATTTTATATGCTGTGGAAATATTTACATTCCCAATGCCTTTCATTAAAACATCTTGAACCACATTTAACTGCGAAAAATGGAATTACCTATGTGAAGGATCGGATTGTCGGAATGAACGATACACATCGCTCCGTAGACGCATAAAAATGAAATCCCCCATCGCACGGTCATCATAGCTGTGCCGTTTTAAAAGCAATTCGTCCCAAAAACAGAGAATAAAAACCAAAAAGGAAAAAATCTGGAACCTTTGTCGCTAAAGGAAACAGCAGGTAAAATACATGGGCGAATGCGCTCCAGCCTTCTGGTTACTGCATCTCCCCTTGCTGGTTGCCATTAGGATGTCCGTACAGCCTCCGCATCGAGATGCTGGTTAAAGCGCCGAGTGCGTTTGGACGCTGCCAGCCTCGGCGGAAGGCAGAGCCACCTCCTTAAAACACATCGATATCCAGGAGCTCACTGCAGAAACGCCTTATGCATATACATGAAGCGCAGGCGGAGTGTCGGGAGCTGTAGTGTATGGGACCGATACCCTACGGGCGGGCGCGCTTGTGCAGTACCCCACGGCGGCTCTTATAAAACACCTTGAATGCAAATGATGCAAAACCTAAAATGGGACAGGGACAATAGGCGGTGTTGTGACCTGTTCATGATCGGAATGGATTTTTTTTAATACACCGGGTGGGAAGATGAATAAAGGGCTGCGAAAATAAATAGGAAATATGTTCGATTATTCAGTGCACACGCAGACAACGAGCTTTCCCCAAGAGACACACAATGGGACTGCCTGAAAGCAGCCCTGCACTTTGTCTTGTAGAGCTGGGGTACTTTTTTTATTGGAACAGCCATTTCTATAGTGGATTCGCCTTTTCTAATGCATTTTACTGCTTTTCATATTTTACGTAAGCTCCTTGACAAATCGATATTACACGTAAGGAAATACAGTTGTACTAAATGTAACCTTTGTTGTTATTCACACTAATTAATTATAACCTCGAGCTGCCACTGAAACATCAGAACCCCGAAAACGTTTGCGTATCTCTGGCCAAAAGATTACAAGTCCCATACGGCATCCATTATCAATGAGGAATATAAACAAGGGGCTGGTGACAAGTCGAATTCCGTCTGTGCTGCTCTCGTTGGCCTTGAGTTTATTCCCTTATCCGAGCAAATTCACGGAAGAGATAAAACCAAATATTTAATGAAGATGTTTATCTCGAGAAAATCGGCTGAAGAACGTTATGTAAATAACTTGGGTCTCGTGTGCACGTAAGCATTGGTGCAGGGCGCTCTTAAAACACGGGGTTTAAAACTATTTTCAACCCAATTCTAAACCAGCACCGTTAACAGTGGGCTAAATACGGCAAATAAAGCCTCTTTTCATAGTCGTCAAACCGTTGGCAATAAATCCATTTAAACAGCAACTGAAAATATTGCAATTGAACAGGATCCAGTGTTTCTATATTTTTCTGGGGGGGTTGTCAAGGAAATAAGCGTAAGCAATACCATAGCTATGTAGTCAACACTGGAGGAGACCAAGGCCGTAATTATAATATATATTAGGGGGACCTGGGTGTAAGGCTGCCCCGGTTACAGCTCTGATCTACACCTACTCCAAGACATTACTACAAAAAGTCTTTCGGGGGCACACAGACACTTACATTCTCCATTTGTCAAAAGGAATATAATTAATTTACTGAACCGAATAATGTTTCAGAATTCATGCTATCATAATACGCCTGACACACTTGGATATTCTAGATAGCAACAACCCTTCCTGCCTTGGTTGGGCCATCAAAGCGGAGCACTGATAACCGCCGTGTCTGAGAGCCTGTAAGGGAGTGACTCCACCTGTCAACACCAGGGTGCAGCGCACAGAGGAAGAGAAGGCTCCTGCCTCCCATCAGCCACAGAGCACACTTGTTTTATATGAGAATAATGGGTAAGGAAAGGCTGGTTTTGGGTAATCAGGTCAAAGCCATAGCCCAATTCTCAGAAGGAGTGGCCTCATTTTGGCCAGTTTGATTTGCTGCCCCATCTCGCACAAAATCAGGGAGTGGTCATTTTCCATTTTTAAGTACCTTATCTCTGCACTACACACAATAGGAGGGATACTACTCACACCTATGCATTTTTTTATCATTTTATATGTTCATTAAAATATTTTATACATCTGCCATAATTCAAGAGTACAACATTCAAACAACTTTTAAACAGTATGTAAGTAACTTTACACAGTTACATTGAGATCACACTTTTTAAAAGGTACCTGTCCATACTCCATGTCTGGTACCAGCACCATAAATCAGTTTCCCAGTCCAGTCCTCAGGGACCTGCAGACAGTACGTGTTTTTGCTGCCGGGAGGGAGCAAAAATGTGGACTGTCTGGCAGGGAGCTGGGAGAGAGCAAAAACACAGAATGTCTGCGGGTTCCCGAAGACAGGATTGGGAAACACTGCCATAAATTATTTACTGGATGGGAAAACAGGAGTAGTCATTCCTGCCAGTATTTTTGATTGACAGACAGTTGACCAAACAGAACAAAGACAAGCGCAGCCCTGCCATAAACAGCAGTGAAGCAGCCTCCATTTCCCCGTGATGTCTGTATCAGTATTCACTTTGCTTTAAGATAAATCATTTCATAGTGTAAAAAAAAAAAACTCAAGAGGTAAGGCCACTACTAGGATTTCCGTCACTGGATTTCAAAACCCTTGAACTCCCATTCCATTTCTTCACTGGACTGAAAGAGTTGCCACAGCACACCGCTGAAGGACTCTGCATTTTTAACAGGTGCCTCTGGAGTTCGGACCGTTTTGTGGCATCTTCTGACACCGCGGACCCTCCTTTGCAGTTTCTCGTTGGGGAGCCTCTCTGATTCGCTGAGATCGCTGCTCGTGGTGCACAGAGTCACTGCCTCGCGATTTACTCCCGCCACCTGCACTCTGTTCCGCAAAGCCCTTGCCGCATCCGCATGGTCAGTGCTCATCGTACCACCACTGACCACAGAGGAATGACGTAAGCCAACCTCAGCGTCCAGTGAAACAGAATCATTTCTGTCGGCTTTCCTGATGGCTGTCCCATACCCATTGTGTCCGATTAGTGCTGCGTTGCTGTCAGGCAGCTGTCCAGAGGCAGACGTGAGAGTTTTATCAGAGGTGCCACTTTGTGCCAAATGACACGGGCAGTTGCCCTGTTGCGCCGTCACTACCGGTCCGAGCACACGTGTTCTATTGCGTCTATGTGAATGCAGAGTTTCTGGGCCACAGCCGCCAGAAAGAGCCTCACTTCTGCGCTTCCTCAGCCTACAGGAGGCTGAGGGCTCCCAGGTGGAAGCCCAGGAGGAGCCTCCCCTAAAAGCATGGCCTCCTCCGGTGTTCAGGAGCCTTGGCGCACACACTTCTCTCCTATCCCGCAGGGTCAGTTTTGGCACAGAAACTTGGACAGCAGAAGAAGCGCTGCACCTTCCCCTGTGTGATACACAATGCACAGAATCATGACTTCCCAGCAGGACTTAGGATACATGCAGCAATAAAGTGACATCATTACTGCATCAACCACAAAGATTATCCATATTACCATGTCATTTGTTTGACCTCCGCAACATCAAACACCATCCCTGAGATGAGCCTGTCCACAACACTGTAGGCATCAGTCTTGGAAAATGCTTTATGCTGCTCTGTGCCAAGGTGCTGTAAAACAAGCGGAAGAAATCCCATTATATTGAGGAATACGTTCAGCAGCGTGACGACCTTAAGTTGGGTCATAAGAATGTCACCTACCATTTTCAGAGCTTCATATTTCACAAGGCAACACTCACAGTATCCACCACGCTTCTTCTCTTTCACTTTGTGAGGTCTGACACTGTCACCCTCCTGACTTCCTGCAGGTTTCTGGTTTTTAAGCCTGAAAGGAAAAATGACCACTTAACCCCTGAATATCACCACCACCACCATTACCTAATAATCTTTAAAGTCTCAAACTTCTTCAGAGGTGGTCAAGTCAAAGCACAACTGCATCAAAGGTAATGTTAATTAAAGCACGGAGTAAAAGGGAACCTGGAGCTGTACCTGCGTTCCTTAATTTTCTTTCCGTGACCTTCTTTGCCATACTCGTCCATATAAAATGGTGTGCACGGGGGCGCAGTCATGAAATTGAACTCAGGCAGGTATGTCATGGAGTGGTAGTTCGGCTTATACTGCCTAAGTTGGGGGGACAGATTGATCAGGCAATGGGCAAATTTTAGTCTACACACACACACACACACACACACACACGTGTGTGTGTGAATATGTACACACAAATGTAACAAATTAAGAAATGACAAGAATAGTCATTGTCTTAGGCTGTTACTGTCATTTGTAGATTAACATCAGAAACTTCATAAAGATTTCAGGTGGATGAGGATACAGAGAAGCTACATCCAACAAGGTCCCATGAGTAAAAGTCACCTGGTACAGTCCTCCACTTTTACAAAAGGCCTGTTGATCCTTCCAGCTGGAAAACAAGATCCGTTCATGAGTTATCAAATAGCATTAAAATTTTGAAAAAGGTGGGTGTGAAAACATGCAGCTAGAAATGATTGGTAAATCCTGGCATACAAAGCCAAAAGACTTACCATCATGTTTCTGAAAAGCACCTCTTTGGATGGAGCCAGTTTTGGCCTAAAAAACAAATGTCATGATCTCAGCCATTGGAGAGAGTTCATCCTGACAGCAAAAACACAGTGCAAAACATTAACCTACCTCTTTCTTTACAGCAGACACAGCTTTACTCTGTAAAGCGAGATTTTTCTTCTTTTTTTCAACATAGGAGATTATTTCTAAGATAATCAGAGGAAAGGGTAGACATAACATTTTAGAGACACCCATTTACTTGATAGCAATTTTCCAAACAGCATTGTGGTTAACTAACATCATGACACATCAGTGACAATCCACACCAATATCATGGCCACCAAAAGTAACATGAAAAAAGAATAAACCAACAAAATGGTGAAAAAATACCTTCGATGTACAGGATTTTGACTCCCCACTCCAAGGCATTAGACAAAATTCGGTTGATCTGTACCCGCTCCTAAATGGAAGCAACAGCTAATAAGCGCAAAGCAAATTAACACTGCACACCACATTTACCGTTAATCGAAATGAAGGAAGCCTAGTAATCGATAACATCTACTGGAATAGCCGGAATATTTACCCACCTGTTCCTTTATTACTCTCTCAACCAAAGACTTCCCCCTACTTGCAACCACCTGTCATTAAAAAAAAAAAAAAAACAATAGGCAGGGGGTTAAGAGTACTGAACACACAGAGGTTACATGGGAAAAAAAAGTCTCCCAACACAATAATGCAACAGAACTAACAACAATTATAAAGAGGAGTGATGAGTTTCTTACAGCATCAGTGAGGCCCTGGGAGCTCCCTCTGGGACTCTCCCGTCTAGGAAGGGGGGAACTGTGACGCGAATCAGGGCTGGGCACTGGAGAGTTCCTACCCAGGCACCGGACGAACTTAGCATCCCTTTTGTCTGACACAAGGTACTTTATTTCCTTGCTGAAGAACTTTTCGACGGTCTGTTGTGAGGAACATTAACAAGACAGGTGGGTGTCATAGGGCAGAGATGAAAACAGGATGTACGCAGGGCACACGCGCTGTCTTGGAACGACGAGATGCCTACCCCTCCTAACACTCTGATGTCCTTCTCTAATGATTCAGCTTTCTTGCTGGAAGCTAAGTCCAGGTAGAAACACTTCCCAAGCAGTGGCTGCCTCTCTGAAGAGAGGGACTCCTTCACCGAGCGGCTTCTTTTACACGATGCCTTGTTAGGTCCACCATCCACAGTTTCTGTGAGGCCAAACAAGGATCCTTAAGAGGCGAACACAGACTTGAAAACACATGGGGCCGCCATGCAGACCAACGAAATGGCACACAAACAGCGTAACCAATATACCCCCCATAAAAAGCAGAAAACTGGGTTTTTAATTACCTCTAGATTTCATTTTAGGAAGCCAGTTGGCTCTGTTGTGCGAAACAGCCGGTTAGATATTGCTCCCTAGATGACAAGAAACAGACAATCACGGAGAGCGTAATATTATAACATCTCGGTTACGGCCTTCTAAGAGGACAGCGCACCTAATAATGTCCATGTAAGGTTCCAAAACACAAAATGGGGCATCAGAGAGAGCTCGGCTAAATATAAAATCCTGGATTCGCTAGCTAAAAATAAGAAAGGCTGCTTATATTTAACTAGATGCTCCGCGTTGTATACGTTGGTGTTGTCCCGAAACGCGTTGCAGATGTCGACCTAAACAATAAGCGAACAAGCAGTTAAAAGTAAAATCAAAAACAACAACAGGAGGAATAAGGTATTAACGGGAGCCTTTTAAAAGCGACCATTAATAAGGTAGCCTCCACTAGCCGCTGAACTGCTAAAATAAACCCCGCATGCTCGACGAACATCAAACTTCTACACTTCGAAACAACAAAGTGACGTTAAATAAGCGGACACGCGCATTGAATTTGATTAGTATAGCCCTTACCCGAAACAGTGAATTAAAAATTATACTTCAGTGAACAGCTAGTAGGCTATCTGATTACATTTTGAACTACGCTGTTCAACACGGAGTTTCCTCTTTCCCGCTTCTTGCGAAGGTATCCCACAATCCTCTCCCTGCCGAAGAATTCCGAGCGAAACTTTCCAAATCGGCCGTTTCGATACTTTCCTAAACTAGCGTTAAAAAAATCAAAAACCAATCAAAAATTCCAATCGAAATCGACGGATTATGTTAATTAAATTATGCTGAAATTAAATACATTTCACGGTACTTAACGGCTTGCTATGATTTATGGACGGAAATTTTGTCATGAATGTGCTTTGTATAAATGAGATGTGAAGAAAACTTGACAAGGTGCGTAAATATGGGTTGTGAGACCCACGTGTTTCTTTTAGGACCCTTGTAAGTTAATAACGTAATGTCGTTATTTAGTGGTAAGCAGACGTTTATAAGGCAGTTTGTCACGTGTATAGATCACAGTGAGTCATAGTTTTCATAATGTATTTGTTGTTGACTTTCTATTAACTAACATCGTTAAGTGTTCCGGGTATACCCAGAAATGGTGACAGGATTAAGATATAGCCGGTTACTGTTTACCAAACCGGAGATACTTACCTGACGTGCAGTGTCGCTGTTATTTACGTTTTCAAGGACATCTGAAGGTAATCGTTACTTGGTGTTCAAATTATTTTGGTCACTTGTTTCTTTGTTATATAATAACGATTGTCCCAACTTGCTGTAGTCAAGCACAATTGGATTTATTATCATTTAAGGCTTTCTAGTTATCTGGTGGGCCCCTGATCAGTAGAGCGAAAATCTAGAAATTTGGTTTAAATTCGGAATACATATAATGCTTATGAATTTTTAGTTTCCTGACCCGTGCTAGCAGCGTAATCTTTTTCTATATTAAAAGGAAATTATTAAATAATGCAACGTTCTGCAAAGATCCCGTGGATAAGGAGCATGTGAATATGCTGTTGTCAAATGAGTGTGGAAAAACCTGTAAGCGGGATGTGAAATGTCTGCGTGTGTTCACAGGCAGTGCAATGTCTGCCAAAGCAGCCGAGCTGCAATTCAATGGCATAACGCCTTTCCAGCAAATGGTATCTTCCTGCTCCGGGGCCATCCTCACATCGCTGATGGGTAAGCACTGGGCCGGCGGTACCGTGGCTGTATGTACCGTGTCTGTTTTCACCGTGGATGTATATTGTGAGCTTGTCCGCTGCGCTTCCAGTCACACCTCTGGATGTGGTGAAGATACGACTCCAGGCACAGAAGAACCCTTTCCCGAAAGGTATGCAGTTTCATTACTCGTTATTTTTTCCTTCTAAATGTTATTAAACTCGTTTCTAAAGGCTTGTTTTGTTTTCTTTCCCCGCAGGAAAATGTTTTGTGTTCTGTAACGGCCTCATGGATCACATATGCGTATGTGAAAATGGAAACAACAAAGCCTGGTACAAAGCGCCAGGTCACTTCACGGGAACCCTGGTAAACTTTCCTGTTTAACACTCTGTAATTGTAAAATGACTTTACCCTGTAAAGTAACCACTTTAGTTATTTCAGCTAAATAGTTTGGTGAGACCCAAGATTCTAGTAACCACCTAATCATGTTCTAACTGGGTTATGGGCCCCTGGCAGTTTTTTTACTTGAAATTCTAACTGGTTCTAAAGTCATTTTTTTTAACTTTAGGATGCATTTGTTAGCATAATTCGGAGAGAGGGAGTGAAGGCCTTATGGAGTGGGCTGCCCCCAACAATGTAAGTTTGCATGTCTGGTTCCAGAAACCACTTGTGCTGTTACATAAACATTGATCCACATTGCCGCAAGTAGACGGTTTCCGGGCCACAGATGCATGCATGTATATTTATATTGTGAGCGATTTGATTTATGTTTGCTCTCTGTAGGGTCATGGCAGTACCAGCAACTGTCATCTACTTCACTTGCTATGACCAGCTGCGTGCGGTTTTGAGGAGGAGGATGGGATCTCATTCGGGGGAGGCGCCCCTGCTGGCCGGGGCTATAGCTAGAGGTGAGGGGACCTCAAGGATGCATTTGCAGGAGCCCCTGAGTATGTGTGTGCAGGCCTGGCTCATCATGTGCCTGCATCCACCTTGCAGTGGGCTCTGTCACGGTGATCAGCCCGTTGGAGCTGATCCGGACGAAGATGCAGTCTCAGAAGCTGTCCTACTGGGAGCTGAGTGCCTACATCCGCTCTTCGGTCCAGAACAATGGGTGGCGCTCTCTCTGGCGTGGCTGGGGACCCACGATTCTCCGCGATGTCCCCTTTTCAGGTACGGGCCGCTCTCTAGAAATTCTCCCCCCCACACGACTGGCTTGGATGGTTTACAGAAATGCACATATGTACAACAGTAGGTCTCTCTCTGGGATCAATCCCTGCTGCTGCTTTTCTCTGTCTGACTCCATGTGTCATTCCTTCTTTTCTCACTGCCCCTGCCCTTGTGGGCCTCTTCCGTTGGCCGCTCGCTGAACCCGACCCTCCTGCCGCCTCTGCAGCCATGTACTGGTACAACTATGAGCTGGGGAAGAGCTGGTTGTGTCACCGGTACAGCTGCAGGGAGCCCACCTTCATGATGACCTTCACAGCGGGAGCCGCATCAGGAACCGTGAGTAGGGGGGGCCGCCTTCGCTTTCCCAGCATCCTCAGCTGTGGGCGGCAGGGCCACCCCTCCCGTAAAGCATGGCATATCTGAAATCTGCCCAGAGACCGATAATGAAATAACCTCTCGTCTGAAAGTTTATATACTTAACCTGAGATGTTAATCATAAGTATCCATTGAGGTATTCTGCTGTTCTTGTTTGGAATCTGCATGTTGGTGCTGTTCTTATGTAATATGAAAATCGCTCAGTCTAGTGCACTTTACTGCTGCCATCTTCCCCCAGATTGCTTCAATAGCAACGCTGCCTTTTGATGTGGTGAAAACACGGCGACAGGTTGAACTTGGAGAACTTGAGGCTTTGAACCGTGAGTAGGTCCTCGAGGGTGGAGGACGGGAGCGTAGCCTTGCATCAGTGACAGCAGGGTGGTGTTCTGATTGGATGTCGGCTTCCCCCGCAGTGTCTACAAAAAGTTCTTCGACATACAGCGTCATGAAGAGGGTGGTTGCCGAGAATGGGGTCCGAGGACTCTTTGCAGGTACGTGTCCCGCTGGCGTAGTGTTTGGGGGTGGGAGGTGTGTCCTGCGTGTAATTCTACATGTCCCAAGGGATGCTCCAGCCTGCAGTCGATTTTCATAATGAAAAATGATATTTGGTGCAGGTGCTCAGCACACACAGTCCTGTACCGAAAAATACATTTACACGTTACTAAAAATAAATTGAACTGCATCCATCTGTGATAAAGTCTTTGAAGAGAAATGGTTTCTAATATATAATATATAATTCAGAAAAAAACTTTCTGAAAAGGTGACTGCTGACAGAATTAATCATTCAAAACTTCCAGACGTGCAAAAAATTTGTTTTATGTCAGCCATCCATATTAAATTTGAAGTGTCTTTGTGTTTCAGTGGGTGGGTATATTTTACAGAGCAAAGTACATTTAAAACCTAACTTGTATCTCCCCGACTATGAGACTATAGCATCATCAGCCTGGTCTCACAGCGCCGAGGTTAAATGCTAAATGCATTAGCCTGGCCCAGGAACCGCTCTCTGTTCCTGAATCAGCTGTTTGGCCTTCTGGGAACAGTGGATGGAACTAATGTACAGTGCAATAAATTTATCTAATGATAGCTTTTTTCCCCCATCAGCCTGTTTTTTTTTTTTTTTTTTAATCGCCACTAGGTGTCACAATTTTGCCATCTTAAGCAAATCAACTAAAAAAATTGAAATGTAAAATATTTCAGGTTCTAACTCCAAGGGGAACAAAGGTGAATCTTTTTTTCCCTTTTCTTGTGGGTAAGGCAGATTACCAAAAAAGCAGACACATACTGTGTGACTGAGTAAATCTGTACCCCTTGGATAAATGCAGATGCTGGTGGAGTGAGCCAGCTTCTGCTGCAGTAGGGTGCAGCAGGCGGGGTATATCACCTGTGCTGCTCTGCCACTGCTCAGCAAGTCCTTCAGGTTTGCAGAGTCTCCAGCTCTTGCCTGCTCCTCCATTATGTAAATCTTCCAATTCAGTACATTTTTCTCCGAACATCTCACTGGTGCTAGCAGTCAGTGTTGTTGTTGTTGTTGTTGTTGTTGTCGTCGTCAGTAGTCATTTATTCATTCATTCATTCATTCATTTGATGGTTGCTAGAAGTAAATTGTTAACATAACTTCTATAAGGGTGTTAGCTGGACATGTTCTTGGGTCCTTTTGGGTGAATGGGACCTGTTGTTTAATCAGCTAACGCTACGGCGTATAATAATGCCCCCCTATATCTTTAGTGTCCTCCATCCTACTGCTTTATAAATGGTGGTCTTATTTTACACTTGCCAGTATTATAAACGCATTAGCTTCTTTCATCAAAGTCCTTTCTGTAGCATTTAATTAGCAGAGCCGTGTGGTATTCTGAAAACCGTTTTTTGAAGCCCTGAGTTAATTTTCGCTTTTCTTATTTAATATTGACATTCTGTACAGTTTGGCCTTGCGGACATTGACCTTTAACTGGGCGTTTCCTTCCCCACACAGGCACAGTATGCCTACAGAAGCCTCAGGCTGTCAGAGTAAATTGTGTTTGAAAGTTCTACACCAACATGAAGATCAATCATGTTATGTCTGTCAACCTGTGTCAGTTTAGCCATTTCAAAACCTCTCCTGAAGTCACCCCAGTATTTGCAGCAACCATGCAATACACCTATTTTTTTACTCAACCACTACCTAGCCTTGTTTGGCTAATCAATACCTCATTGAGTTACTGAACTAATTAAGTTAGTTAATTAATTGAGTTGGTGGTGAAATTTGATGAATACATAGAATGGCTGAGGTGCAACTGAGGAGAGGTTTGGGAACCAAAGCGATGTTTATCTAGCCATCCAACAAGATATCAGTGACTTTTTGGAGACAAAATTATTTTTTATTGTATTACTGTTAATTAGCACTGTATATTGAGTTTGTACTTGCATTTTCCACCCTGATGTTTATCTTCCTGCTTCTCTGTAGTACTGCTGTAGCTGAAAATGGCTGAATTCAGTTAATGCTGCTAGTCCTCCAGGGCACCAGTACAGCACGGGAACAAGGCTGCTGCATTTTGCCGTGCTCCCCGTCGGACCGCCGCAGGCTCCTTATGCCACCCTGTCTCCCTCCCGCAGGCTGCCTCCCCAGGGTGATCAGAGTGGCCCCGGCCTGTGCCATCATGATCAGCTCCTATGAATACGGCAAGAAGTTCTTTCGTCAACGCAACCGGGAGCGGAAGGAAGCCTCTCTGCATGTTAGCCCCTGAGGAACGGGCCCTCAAACACCAAGAGGGGGATTTTTTCTAGATGGACTCACAAGCTTCCTGACGCACAGGTGCCCGAACACATTGACGCCGGAGGCGTTGAAGGCCAAAGACTGCTGTGAGGGGGTGTTCGGGGCCCCTGACCCCATCCCAAACCTAGTGCCTGTTAGGCTGAAGGCGGCGAGTCCAGCAGACGGGAGGCATGATTTGCACATTCCATGCTTACTTTGACCCAGCAGTACAAATCCAGTGCTCTTTATACTCAACTGGTTGGTTGAAATAAAACCTTGGTCTGGATTTGTACTTTCTGGACCTGAAATTTCCACCATTGACTGTGACCATGCTCATCTGATTTCACCTTCCGTTTGTTTTTTCCTCCCTAAAATCAGGAATGCTCGTTTGGTGCAGCTGGTTAGGAATTAGGAATTAAGAGCCTGCCAGGCACCTTGCCTGTGATTCTTGCCTCTCATAGAAAATAAATCGTCGTCTTTAGCACTAATGATAAGCAAAATCATTACACAAGTTTCTGCTTTTTCCTCTGAATTCTTACTTTGAATTCTCTCCAGAACCTAACAGGCATGATGAGAGGCCGGTGGTACTGCTAAGGTTATTAGGTTTTATGTTGCATTTTATTACCGGAGGTTTGAAGTTCAGGTCCAGAAAGTAGAAATCCAGACCAGGATTTTGTTTCAACCAACCAGTTAAGTACTCTGTGACTTTTTATACTCAGCTGGTTGGTTGAAACAAAATCTCCGTCTGGATTTGTGTTTTCTAACCTGAACTTTCCACCTCTGGTTATTATCAAGACATGTATACATTCTATGAAATAATGAACACATATAGTGCTGTAGTAAATGCTGCAGTCCATCAAGTCAATGTCACAGGACTTTCAAAAGCTACTTGTGGTACGGATGAACAGCTCTCACTACACTGTCCCGTGTCATTCTCAGATATTGACTTGATGGGTTTTGCTGCACAGATGCTGTGAATGCGTGTGTGTTGGCTGTTCTGCAGTATTTATTGGGTGAATGGTCAGTGTGTAGCCATTAAGACTACAGGCCTGGCCTGACCCCCAAGAGATTGCTAGTCATGAAGGTCCAGGAGAGCTCTTCTGTTGTACCTATGGGCAGGGTCTTTACTCTGAACTGCTTGGGTAGAAATATCCAATGTAAATGAAGCAGCTGTTACTTGGAGAGATGCCTTAATGATGGATGGTGTGGGAGCGGGTGGACGGGTAGTGCCATTAGGCAGTATGATCTGGCAGAATCGCTACAGGCCAATTTTAACTAACTCCAGCTGTGAAACGGACCTTGCCACCTCTTGCACCTTGTCCATGTTGCCAAAGCCTGTGGTCTCTGTCTTTGAGCTGGCCTCCTCACAGGAATACACGCAGCAGTTTTTTTTCTTTTTACAAAGGACATTATGTTGAGAAATGTTACCATGGATATCTCTGGAGTGGCATTTTTGGCATGCCTCTTGATGATTTTTCATTGTTTTTATGGGGGAGAGGCCGGAAGTAATTCCATCTTTGTGAAGCGCCATGTTAATTGTGTTAGATTGACTGTGCCAACTTTCATTATACCTACGCTACTCCCATTAGCCCGACTGTTTGATACGCAGTTTGTCATAAATTTTTTATGGTCGTGCCCTTTGTGATACTGCCCCATAAACGACAGTTTGGTGTGATGGTGAGGAACAACAACAGGCAAAACCATATAAAGAGACCATTTTAAGTATGAATTCTCTTTTGATTTCAGTAATTTAAGCACTGATTTTTTTTTTTATGAAATAAGGGTGAAAATTAAGTAGGAATATTTTATTAAAATGTAACCTTTGACCATAGGGAATAAATGTGAATAGAGCATTTTATTAAACTCAATCAATGCTTTCATGAAGAAAATAATTCTGTATTATAAATAATATATATTAGTTGGTTTTGGTATTTTTTTTTGTCCCTGGCATCGGTCGGCTATGTATGTGATGCACGTAGTTACTATGTCACCGTTTCAATAAATACAATCAAAAGTCGCTGCAGTGTGACCCTCTGCTTTTTGGGGTGCAGATGTTTATTCGCTAATGTCCCATTTCTCTTCCGCAATGAAAGGGACTCGGAACTGATCATTTGGCATCCGAGCCATACGCGCACTCCACCTCATGCCGGCCGTGGCTTTTAAACTTCAATCACCGCTTTCTGATGTCAGCGACATGCTGTTAAATATCAGCACGTCTGAAAGGTGCTATTAAGTGTTAAAAGGCTTATTTAATAACCCAGGCTCACACTCACCTGCGCTGCCAAGGCCGGCACACCTGGGTCTGCCTCCTCGAGGGGCTGCGAATTTCGTAGGTGCCGATTTTGACTTTTTCCTTTTCAATATTTTCGATTTATAAGTATTTTAGAGCCAGGTATAAACGCCTTTTAAATTTGTCACTTTATTTAACATTGAATATGTACTCTCTTTGTATGAAACATACGTGGAGTTTGCGGTCTGTGCCAGGTATCACGTTAGTGTCACCATGCAAGTGGTCATTAAAAACAGATCATAAATACTTTAATGGATTTAAATGCTATAGATCCTGAACACAGAAGGCGGTCGACTACAGGCCTATATGTAGCCTACCAATAATACAGAGAGTTAACATGTTACAATTCTAGTTATGACCTGATGTCTATAGGTAAGTCATATTCTCTGTCAGATGTTGCCCGTCCTAAACACTAACAAGCTCCTTTTCTGTAAAGATGTGTAAAATTTTAAATGACGTGAAATTGATACACTTAGCCTAGCCTACACACAAAACAGACTGAATCGCAGTGTCCTTTAAGTACTAGTTCTGCAATGATTTGACTGAAGGATATTTACTCTCCATATAGCAGAGGTATAAATCTTGCAAATTGGTCCGCAAATAACAAAAAGATCCAGATGTTAAAATGGATTAATCACCCTATCGCTACCACCAAAACACTTCAACAAGTCTACTTCACAGCGCGATCTCTTTCTGTATCCATGGTAATTTATTGACTGACTACATGAGTGTTTACCGCCTTTTCAAGCATTTAACAGGACTGCGACACACTTCTGTTTGTGCAGGGCAGTCGACACAGTAAATTAGCCCTGATTTCGTATCTCTGTTGTCTTAGACAACCATGACAAATTGGGCCGGCTGCCCATTTCAGTGTAAATCCAGAGTAAGCCTAATGCCCCAGAGCCTCACGCAGCATCCAAACGAGGCTTTCAGGAGAGCGTCTTGTGCTTTGAGGTTAAGATTCACAAACATGGGATTAGACAATGAGATCACTGGAAACTGCACAGAAACAGATGAAGCTGACCATCTCCAGGAGCACCACAAAGCCAGCAGGGAAAATGGGGTCTTCAGTGAGTGAGAGCTCATAAGTAGACATCCCAACCTGGGTGGAAATGACATTATCTGCCTTAGGTACACAAGGTCACCCCCAAACAGTGTCAGTAGATAGAGAACACTCATGATGAGCAACAGGGGTATGTAAACTGGGGGGGAGGGCATGAAGGCACAGGGCAGTGCATAAAAGATAAAGTAAGGGGACACCGTGCCATGGAGCTCGATACTGCCCCCTCCTGGTATCCTATCAGGGAAGCGTACAGCGAAGACGAAATAAAAAAAAACACCCTTATTAAATCCAAACTCAGAGCCGATTGTCCGATTCTCCTCCAGGGTGATGCTTACCCAAAATTACAGCTGATTTGCCTGCACTGCCCCACCCCCACCCCTCCACTGCAGAGAAGGAATCACACACTTTCGAGAGCCGAGTTAGTAAAGGTCTCAGTAATCAGCGACCTTTGTGAGTGCTTTGGCTACTCTGTTGCTGGCCAGGCTGTCGTTTGTGAGACAGGACAGATCTGCTCTGACCGCCGAGTTTGGATAAGATGCTGGCATTTAGTCCAGTGTTTCTGCTAATGGCCAGCAGTATGGAAAAAAAAGAACATCTGCCAATATGTATGGATAACCGTAATGGGCACGCTGACCTGGTAATGTGTTAAAATAAGAAATTATAAAACACGCACAGAACTCTCACTGTAACAGATGGACCTAAATTATGCTGTATTAAACCAAGGGACGGACAGACGCAAAAAGTAACCAAGTGAGGCCAAAGCGGTGGGTGCAGCCTTCTCAGCTGGTCTTGCAGAGATGATGAATGATGACGGATCGTAGGCGAATAGGGCGGGGGGGCTACGGCCAGACAGTGTTCAGGAGGGCGTCAGCCCTGGGCTGGTCATCTCCGTGCTGGGACTCACAAGGCACTCGGTGGACTTGAGGCTAGCCAGGGATTTATAGCTGGCCACAGACGTCAGAGATCCACACAAGCCGCGTAGCGAGGGGGTATCTTCCTTGCCTTAGGAGAGGAATGGTGGGGGGGGGGGGTGTTTGATTGGGTGAACAGACACCACAGTAGTCATGGGCAGTCCCAGGGACCCATGGGAGGTGGAGGATTCTACAAGATTGCAGATTAATTTGAGGGTGTCATGGAGCACTATGAGCATCCAGGATCCCCTGTTCCAACAGAACTAACACAGTAGCTGTTAATTGTCTCAGATGCAGCATCAGCTAATTAAGGAAAATTTAATTAACAAAAGAATGTAGCAGAGGTCAGGTATTTAATACAAGTACATATAGCACATGGGGGAGGGGGCTAGAAATGTGTGTGAGCAGGCTGACTGGGACCATGGGGTGCAGGCCTCTGATATATAACCTGTAAAGGCACGGAGTCAGAGCACTGATGGCACCAACCGCTTAGCAGCAGGACGTACTTACCTTCACTAAACCATCGGGAACGGCCCGGCTTGGGCTCCAGGTCCTGTGTGTGTGCCGGTTCCAGCGACATCTGGGACAGGGTCATGTCAGCTGACAGCTGGTCCAAGCTCTGGAAGCTCTTCCTGTGGCCAGAAGAACAAAAAAAGAAACAGGACCTGACCTGGGCTGAACTCCTAACCCGCAAAGCTCAGCAAACCATCCAACAGCATTGTGGGTAGTTCGCTCTGCTGAAATCCCCAACAGGACAGTAATGCTCTTCCTGATTTGATGGCCTTTGACCCCTGAGGTTCTCCAAGTCATCACAGTACTGTTTCACCCTGGTTTCACCCAATGAGCCACTTCAACTCTTTTTGTTGGTGGGCTGGGGAGGGGCACCATCTGTTGAGTCAATGTGGCAAATGTCACCTCTCTTACTTCACGCTGTGTCACTCGAGGAGGTGGGACACCATGCTGCCCGTCACGGCCCAGTGTGAGGACACAAACAGAGGCTGAACCACACTAAAATGTCTACCTCCAGGACCGCTGGGAGGGAAGCTCATTATCAGGCTAATTACTTCCATCCTACAAGGCATCAGTAGGGCCACATATCAAACGCCAACTAAAAGTGTCACCTCTGGGAAATGCAGCCTAAGACACCATGACAGTGACAAAAACCGTACCAATGACACAGTTAAACAAAAACAAAATCACATCAATATTGAAGAGGGGCCCTCATCACTTGCTTTCAGACTGTTTCTCAGGCTTGCAGACACGATTTGCATAAAGCGTCCTACACCGGGTCCATCTGGCTTCAACACGTGGTTCACCAGCACAGAAGAGCCTGACCGGATTCCTCTCAGAAAAGGATGCCATCATTCAGGGCTTTGCCAACACCGTGCGCTCTTGGATGATCCGGGCAGCCATGGATGTGAAGGACTGGCATAAATTCAGCAGTCACTGCCTTTAATTTGGGTTAATTACCTCAGGAACCACCTCAAAGAGCTATAGTCGCCCGTAATCAAGGGTCCTAACGGCACCTCTTCTACCATTCAGATAGACAGCTTCACTTTGGGTGTAACACAGCTTCCAAGTCAGAAAGTTCAGGCTCAGTGCCAACAGCTCAATGTCCAGGCAGCAGATTTTCCATGTTCACCTTCTAAGGCTTAGGCAGTCAATAAAGACAGCTATGTCACCCCCTTTCAGCTTTCTGATCTTTTTCTTTAAAATTCCCGTTGGTATACAGCCGGCGTATCTATTTGCAGCTCTGATTCTGTGAAGCACATCAATCTGCAATCGTCACGTTCCCATTGGCTCTCCTCACCAAGGCTGAGAGGTCTTGGAGTCTTTCCATCCTGATCGGAAGTGATGTCTCGCTTGCTGGAATCACTGTGGGCAGGGCGTGTGGTCATTCCGCAGCTCTCACTCTCACTTACACACCCCCCGCCCCCACACTTATCTGCCTGCCAGCTCCAGTGGGATACCCCTCAGTTTGGGGTGGGGGTGGGGGGCATCTGCTGTCAGGGTGATGAGCTTTTCCCATGTGCGAACGAAATGATAATCAAGGTAGATGCCCTAACCTCTGCAATCTCTTTGTACTCTCCCTAGCAGTTGCTCTTCTCTTTGCCATCACTAAGCATTGCTTCAATTTTGGTATAGTCTAGAAATAAACTAGATCCTAGATCATCACCTATATAAAGTTCCTACGAAGTCTGAATGTTTCAAAGAGATCCATCAAATACTTTTAGATTTACGGTGTTCACAAGATCAAGGGTCTTCTGCTACTGCCCTTTCCTTCCTTTGTCACCACCCAGCACTGCTTCAATTTTTTTGCAACTTGTCTCAAAATAAAATCAGATGTGGATCTTCATATACGTAATGTTCTTCTTAAGTGATAATAAGAACTATCAAAAACTTTGATGGGTGATGCAGTCACCCATTCCTTTGCTGCCGCTGAGTGGCGTGGTGTGATTTGTCTCAAAATTTAAACAGTTCCATCTTCACCCAAACCAATTTCTCTGATTTTACTCCAAATTTGAACATTTCCAGGTTTCAAACCATACAATGTGGCTGCAAAGATTGAAAAAGATTTGTCCAACACTTTTTGAGTTATCACAATAATGAAATAAGTGTCTATGGTGGCAGAAGTAGACCAGTCCCAAACCCACATGTGTTCCTGTCTGGGGAATATGACAAGCGAAATGAATTGGTAAAGCAGAAAAAAAAAAATTCGAAATAAGCTTTAAACAGTCAAAAACTATGGTACTGCTGGACAAAGCTGCCAAGTGTGGGTGCCATCTTAAAAAAGCACAATTTCAACACCATCTGAGGACCATCTCAGTGCCATCTGAGGGCTGTCTAAGGATCATTTCCATGAGGTTGATATGAGTACCATCTCAAAAGCATTTTTTAACAACACATACACACCCTCCCCCAACATCATGCGCGAGAGAGACACACACACACACACACACACACACGATACATATAGCACACATGCTACACACGCACTAGAAATGGCAGCAATCCGATACCCACCATCAGCATCAGGCACATACCGCCAAAAAATGCTGGATTGGATATCAGGGGGGCAGGGGAGTAAGAAACCGATCCAATTTTCCCATCAGAAATAAGTCTAACCTGAAAAATCGCAAAAATGTAGTATATGTAAGACTAGTGCTTATTTTTCTTAAGTCTGAACACAGTAGAATTTATACAAAGTAGACATCTTCAGACTTGTATTCTTTCTAAAGTTTGGTTAACTACTGCTTAAAAGTTTGATCTATGCTCCATTGTATATTATGTACTGGAGACTTATGGGCAGGTTTTGACTAGAAATGCTTAGTTGGGGTGCACAGTGATATTTTTATGACTATTATATTTAATTTGGCAACAGATGGCACAATTTTCACTATTTTCAGAAATATTTCTGTTCATTTCTATGAAAGTTTGTTACTGAGTAAAACAAAGAAGCAGACGTGTACAGATCATGTTGGCCGTGGATTTCGCCCTGTAGCGTAGTGGTATAGCTTTTGTCTGAGCAACATGAACATTATATTCGCCTGTTCTTAGCACACTTGAACAGTGCCGCCGAAACACTAAATGCAGAAAGTTTGCCATGTCAATTGAAATGTATGCATACAAATATCTCATTTAATGCTTAATAGTTGATATAAGGGCAGATACTCACTATTTTAATAGCAGTATTGGGATTGGAAACATCAGAAAAAATGATATTGTGCCATCTCTAATGCACAACCTACAACATAATATACAATGCATACACACACTACCACAACACGATACACAACACATATACTATTAGCTCTGGCTAATCAATCAGTAATTATTAATCTAAGTACTTGGGAGAACTGAAAACAAGGCCTGGATTTGGAATTGAGGGCCTGGTTTGAGTAGGGGGGGCCATACACAAACTACCCCAACACGCCATAACAACACGAAATGCCCTGAGGGCACATGAAGAGGTGTATTGCATAGATGCTGATGATGGTATAATGACAGCGCAATCAAAAGAATATACAGGGTACACCTACAACAAATCCAACTGATGCTAGTTCACAGAAGTCGTCCAGGTAAAGCACAGTCTGGAATATTCTTAACAAACAGGCTACAGCCCAAGATGAAGGGAGTAATGATTAGAAGATTAAGAACAGAAGTACAGAGGATGGTAAAAATCCACAGATGTCATTCTTGCCCCGCCCCAAATATCAAGGAAACATTGGTTGCATCCTCTCCAACAAAGACTAATCCCATGATTCATTGCGCCCCAAGTTCATTCTTAGGAGGCAAGTTAGCAAGACCTCTCTTGCCAAGATTGCAAGTAAGATCATTGCGTTCTTGGTATTGAGAAACATCCATAATCTCAGCCCCTTCCTTGTAAAGCAGTATTTTAAATGGGAATACACCTTAAAGGCAGGCACAAGAAAGTAACAGTGCCATTAGGCGTTTGAAGGATACATTACACCCCTGATTTCAGGCTGCACCTCCCCAAGTGGCCCAAGGTGTGTTTAGATGAATGTGTGGTAACACAATCTGAGGAGCTTTTCGGCATTCTCTGAGGGTAGTACGGTGCCCACCCAGATGCCTGAGACACCCACTCTTCCCACTGGCCGGTGCCCTTCCTGTACAGCAGCGTATCCAGGGCGACAGCGTTGGCATCGAGTGATCCCGGCGACGGCCACTGGTTGGTGAGGTGAGCCGTGAGTTCCTGCCTGGACTGTCGGTCATGGTTCTTCAGGACGGTCCTGGGACGGTACACATGGAGGCTCTGTGATGTGTGCTCAAGGGGCCAGTATCATTATCATCATCTCAACCCTCTCTATAAGAGCCTGTGTTTGAAACCGTAAATGATTCCGTTATCCGTCTCACTCCAGCCAGGGATTTATGGGTGAAGTCTACAGTGTGGATGTCATGTGATGCCTTGTTGCACAAGAAACGTGACCCGGCGATCAGGCCTGACCGTGACTGGGGGGGGCATGCCAATGGTGTTTTAAATGTCACATAAGGTTTCTGCACTCTTAGCTCTAATCGTACAGAGGGTGGGCGGTCTCATTTACTTGTGGGCCCTCCGGTAAAGTCAGTCATGCCCCATAAGGGCCTCGCTCAAAGGCAGCCGCATTACAGTTAATGCAGCGAAGCACACGCAGTGCCGGAGGTAAGATTGAAGCGCAGATAGGAGGCAGCGTCACTCCGATCATACAAAGCCAACACGGTATGCCTGCTTTCGTCTCTAAATGCAGGGTCCCGGCACACCTTTTAAAGAGCCGGGGTCCTGTGCAGCACTCACAGCTGGTCCTGTAGCTCCAGCACGATATGCTCTAGCTGCTCCTTCTCCAGCCTGTGGCTCAGGTCGGCCTCGGCGAGCCGCTGCAGGAGCACCTTGTTCTGCGAGACCGACTCCGAGAGCTGGGCCTCCCTCAGCCGCACCAGCTCCTCAAGGTAGCCCTGGGGGGGGGGGGGAGCGACATCAGAGCAGAGCTCCGGCAAACAGGCGTGCCGGCCTCACGGGGTACCCGAGGTAATGCATCATGGGATCCCACATAGACAGCATTTACCTGTCTGCATCACACCTGTATGCGGTCACATGTGAGTATAAATGAAAACAAAGGCAGTGGATATCCAGATGAGTTACAGGATTGGGATGTGTATAAAAGGCAACAGAAACAGTAGTACTGATACAACATGTAATTAGGGCAGCAGGCCGTGTGGAAAGGAGAACCCACAACAGGTAGGTTGTGGGTTCACGACCAGCTCTGAAACGCTACAGTGGTAGGAAGCACAAGCACAGAATACTAGCTACTGTACTATAACTTAAAAAGTGAATCACGTACGATAACACCGTCTCCCTCGCAACATCATTCCAACCAAACGGAATCGGTCCACTTGGTTAAGAGTGAGCCAAGGTTAATTAGTCTACAGAGAGCGCCTTGTTAAACCCGTGGCTGTGTCTTCTGTAAACGTTCCCCACAGTGACTTAGAAGGTCAGATGTGTACGAGATGCAGACACTCACAGTGGCATGTGGAGGGGGGAGGGCTCTCTTCATTTAAACACTTAAAGCTTCATCTCAGATGGCCTTGGAAGAACGATGAATGCAGAAAAGATCTAATCACAACCGGCGGGATGCGAACAGATGCAGGAATTCCGAATAGCGTAATGAAAATTAAAAAGCCACCACTCATTACAGGGAAAGAGAACCTTGGTATACGTGATTCTGTGGGATGACCAGCCGCTTGCAGTGGCTCCGAGTCACAGAAACGCGGCCATTTCATAAGCAGGAACGATTCCTAGCAAGAGGGGTTTGGTCCCAGTAAAACATCCGATGCTTAAACAAAATATAACAATAACATTTCGATAAGTCAGAAGACTGTCAAACCACCCTCAAAGCCTCACTTCAGCTATACTGTGTGCAGGGAGACTTTCTGGAATTTCCTCGTGACACCAGAGTCCCCGGCAGCCTGGACAGGGGGTGAAGCCCGCAGGCACCCCACATGCCGCGTAAGGTAGTCGGCCATGGCAGTTTCCCAGCGAATTAGCTGCCGGCATCTCCATTAGCTCATTTTTTGCGGGCGTAAATCCAATTACAGTGGCACCAAGAGCGAGCGGGGATTAAAGAGGCGGAGAGATCGAGTAATGGACGATGTCACTTTCCCCTGAATCTCTCCCAGGACTTGTCCTGGAGTACCTGGGAGTCAGAGGGGATGTGTCCTGGACAGCCACGCCCCCCACCCTTCCCGGGCGACCCCACCCTCAGTCTCCAAGATGCTGCTAATATTGTAAAGCAACCTTGAGCTCAGTAAAGGTGCTGTAGAAATTAAACAATATTATTATTACTATTATTACTAAAGAAACCTGTGCTGAATGCAGCCAGTCCTGCTCCAACCAGCATGCCTGTTGGAGGACAACACCGGTGAGGTCACCCACCCTGGACACATGCTGCCCCCGTACCTTCTGCTCCAACGCCACCCTGTATTTCTGCTCCACCCGCCGGCACTTGTTGAACCAGCTGCTCTGATCCAGGAGGAGGGCAGAGCCTCCCGTTTCCGGGGTGCTGGCCTCGCTGCCACTGCTGCCCAGGGTCCTCATCTCCTCCTCGTCACTACTGATGCTGTCAACA